>OY728152.1:1598356577-1598889015 GCA_963277665.1 Viscum album
GTATAGGATTGACAGCTATGTAGTCTTGGTCATGTAGATACTAAGAACACCACCAAGTTCATAAAGAATAATAGAGGATATCACTCCTAGCCTCTCAGTTGGACTCAAAAAACTCTTCTAGGAAGTACCGCTAAAGTTATCATAGTCCCAAAAGTAGGAAACAATCCATTCCAACATTTAGGGAAAGGATAAAGAGAACAAACCCTAATAAAACTTGTCCATGATATAGAGGAAAAGTGATTTAATCCTTGTATAAAATATTAGACATCATTTTTTTTGGTATACATTGTGTCCCTCGACCCCAGGTCCTATCTGTGTAAATGGACCATGAAATCAAATCATGTTTGTATAGTAATACAGGACATGTAGGAATCCTAAATACTATACCCATGTTTCAGTCATGTCTTCATCTCATGTACCCATGTCCATGTACTAGTACATGGATTATCACATGTACTTGGACCAACCTATGTCTATGGGGGGGAGTATATGCTGTGTAGGAATCCTGTGTACTCCACCCTGTGTCTTTGTACTCTATGAAGTACATGTCAAGTATCTGGGGAGGGACCACATGCTGTCTAGTATTGGCCACACTTCGTGTGAATTTTAACTTCCTCATGAAATCCAAGATTCCGCCAAGGGGACCCATAGGCTTTGTAATGTTAGATTACAAGACATGTATATTGGGCTGTTACATTATCCCCAATTCATCTTCCATGCATCCCAACACTTTTATTCAAAACTATATATCGATCCTCATCAAGTCATTCCATCACAGAATTAATAATATTTGGGCCTTCGATCTGCTCGGAATATAAGATCATCATTGTTCTTCACTATGTGTGGAAGAACAAAAAATTGGGTATCATCCATCATCCAAATCACATTGTTTCTATCAGTGTACCTCTGTTATGTTGTGTCGATCCCAGATCTATTATTTTGGATCATTGCACCATGAAATGAGTGTGAAACGTTTGATTTTCAGTAAAATGTTGAGCCGCAGGCCAATGAAGAACACCCGCGATGAACGATGAATCAAGAGAGAAAATCACAAGAAGAATCCAAAGTAATTGACCTCGATCTATGTTCATTTTAATCTCATATAATTATATTGGAATGGAAATTGAACAATAAACAAACACGAAGATAAATTCTCCCAATAAACCCTACAATAATACCCATCCCACATAAAGATCAAACTGCGAGCCAATCTATTCATTGATTGGTCTGATTTCATCATATAAATCAATAAATGAGAATAAAAAAATAAAAACACATACCATGCCACAATTCATTTTGATCACTAACAAAAAACGATGTGTTTTCATCTTCGTCGTTTGAATGATCCATCGAATCTGAGGTTTTTTTACCTTTGATCAGCATCTTCATTGTCATTAATTTGGAAGGTTTCTCCAAGAATCTCTCCAAATATCCACCAAAGGATCCAGTATTATATATATAACCCTAGTATTTATTTATAATATCATATTTAAATAATGACCATTCGTTACTTCAATCAATTGAAATAAAATAATTTATTCTAATTATTTTATTCATTTATGTGACTGTGAAATCTTTTCCACAAACGACACATTCTGGCTTATGTTAAGTCACACATAGGATAAAACCCACATTCTAAAATCAATGGTCCCCTCATATTTCTAATATCATCATCCTTTTAGATTTTATTCAACATTTTTAGTAACAATATGGGCATTCTATTAAATACATTTAAGATATTTCAAAAATTTAATCTGGGAACACCAGGCCTTAGAATCACATATCGTCTCAATTCCTGGTCTCAAAAATAATCCATATAATATCCAAAAATAATACCCAAAAAATCAAAGACATTACATTCTCCCCGCATTGAGGTTTACATCCCCAAAAATCCCAAAAAAGGGCTACTCAAAAATATGTAGGTACTCATTATGGATCTAAGCCTCCCACTCCCAAGTGCTCTATTAAAGATTTCTATGCTACCACATGACACACGCCAAAGGTTTTGATCACCCATGAAGGATTATCTCCTACCAATCAATGATATATTCTATGTACTCATCAAAGGTTGGTCCATCCTGGATGTCCAACTCAACTCAGTCGATAATGTGTGATGGGTCTTGCACGTCCTTCCAAAGCTACGAAACATAATAGTTAGCTTGTACTCGGTCTAACTATGCAGGTGGAGATAATTTTTACTCGACCTCCCCAACTCTAAGCAGTATCTGTAAATGTATGATAAAACTCAGTTCTAGATTACTACCTCGAAAAAATCCCAACAATACATGATGAGGTGAAACCTATAAGAACACATGGTCTCCTTCCTCAGACTCCAAAGGCCTCCATAACCTCTCATCATAAGACTTATGATGGCTATGTGTAGTCTTCATCTTCTCCTAGGTGATCTTCACCTTCGTTTTTATATCTCATACCATCTTCGGGACCATGAGTGCTGACTCTCAGAGGTCATTCCAGAAAAGTGGTGACCTATAGGGTTTCCCATAAAAGGTCTTGAATGTTGCCATAATGGTGGTTGAATGGAAGTTATTGTTGTATGTAATCTCCACTAGTGGTAGGTGATCCCCGCAACTACTTCCAAAGTCCAACATGCATTCTCATAGTATGTCCTCCAAAACCTGAATTATTCACTCTTTCTGGTCATCAATTTGGGGGTGAAATGTAGTGATCAAGCATAATTAGGTCCCAAAAGCCTCATGTAATCCCTTCTCAAAATGGGATATAAAGAGAGCATCATGATCAGATAGAATCATCGATATAACTCCATGGAGGAAAACTATCTATTGAATGTAGAGGTGTCCCAATCTCTCTACTAAACTCTACTCTCATATATATAGGAAGTATACTGACTTGGTGAGTCAATCTATGATCACCTAGATGGCATCATGTCTCTTGGACGTATGTGGTAAGCTCGTCCTAAAGTCCATATATATCTCATACCTCTTCCATTATGTACCCTCAAGTGGTCAAGGAAAACCCAATAGAACTTGGTGATCAACGCTCACTTGTTGATAAGTAAGGTATCAAGAGACAAACTCTGCAACTACCTTCTTCATTTCTACCCACCAAAACTGAATTTAGAGGTCCTGATACATCTTTTCCATGGATGGATGTACTACCAAAGTATATGTATAAAAATCTCTCAGAATCTCTTCCCTTAGTGTCACTGGTAACATCGTGCATTCTCTAAAAATAATGTTTTGATCCCAACCATTAGAATATCCATCAAGAGCATGTTCTATGGATATATGAGAAAGTAGGGTCTCACAGTCGGTATCCACAAGTTGTGCTTCCTTGAATCACTATAAGAGTGGAGGGGTAATAACCATTGACTGGAGATGAGATGGTCCATATCCATTCACAAAGGATAATTATAACAATTACAACTTCTTTGACACCTTGTTCAGTAACTGTGAACAAAATATATTACTGAGAGAATATTCTACCACATTCCCCTTCCCAGGAGTGTAGACAATTTCAAATTCATAATCCTAGAGGAACTCTATCCATCACCTCAACCAAAAGTTAAGATCTTTCTGTGAGAATATGTACTTGAGACTCTTGTGATCATAATATATGATAAAACAACTACCATTAGGTAGTGTCACCACATATTTTGTGTGAAGACTACTTCTACTAACTTAAGATCATGGGCTGCATAGTTCTTCTCATGTGGTATCAACTGGAGTAAACCATAGGAAATCACTACTTACCTCTACATCAGAACAAAACCAAGCCTGGTTCCTGATGCATCGAAGAACACTACGTACTTAAAACCGTCCTCTAGAAATCTCTAGATGAAATTACTCATCAAACTCTGCCTTAATTACTGAAAATCATATTGGTACTTCTCTATCCACATGAATGGCTATCCCTTTTAAGGCAAATCTATCATGGGTTCGGATATCCCAAAGAAATAAAGTATGAATATCTGATAATATACTGCCAACCTAAGGATGTTTCGCACCTCTGTCACACTCTTGGGTGCCTCCCATGTTAATACTACCTCGACCTTGGCTAAGTCCAATACCACTCAATTCATTGAGATAACGTACCCTAGAAATTGGACCACCTAAATCAAGAATTTAAACTTCAAGAGATTTCCATAATGTTGGTTCTATTATAGTGTGTATAGAAATATCATTAAGTGTCTTGCAAGATCCTCCTTGAATGCTGAGTATACAAGGATATTGTCGATGAAGAATACCAAAAACTGGCATATAAAAGGCTAGAAAATCTGGTTCATGAGTTCCATGAACACTTCTTGTAAAAACATAAGCTTCCACGGTATGTTTCCTTTTGAATAATGAAATAGTTTGTATGGTACACAACATGGATTTTTAACACACCAAGACAAATCAAACTAGTTGTTATGAATATTAATACCCACTATTTCAAATTTTATAATTTTTATTTGTCAAAATGGACTTCATTTTTGGATTCAGAATATCAAAATTAGATTAGGGTGATATTTTTGTATTTTTCTGAAAACTTACCATTTTTATGAATAGTGAAAAACACTACGTTATTGTTTAAAACCAAATTTTTATTTAAGTAACTAATTATTTTATTTAAATTTAATTTAGGTAAAAATAGATACATAATACTTATATATTTTTAATTTAATTCATTGGAGTCATTTTTAAAAAATATTAGATATATAAAATTTTATTGATCTTTTTACCGTCTTTTACCCACCTTCTAGGAACGTTAGCAAATTTGCATAAAAAATAATTTAACCGCTTCTGGGAATTGAAATTCAAAATTTAGAGGGAAACAGTTGACATCAATAAGTAAAATTTGGTTCAATAAGATGAAAATAACTTTGGTGAATAGTAACTTTGGACTTTTATTTACCACGGTTGAAAGTAAATATGATAATTAAAGGTAAAAAATGATTTTATTATTACCCTAAAACATGTACTAATTCTATTTTATAATTTTATTTTGACCAAAAAAACCCTAGGAATAAAATATGATACTTTTGGTCCAGTTTGATTAGATTAAGACATTTGTTATTATTTTATTTAAAGAAGAGTTAAAAGTGTTAAATTCAAATTTTCATAACTAAAACATTTTTAATATGGGGTTACACATAAGATAAATTAGACTATAAGTATTACTTAGAAATATAAAAATATTTACTACATAATGGTAATTTATTTGTAATTTTTAGACATTAAATAATTAAATTTATTTATGACACGATGATGATGCAGTAATTACCTTATTAATGAAAGATTAAGATAATTGATATTATAAATATACAAATAAATGTAAATTGAGACTTTTGATGAATTACAAGAACTTTATAGGTTAATATGACATGTTATGGTAGATTAAAAGAATTTTTCTAGATGTAATCAAGTCGTTAGGACTTTCACAAAAACAAAATACCAAATAATTTCAAAATTGACATAAATGAGTTTTTTTTAAAATACTATATTATTAAATGATATAATAGTCCTAAAAATATAATATTTGTCCAAAGGACATATATAATAATATATATGTCATTAATGAACCACTTGGGGTTCTATTGGAATTTTATAGTATGTTTATTAACCATTTATTATAATAATATAAGAATACATGGTAAAAGTTAAACTATTTAACTAAAAGTTAAATCTAAAATATAAGGTTAATATGGTGACCTAAACCTGTATAAAACCAATTGATTGAGTGTTTTCGACCCATACCCACCTAATCCTTAAAATAAATAAATTTTCAGCCATTATAAATTGAATATGATTTTATAATAAAATAATATTTCAAGATTTTCCTAAAGTGACCCTTACCTCTCTTATAAAAGGGTGCTTCCCCTTCTCTCAAAATCACGCCTCCAAAGCCATTTGTCTTGGACAAAACCTGCCCAAATATCCTCCAATCTATCCTATATTCTACCTAGAGGCACTAATTTTGTCATAAATCTAACCTAAGGACCCCTTTTGATTAACTCAATAAAAAACACTTGAAGAATAGGTAATAATTTCACCACCCTTTTTCAAAGTTCTTTTCTTCTTCCACTTCCTTTTTAATTGTTGTTTCCATACCAAAATAATAAATCTAGTACCTTACACATATTTTGATATTTTATATATATGGTAAAACCATATTCATTATTCTATCCATCCTATTAATTAAAATTCACAATACGTGCATACGTACGACTTACTGTCTCCTCGTCGTGGTGTTGTTTGTTACTCAAAAACTTGATTATTTGGATGGGTATAAAAATGAGTATAACTGATGTAAATAATAAATATAACATGTTGATTATTTTTTATATATGATATACCATCCAATTAAATATTATTTCACCATCAATAGAATGATATTTGTAGCTCGTGCTTACATGTGGATTACCGTCTCCACAAATGCAATAAGATTCATACCCCATTGTAACCATTCAAGAGTAATTTTCATTTTATGAATAAAAATAATGTTTAAATATCATTCTAGATATAAATAAAATACACCCTATCCATGAAAAACATGTCTTACGTAACCAATCATATAAATAAAAATGAATCAGTTAACGCCCGAAACAATGATACTACCGAAATATTATTAACAAAGTATAATTAAAAGATCATATATGATATCATATTTATGTATGTGGTTCTTGTATATTTTAATAATAGTTATTTAAATATTATTTAGGAGGTTAACATACCCTCTACCAAGAAAAAGTACAAGGTAAGGGTTAATTCTACAATATCTTCAATATACGAGGTTGTTTATATGTGTGTATCTACTGGGACTTCTTTATCATCCACATCTGTGTTTCTTAAAAATGTATTTCAAATTTTTTTTACTATTTCCTATACTATGGGTTAAAGTAATTTATACCCTTTTGACTTTTTATAAGATGTTTATAAAGGAATATTTCTGTTGTTTTCCAAACAAGGTCCTTTATGACTTTTTCGGCAAAATTAAGGAAAGAAATTTTTTTAACTTATACAGCGAGTGCGGATATTTTCCACCATTATAAGATCATCGAAACTTCCCTTAAAATATTATAATAATATTTTCAAAATAAATGATCTATTTTATAATTATGTTACTTTCAAATGATTTCAAAATATAAATAGATATTTCTATTAAATAGTTTTTATTTCATCTATGTCAACATCCTTTGATGGATTTTACGCTTGTTTGAAGTTGAATTATTATAATAAAATATTCCATACTATATTGAAGGTTTTGGAATATGTTTTACTATGGATGTTTTATTGTTATAACATTCATGGTTTATGGAAAATGTATTGACATTACATATGCTAGTTTTAATACAAATGTTGATGTTATGTTTAAACCATTTCATATAAAGAATTTATTGGACTTAGTAAGTGACGAGTAGAGCCTGATATAGATCCTCAGTGATTCGGTAGGTCTCATGAGACAAAATAGTGTCTTGGCACAAGGCCTTGACAAAATATTAATTGTAGTCTTGGAACGTGGCCTGGACTATGTGGTTATGAAGTCTAGCATTATGCCATCATTATGAAATTGGATATTGATATTGCATGTGATTATTTGACTAGTAGAATATCCATGTGAATAAGTAAATAGAATTATATGATTTATATTTTCCATATTATTCTGAAGTTTAAGTTTAAAAGTCTTATGTTTTAGTCTTATAAATATCCTTAAATGTTTATGCTTATTTATGAAAGTTTCTACTATATTGTTATCCTTACTGAGCATCTGAGATCACCCCTTTCTATGTTTTAATTTTCCCAAGATGTGAAGAAGTATTTTATGGTTGACCTGTATGGATAGGATAAGAAATATAAGTGTGTTCAAAGGGTACAAATTGTTGTTTTTGTTTTTATTTCATGATGTAATGTAAAACTTATGTATGTGTCTAGAACTTCAAAGGCTACTAAAGTGATCGGTCTTTTAGGACATGATTCCTTGTATCATTCCAATGTTATGTAATAATGTACTTACTCTGGGTAACTAGGGTTGGGGAATTACAGTTGGTATCAGAGGAAGTTTAGTAAAAACCTAGGAATCTAGATTTATAAAATCTCTGATTAGAGAACATTACCCTAAGATAGACTTTGAGGATTAGTATTGACCATCTTCCTAGAATTTTGGTTATGTAGGGAATCTGTGAGTTTTCCAAGAAAAAAATCAGTGTCTATATACTAGAAGGTAGAGGCAGCTCTAGCATAGATGTACCTTAGACTGAAAACTCTGACAAGTAGATTTGGGCTTAACCCGAGGTATCCTGGTACAAGACAACGGGCCTTACTGTACTCTTTGTTACAAAAATATCAGGGTATATGCTTAGGATAATTCAAATTTTCATTACAAACCATTATAAAGGATTTATGAGTATATACCTCCTCAAAGAAAACATTTTTATGATTATGGATTATATCCATACACTTTTAAATTAATGTTAACTGTTTTACAAGTTTGGAATTATGTATTGCGATTCATAAACTAATCTAGTGTATTCCATTGTTTAGAAATGGCACATAGTGTAAGGAATGGAAACCATATCAACGCATGTAATCCATGTAGGGATTTCCCTCCTACTCAAGATAATTATAGTGGAGCTAATGATGAAATTGGTGCTAATCATCTTATCAACATATTGGAACAACTCACTCAGGTTATGAATAATAACCTTACCCGTATAGAGCACCCTGATCCACAATGTAGAGGATCAATGTTAGACTGCGTCAGGAGGCAACAACCACCAACATTCAATGGGACTAAAAATCCATTTTTAGATAAGCAATAGATAAGTTCCTTGGAAAAAATATATCATGCTTTTGGATTAGGAAAAGGGAAAAAGTTGACATGGTGGTTTATTGCCTCATAGGAGATGCAGATTAATGGTGATCATTAATTCAAAACACAAAAGATGATGAAGAAGTATCAAATATGAAATTTAGAAAGTTTAAAGATATTTTCTAAGAAAAATAAATTCTTCGTGGCTATCGAGCTGATATAGAAAGACAATTTATGAGTGTGGGGAAAAAAGAAGATGAGAATGTCGCAAAGTATGAGGATAAATTTACAAGGTTAGAAAGGCATGAAAAAAATTATATATGTATCCCAATGAGTAAGATTTATCGATTCTTTGATGGGTTAAACCCATTTCTCCATAAAGAATTAATCTCCCAATCCTTATCATTATATGATGATATTATCTCATGTTCTATCAATCTAGAAAAGGAATTATCTAAGTCTTACGAAATTAAAGAAATGTAAGAGAATAAGAGATCTGTTGAACACTCTGGAAATTGAAATAAGGGGAAGAAGGGAAAATCTGAATATCCAAACTATGGTAAATGTGGGAAGAAATGCTCCCGTACTTTCCTGAAGGAAATGGGAGTCTGTTACAAGTTTGGTGAAAAATGCCACCAAGATCCTAATTGTAAGGGAAAGAAAGAGGTTGTCAATGTTCAATGCTACAATTATAGAGAAAAGGGGAATTATGAAAACAAATATCCTAAGCTCCAAGGAAACTTACCTTAGAAAAGGCCAAGGGAGCAAGGCTAAGCTTATGCAATCACTACTGTTGAGGTTGAAGCTCCGAAAGTGATGGTGGTAGGTAATTTTATGGTTTCCTCACGTTTAGCCAATGCTTTATTTGAATCTGAATCCTAAAATTATTTCATATCTTCCCAATTTTCTAAGAAAATTAGATATTTACAATTTTATTTAACAAGGGAGTTGTTAGTCAAAACTCCTAAGGGAAGTATCATTGTAACAAGGTTTTGTGAATGAGTTCCCATTAAGTAATATAAATTTTCTTTTATCTACTAATCTATTCGTCATACCCATGATTGAATTTGATGTAATCCTCAGAATGGATTGGCTTTTGGACCATGATATGAAAATTTATTATAAGAAGGAGTTTACAATTTTCGATGATGATAAGGAGTACCTTATCTTTTGAGTAGAAACGCCACCACCTAATTCGTATCAAGATCCACCCCTAGCAGCTCTACTAAATTCAATTATTGGGGAAGAAAGGAATTAAATAACTATGGGTGAGGAAAAGAATGTTCAAATAGAGGACGTACCTATTGTGCAAGAATATGTTGATGTGTTTCTAGAGGATTTACCTAGACATCATTTAGAACGAGAAATTGAGTTTTCCATTGATTTAATTCCTGGTTCAAAGACCATATAAAAGACACATTATAGAATTGTCACACCCCAGCTCCCGAGTGCTCGGAGCTAGTGCCATACAGAGGATCAAATTCAGTTTAGGCATTGGGAAACCAGCTACTTCTGAAATTATTATTTAGTAAAAACCAATACCTGAAATCTTTTAATCAAAAACGTAGGGTGAACATATGATTTCCCAGTAAGGGTTTTTAAAATAAACCAATATAAAATTTGAAAACATTCTTTAAAACATTCCATAAAACATTTCTCTTAAATAAAAGCTACAATACATGTAACGTATCATTAAGGCGCTCAATTAAAAACGTGCTAACAGAAATACAAGGGTTCTTGAATCAAATATAGTCATTCTCATTTGGAGTAACAAATAAAAGATGTTCTAAACATGTATGACATATATATATGAGAGAACCAAATTAACAGCTAAGAGTAATGAATAAATAGAGTGGAACGTAAAGGTAATAACTTCAATTTTATACACCAAATACTAAATCACTGATTGCTAAACATATGTCATGCCATGAGATTTTACTTTTCTGATACTCATAGGTACTGACTCTTAACCATGGATATTATACTAGTAAAATATCCATTTGGTTAATTAATTATCATACACATAATGAGGGAATGTATAATGCCAGACTTTAATTTCTGTGTCAAGGCCTCGTGCCAAGACCTAGGGGATAACTGCAACTGGACCCCAACCAAGAGAGACTATGTAACCGGACTCCATCCCGAAGAGCCTCAGTAACCGGACTCCATCCAGAAGGGTCTTCTATAACTATACCCCAACCTGAAGGTCTTACTTTTACCGGTCCCCAACCGGGAACATACAATTCCAATACATTCCTCGTATGTTTAATAAGGCAAGGTATCCAAAGTGTCCCATACCACTTTGTTTACCTGATTCTTTGTCTTTTATTTGGGGTGTCCCATACCACTCCAAATAATTAAATTCTCAATTCATTATTATAAGTGATTAATAATAAAATGGTTTGATTTATTAACATCATTACAACTGCATCCATAAAATTTCAATGCATTACATCACATGTTTATAATTTTAGATAGGTATTATACATGGTCAATACATGCGCTGATAAACGAACATGACATTGGACTAAATCATAATATGTCAGCTATTACTTAAATAATAATTTTCCCAATGACATGCAAAAACTAGTAAACATCATTTACACATGTGATGTTAATCTAAAACACGCAAGTAATGAATGGATGACATCACCACATAAAAGGATAGTTCCTTAAATTTCAAAATACTCGATTTATAGAAATGAATATTTATAGTTTAAAATGAATAATTTTAAATTAATATAGATATCATTTGTACACAATAATTCACTAATAAATGGTCATGTCTTAATAAATGTTCATGCCTTATGCTCCAGAGCATATAAGGCCAATTGATTTGCAGTGCGACAAATTTTTTATGTAATGCATGCATTCATGAGAATTTAATTATACATATCATAAACACATTTTAACCACTATAGTTTTTTTTAGTCCAATTTAATTCAAGTTATGGTTCAAACTTATAGGTGAATACATATAACCATATATATATATATATAATATGCATATTTCACACCATTACAATTAACAAATACTCCATAACATTATTTAATTGTTAATATCACCGGATTGAAAACCAAAACTCATGTTAGGTTTAAAGTATATAAACATGTGGACTTACATACATAAAAACTGAAGTTTTTCAAAATAATATAAATTCATTTGAACCCTAAACATTATTCTTATCCTATTTAAAGATCGCAATTAGATAATTAGTAATATAAAATATCAAAAGATTGAATTAAGTGTGATTGTCCGAATATACATTAATTGTATAACATAAAATAATTATAAATTAATATAACCCTTTATTTTATTTATGCATAAAATAATAGGTTATATATGTGTGTATATATATACACTCACGTATAGAACAACCGTAATTTGACTAAATTACACCCTCATAAACCATAAAATTTAGAGATAGATATTTTAAATTTAAAACCATTATCATTTTAAAATTTCTGGGTTATATAGATAGATATTGTTTCTTATGTATATATATAGACACATATAAAATTTTATAACAACATGGTTAATGAAAAACACGTAAAACCCTTTCAACGCATATATTTTAAAATCATAACCCAGTTCGGAAAATAATGTGTTTTATAAATTCATATAATCATTTATACAGACGTACATATGTGTACACCTTTGTAAAAAGAACAGACAAAAAAATTGATCAAATTAATTAAACCCTTACAAAATATCCATTTAATGAAAACAAAACCCTTACATTCATTATATCACCTGAACCCAAAAACTAGAAGACCCAGGCTCAGCACAAAGGAACTTTTAAGCTACTGCAAGGTTATAAACATACTATTAGGAGCATATATAAGTATATACCCTTAAAGAAACATGAGAAGGAAGATTTACAACCCTTAAAAAATAATCAACAGTTTGAAAATAATTAACTGGTTGAAATAAAATACTTCTTGAATTTAAAATAAATAGAACTCTTTTAAAAATACTAATTTTGGATTACAAATACAAGGTCATACAATAAATAAACATTCGAGACAAATTATAATGAACCCTTACATCATAAAACATAAGATAAATATTTGAGAAAATTATTTAACTCTTACTAAATATGTTTAAACATAAAAATAAATATTAATTCCCTTATACAAGACAATAAATTATAGAACATAATTTGAAAAAAATAGATGGTATATCCCTTACGCAAATGGGTTTTACAAGTCTATATAAGTTTTAAATCACAAAATTTTGAGGATCATAAGTGCATAACAGAAAGTAATTATAATTTAAAATCACCCTTACCTCAAACATGTTCAGATTATACCACAAATGGTGAAATGATTGAGCAGAATATGAAAAACTCCCAGTAGTGTGTGCAAGACTTGAACAAAGTGAAAAACATAGAGGTTTTGTGATGGGTAGTCAAACGAGGAAGGATTGAATTATTTTGAGGGACATTGCACTGGGAACACACTCTCTCAGACTTCTACTTTTGGATGTTTTTATCTACTCAAAGCATATGGTTTTGTAGAAAAAACCCACAACGACACCCACACAAGATATTTCCATGGAATCCAAACATACAATTTAGATATAAAAAAGATACAAAGCTAGCATAACATAGACAGAAATGTTTTAAAAAATAATTGTACGTTGACAGCTTTAGGAAATCAATTAAAACCCGTACAAAAACAATAATCAAAATAGATTACCTAATTTGATATAGTGAAAAACATTAAAAAACTCGCCATTCAAACTAGTATGCATATATGCGATAGGATTCTATTAATAGACCAAAATTGTCACACGATAAAGGTACGTATATTGGAAAACGGGGTAGAAATAGAGATTTTTTCTCGATGTGGAAGATTCGACGCCTATGAAGGAAAAAAATTCCTTATTCATTTAATAAAACTTTAAACAGGATACCTACTTTAAATCTAGACTAGTCGAACCCCTAGAAACAAATGTATCTTGAACCACCACTTGACTTAAGTGGGACCATCGCCAACGTGACCCCACTAAAGCCGCTTGTCCTACTCGTCCTGGACCACTACCCTGCCTTCGACCTCGACCATAGCGCGGCCACCCAGACCCCTGTTCAACTCGACCACGACCATGGATTCAACCTGGGGACAACCGACCCTCCTAGGCTCGAGATCAACTAAGCTCGATTACTCCCTTACCTCACGACAGCCGCTGGTGGACCCTGCTCGAGGCCTCCCTAACCCTACCCACAATGGCGCAACACCCCCTGCGAAACCCTAATCACGGACCCCTTAATCCCCTTTATTGGATTCATTTTTTTCTATTTTGTCCTATTTACACTACTATTATTATATAATATTGATATTATATTTTTATTCTTATTTTATTATATCATTACTCTATTATTATTAAATTATCAATAACTTTAAAAATAGTCAAAAGTTAAACAAAATTAATAATCTATTAGAATTATTTTATCAATAATTTTAAAAGTAAAAGTAATTATTATTTATACCTTTATAAAACATTTAATTGTACATTTTATTTTATATCTTAAAATGCTATTACAAATTGAATTAATAATTGAAAAATGAAAATGTATTATTAAAATAATAATTTTCATAATTTGTACAAATTATTTGTAATTTTGAAACTTGTTAAAACAAATGTTAATATGATATAATTAAAATTAACAATCATTTTTTTGTTGAATGTTTAATCATTCTGTTAGTTAAATTATATATATATATATATATTATAATTTTATTAAAAAAATTAAAAATGTTAAAAATGTTTTTAAAACATTAATCTAATCAAGATTTATAAAAATTATACATCATATTTTCAAAAATATATAAACCCCTATGTAATTATTCATATAATAGATTCAACATCAGTGCATATAAGTAGTGGCGTTAAAATATTTCAATGCAATAATTCCTATTTTTATTTATAGAATTATAGTATTAGTTTTATATAATTTTAATTAAAATCTTATTTACATATGAATATATATATATATCATGTTTGGAAACTAGAAACAAATTAGTTGTATTCCTATAGTAGTATAATTATTATTTAAAATATTATATTAAATAATTATTTGATTTAGAATAAATTATATTTGACAAAAATAGTTATTCTTAAATTATTCTTTAAACAAGGTGAGATAATATTTACTCTGACAACCGTGCTTGTTATTATGATAATTGAATCATAAAATTATTATTATTACACATAAAAAGTTGGGGAATTACATTATTCCCCCTAAAAATAATTGCATCCTTACAATTCTAAACTCTCATACACAAACCATATCAACATCAGTCACACATCACTCATGATGTCCCTTTACCGGGAACACCACTGATGGTAGGGTGCTGACGACCTCAGGTGGATTCCTAAGGTAGTATTCAGCTGATCAATATCTTTGGCCCAGACACACTATGAACAGTTGGGGCCATACCTGTGCCTTAAGCACTCAGCCTTCCATAGAGAAGTACGAGAAGTGTGGAGGTTGGAAATTTCAGAGTGGACTAAATCCCTATAAGTCCCACACACCACGTCATTCATGAAAATATTAATGTTGTATAGTTCTTCATATATACTAAAACTCGGGACCTAGAATAGGTAGGTCACTCGATGGTCACCATCCAAAGTAGCTTCTAGAAATTTACCTACAGCTTGGTATTTATCAGCCAAAGTGAAACATAGAAAAAGAGCTTCATGAAATTTCCCCCTCTCCCTATATGATGCAAATTGTGCAATTGCAATATGGTAATAGAGAAGATTGATTCCTTGGTAAATATGGAGAATGCTTGGGCGGTTTGAAAACCAATGGAGTTTTTTAAAAGTCGAACGTAAGTTGGCATAGGGCTGACACTCCTCGGAGCACATCTTGATGATTATAGTCTCTAAAAGATTGGTAGGAAGAGATAAAACATTGACTGGTGAACTCATGTCTTCTATCTGAAAATTTTTAAGAAGTCACCCTCTAGTATGGAAATTCTAGTTTAAGCAAAGTCATTGTTTAATATAATAGAATATCAAAACAGAGTATACAACATCATTTATTTAGACATGATTTATAAAACTCAAGAAATTACGTAATCTCTTTCTCCCTCTCACAAAACACTAGTATGGATTTCCTGATGTCCTCCAAGATTTCTCCTCATAGATTCCATCGATGTTGGGGACTTTCCCAGTTCTCAGACAAATAGATCCCCAAACCGGTTCTAAATTCTTCTATCTCCTTGGTCCAAATACAATGTGTTCAACTAGGATCAATCACATGTGGACATCTAGAATTATGATTGAGAGAAGCATGTCAGGTATCAAGTTAAGCATCATTTGTATGAACTTGATGCCAATAATGAAAGAAAGTAATCTCGTTCTCAAGGGATTCAAAGTCCTTAATTTGACCACGGAGACTATAGGTCAAAATCTGACATAGATTTGCTGCCCAGAGGTTTCCCCCTTGTGCAGCCTCCTCAAAGTCCTCAAGAGACAATAAATTATTGGCTAGGGTAAAACATTTAAAGATACCATCGAAGTATTTCGCTTATCGAATATAGAATGGGAATTGAGCGCTCATCATGAGGTAATAGACGAAACATGCTCCTTGGTGATGTTGGAGTACACAAGGAGAGTTGGATACTCGGTAGAGGGTTTTTCATGATAAACGAATATTTTCAAAAGTTGCGTATTTTTATACACATGATTTTCCCACTATGGTCTCTAACACTTATGTTGGAAGAGAAAATAGACTAGCACTATCATTTTCCATATGCAATTAAGAAAACATCATTCTTAGTATTGGTTAAGTATATTTTCATTATTAAGTTCTGGTTCTCCAGAGTTATCCAAACTGAATCCTCTGATACCAACTATCACACCCCAGCTCCCAAGTACCCGGAGCCGGTGTCATATAGAGGATCGAATTCAGTTCAAGCTCTGAGAAACTAGCTACTTCTGAAATACTTCTTTAGTAAAAACCAATACCTGAAATTTTTTAATAGAAAACATATGGTGAGAATACGAATTCCTAGTAAGGGGTTTTAAAATAAATCAATATTATTTTTGAAAACACTCTTTAAAACTTTCCATAAAACATTTTTCTTAAAGAAAATCTATAACACGTGTAACGTATCATAAAAGTGCTCAATTAAAAACATGCTAATAGAAATCCAAGGATTCATGAATCAAATATAGGCATGCTCATTTGGAGTAACAAGTAAAAGACGTTCCAAACAAGTATGACATGTGCATATGAGAGAACAAGATAAACAAGTAAGAGTAATGAATAATCAATGTTGTGCATAAAGGTAATAATTTCAATTTCATACACCGAATAATAAATCATTGAGTGATAAACATATGTCATGCCATAAGCTTTTACTTTTCTGATACTCATAGGTACTGACTCTTAACCATGGATATTCTACTAGGAAAATATCCATTTGGTTAATTAATTATCATACATAGAATGAAAGAATGTATAATTCCATAGTTTAATTTCTGTGTCAAGGCCTCATGCCAAGACCTAGGGGATAACTGTAACCGGACCCAAACCCGGAGAGACTCTGTAACCGGACTCCATCCTGGAGAGCCTCTGTAACCGGACTCCATCCTTGAGGGTCTTCTGTAACTGGACCCCAACCCAGAGGGCTTACTTTTACTGGTCCCCAACCTGGAACATACTAGTCCAATGCATTTCTTGTATGTTTAATAAGGTCAGGTATCCAAAGTGTCCCATACCTCTTTGTATACCTGGTTATTTGTATTTTATTTGGGGTGTCTCATACCACTCCAAATAATTAAATTCTAAATTCATTATTATAAGTGATGAATAATAAAATGGTTTGATGTATTAATGTCATTACAACTGATTCCATAAACTTTCAATGAATTACATCACATGTTTATAATTTCGGATAGGTAATATACATGCTCAGTACATGAACTGATAAATGAAAATGACATTGGACTAAATCATAATATATCAGCTATTTCTTAAATAATAATTTTCCCAAGGACATGCATAAACTAGTAAACATCATTTTCACATGTGATGTTAATCTAAAACACGCAAGTAATGAATTGATGGGGTTACCACATAAAATGATAGTTCCTTAATTTTCAAAATACTTAATTGATGAAAATGAATTTTTATAGTTTAAAATGACTAATTTTAAATTAAGATAGATGTCATTTGTACACAAGAATGCGCAGATAAACAGTCATGTCTTAATAAATGGCCATGCCTATAGTGTGACAAATGTTTTATGTAATGCATGCATTCATGAGAATTTAATTAAACATATCATAAACATGCTTTAACAACTAATTTTTTTAGGACATTTTAATTCGAGTTATGGTTTAAACTTATAAGTACATACATATAACCATATATATATATATAATATATGCATATGTCACACTCTTACAATTAATGAATACTCTATAACATTATTTAATTGTTAATATCACCGGATTGAAAACCAAAACTCATTTTAAGTTTAAAGTACAGAAACTCATGGACTTACATATATAAAAACTAAATTTTTTCATAATAATATATATTCATTTGAACCCAAAACTATATTTTCATCCTATTTAAAGATCACAAAAAAATCTTTAATAACATAAAATAGAAATAGATTTGATTATGTGTGTATGTCCAAATATACATTAAGTGTATAACAGAGAATAATTATAAATTTAATTAACCATTAACTTATTTACACATATAATAATAAGTTATATATCATTATATATATATACACACATATAAAAACCGTAATTTGACCAAATTACACCCTCACAAACCATCAAATTTTGATATTGATACCTAAAATTTAAAACCATTTTCATTTTAAAATTTCTAGGTTATATAGATAGATATGGTTTATATATATATATAGACACCTATAACATTTTATAACAACAAGGATAATGAAAGCAATTAAAACCCTTTCAACGCATATATTTTAAAATCATAACCCAGTTCAGAAAATAATATGTTATATAGATTCATATAAATATTTATACACATGTACATATGTGTATACATTTTTATAAAGAATAGATAACAAAGTTGATCAAATTAAATAAACCATTACAAAATATTCATTTAATGAAAACATAACCCTTACATCCATTATATCACCTGAACCCGAAAACCCAAAGACCGAAGTTCAGCACAAAAAAACTTTTAATCCCCCAAAAGGTTATAAACATACTATTAAGAGCATATATATGTATATACCCTCAAAGAAACACGATAAATAAAATTTATAACCCTTACAAAAATAACCAACAGTTTGAAAATAATTAACTGTTTGAAATAAAATACTTCTTGAATTCAAAAAAAATATAACTCTTTTAAAAATACTAATTTACACTTACAAACAAATGGTCATAAAATAAATAAACATTCGACACAAAGTATAATGAACCATTACATCATAAAACATAAGATAAATATTCGATACTATTATTTAACTCTTACTAAATAAGTTTAGAAATAAAAATAAAAATTAATTCTTTTATGCAAGATAATAAATTGTTGAACGTACGCTAAAAAATAATAGATGGTATATCCCTTACACAAAAGGGTTTCACAACTCTATATAAGTTTTAAAACACTAAATTTTGAGGATCATAAGTGTATAACAGAAATTAATTATAAATTAAAATCACGCTTACCTCAAACATATGCATATTATACCACAAATGGTGAAATTATTGATCAGAATATGAAAAACTCCCAGTAGTATGTGCAAGACTTCAAAAAAGTGAAGAATAGAGAGTTTGTGTGATGGGTAGTCAAATGAGGAAGGATAGAATTATTTTGAGGTATATTGCATCGGGCACACACTCTCTCAGACTTCTAGTTTTGGATATTTTTATTTTCTCAAAGAATATGGTTTTATAGAAAAACCTCAACACGACACATGCACAAGAGATTTCCAGGGAAGATAAAAATACATTTTAGACAGAAAAAATATACAAATCTAGCATAACATAGACAGAAATGTTTTAAAAAATAATTTAACGTTGACATCTCTAGGAAATCAATTCAAACCAGTACAAGAACAATAATCAAAATAGATTATCTAATTTGATATAGTGAAAGACATTAAAAAAACTCTCTATTCAAAACAGTAGTCTTATGTGGGATAGGATTCTATTAATAGACCAAAATAATTACAAGATAAAGGAAAATTATTTGAAAAACGGGGTAGAAATAGAGAGTTTTTCTCGATGTGTAAGATTCGAAGCCTATGAAGGAAGAAAAATTCCTAATTCATATAAGAAGACTTTGAACAGGACACCTACTTTGAATCTAGAACAATTGACCCCCTAGTAGAAAATGTCTCTTGAACCACCACTTGGCTTCGGCGGGACCATCACCAAAGAGACTCCACTGAAGCTGCTCGACCAGCTTGTCCCGGACCACTACCCTTATGACAACCCTGCTTTTATTATAAAATTAAACAAGATTTATTACATAAAACTTCACTTGATAAAACAAGAATATTGATAGGTTTAGTGTCTTTGGGGCTTAGGATCATTACATAAAAACTTAAAACATCAAATACGACATTTTTATTGAAAACTTCCTTTACATGACCTCTACATTCCTTCGTACTTAGCATTGCATGGGATAACCTGAGGACATTCATAAGAAAAGGGTGAGCTATAAAGCCCATTAAGGGAGTACACATGGAATAACATGAAGAGTACAATACATGTTAGACAATAGGCATATCAATAGAGCATAAAAGAAACATGAACATAATGGAATGACAAAGCATGATAATCATAACATGGAAATGTGGCAACAACACTTAACATGGAATTAGCATGAGCCAAGGATCATTGCACATAGAGCATGAGTAAATCCTCATTGCACATGAAGCACGAGTAAACCCTTGTTGAACTTGAATTAGAATGGGTCAACACTCATTTCACATGATGTATCATGATACTATACTTTACCCAATGCATTGGAGTGCTATAAGGGCAAACCCTTCTTAAACATTTCATTTCATGCATAAGTGTGCCACATGGATCAAAAAACATGGATTCATAAAACATAAACATTTATTCCATGATAAAGGAATGTGGAATTAATACATGAAACTTTGTAATAAATATCTAAAGGTGCATAATGGTGGATACCCTTGATGGAGAAATGGGCATGGTATCCACTACACAACGGCATTGGCTTAGAAAATCGGTGTGATTTTGGCAACGTAACGGCGTGACACAAGAATTCATAAAAATGGTTGATGAGATATAAAGGGGTTCCTCATCATATTTACATGTAATGGAAAGTAGGGAGGTCATATAGATACATGTCCCAACAATTGTAATGGAATTTAGATTCATGATACAAAACTATTTCTTGAATGTAAAAGAAGAGAGAGAAGTTCCTTTCAGAATTTCAGCATAGTAACGGGTGTACATGGGAGGCATTTAATGAGAGATAAAGGGGTCTCCCTTCACTCAAAAAATAATAGGGAAGTATGGGGGAGGTGTGAAACCATACCCCAACATTCATAATTGAAATTAAAAGGGCAATACAACTTAAATAAAATTGACAAAAAATGAGAAAGGAAGAAAAAACCCTTAATTGGATGTGTGCTTCCAAAGGCTAGAGAGAGGCTTGTGAGAGGCTTGTTGGGAGCTTGGGGCAGCTTGGGAGGATTCTAGAGAGAGTAGGGCCGAGTATGGACGAACTCCAAGGACTTTTAGTGAGGAGGAAGTGGGAGCTTGGGTGGGTTTATATAGGAAAGGTGAAATAATTCTTTATTTTTTAGGTTTGGGTCCCCTTACATTAAATTAACCCAAACCACAAACCATACCATGGTTTTGCGCAAGGTTTTTGGAAAAGGGAAGAGGAAAAAAATATTTTATTAGGCCAAATTCAGAACTTCTTAAAATATTAGGGTTTCTTATGTGGAGGTGAGTCACACTCCCATGAAAATTAATTTAAAAAGGCAAGGTGTTGAATATGTCTTGAGGGGTCCATTAATGCTTTGAAAAGTAAGTCAAAAAAACCCAAAATCACATTATTTTAATGGTAAAACATATATTGGCCGAACATAAAGATTATAGTATTTTATTACATTACTATTGGGTCATTATGATGTCATAAAACACATTATATATTTAAACGGTATTTAATTTTTACCCAAAAATTTGACTGTCTCAGAAAGTTATGAATAATTCACCGTTGGATAATTTCGACGTCTTGATTCCAGAAATGACATTTATTTTATCTAAATATTTTTTCGAAATATGTTAATTTTCAATTTTAAAATAAAAACCAACATTTATCGAAAATTCACGGGTTTTGACAGAAATGGCTTTCAAACTTTAATAAAAAATTTAATTACATTCATAAAATTATAAGATCATTTTTATTTAATAAAAATTAATTTAATAATAATATTATTATTTTATTAAAATATTATTTAATTCAAAAATCCCTTAATTTAATAAAATATATTTCTTAATTAAATAATAACTAAAAACACCATTTGTACATTAAAAACTATTTACAATTTATCAAAAATGACTAGAAATTATATTCATTATTATATACAAAAAATAATGTACATGAACATAGTACTACTTATTTGTTACATAACCCCTTAAAACATCCGCATAAGACCTAAGGGTAAGGTGTGCGATGGTGACAGACTTTTGGGGTGGCTCGGATAAAATCGCTTGAGTGGTAATTTCAATCAAATTCAACGTTTCTCATAGAAGGTCACGTTTGAGCTTGACATGATGAATCTCAACTTGGGCTTGGTCAAGGGAGAGGCCCAAAGACGCCACCTCTTTTCCGAGCTCCGACAAATGGGCTTCCTATGGGGAAATTCTACTGGATGAGGTCATCGCTTCCTTTGTCTGAGTAAATTGGATTTGTTAAAGTCCTATATTTATACTAATCAGGTGATTACTGTTCAACGGCTATATTAGCAACGGTCAAAAATATTAACATAAAACCAAAGAAGTTTACATCTTATAAAAATATTTTTCATAAAGAGACATTTAACTGGATCAAGAGGTATTTTCCATTAATGAAACTTTGGGTCGTTACAATATTCCCCCTTAAGAAATTTCTCCCTCAAAATTTTCCTTTTCCCACACTAAAAAAATGTGAGTAACTCAGCTTCATCATATCCTCCGATTCCCATGTTGCTTCTTCAAACTTTTGGTTTCTCCACAACACCTTGATGAGGGGCATTGTCTTATTTCTTAGAACTTTTTCTCTACGATCTAAGATCTTCACTATTTTCTCCTCATAAGAAATATCATCTTCCAATTGTACGACTTTAGAAGAGAGTACATGTGAAGGGTCTGGTATGTACTTTCTTAAGAGGGATACATGAAAGACATCATGTACTTTGGCCATAGTAGATGGAAGTGTTAGTTGATAGGCCACAGCCCCGACACGATCAAGAATCTCTAAGGGGCTGATGTACCTTGGAATTAACTTCCCTTTCTTTCCAAACCTCATGAACTTCTCCCACAGAGATATGCGTAGAAAAACCATGTCTCCAACTTTAAATTCAAGGTATTGTCGATGATTATCTGTGTAACTCTTCTGTCGACTCTGAGCTGCCTTGATAAGATACTGAATGGTTTTTACCTTCTCCACCATTTCCTAGACCATTTCTGGTATAAGTAGCTTACGTTCACCAACCTCATCCCAACATGCCAGTTTTTTCCCCTTTTCCCACACAGGGCTTCATATGGTGCCATTTGGATGCTCGAGTAGAAACAGTTATTATAAGAGAACTCAACCAGAGGAAGATGTTGATCCCATCCTCCTTTAAAGTTCATTGAGCACGCTCTCAACATATACTCAAGTGTTTGGATAGTCTGCTCGGATTGGCCATCAGTTTGAGGATGATAGGTCGTACTGAAGTTCAGTTTATTATTCAGAGCTTGTTGAAGACTCTTCCAAAACATAGAGGTGAATCTTGGATCTCGTTCAGACATAATAGATAGTGGTACTCCATTCAACCTTACCACTTCCCTGATATATATCTGCGCCAGTTGATCTGATGAAAAATCCTCTAGAATAGCAATGAAGTGTGCAGTCTTTGTAAGACGATCCACAACAACCCAGATTGCATTGTTGCCTTTGGATGTCCTCGGAAGTCCGGTGACAAAGTAAGTGGTGATGTTCTCCCATTTCCATTCTGGTATGGGCAATGGTTGCATCATCTCCTTAGACTTCTGCCTCTCTTCCATCACTTGTTGACACACTAGGCACTTTGATGTATATTCAGCGATCCCCTTCTTCATATTATCCCACCAAAAGTTTTCTAGGATATCTCGATACATCTTTTTGCTCCCTGGGTGAATAGAGAAATTTGAACTATGTGCATCATCCAAAAGTTCCTTCTTCAGCTCCGGACATGATGGAACACATCGTCTCTTCCCAAACCGCACAATACCTTCTTCATTAACATTAAACTCCGAGGATTTCCCCTTTTTGATAGCTTTCACTTTTTCATGAATTCCCACATCATTCTTTTGAGCATACTTTAACTTTTCCAAAAGAGATGGTTGAGCAATCATTTATTAAAGGATTGATGACGTTCCCTTCTCAATGATTCCCATGTCCATCTTCATCAAGTCTAAGAATATTGGATCCTTCTCAATTCTCATCATTGATAGAATCGCTGGATCCTTTCTACTTAGGGCATCTGCCACCTTGTTCGCTTTCCTAGGGTGGTAATGCATTGAATAGTCATAATCCTTGATGAGGTCTATCCATCTTCTCTGGCGCATATTAATCTCTTTCTGTGTGAATATATATTTAAGACTCTGGTGGTCAGTATATATCTCACATTTCCCCCCATAGAGATAATGCCGCCATATTTTCAAGGAAAATATCACAGCCGCCAACTCCAGATCATGTGTTGGATAGTTTCTCTCATGTATTTTCAACTGCCTTGAGGCATAGGATATCACATTATCATTATACATCATCACACAGCCTAATCCCTTCTTCTAAGCATCACTGAATACCACAAAAAGTTCCCCACTTGTGGGTAAAGTGAGCACGGGCGTAGTGATAAGCCTTCTTTTCAACTCCATGAATCTTTCTTCGCATTCATCACTCCAAGCAAACATTACTCCCTTTAGAGTTATCTTGGTAAGAGGGTTGGAAAATCGTGAGAAATTCCTTACAAATCGTCGATAATATCCAGCTAACCCCAAGAAGCTACGGATATCCATCACCGATGTTGGCCTCGGTCATCTCTCAATTGAATCTGTTTTGGAGGGGTCCACAGATATCCCATTGCTTTTGTTGATATGGCCCAAGAATGAGACCTCCTTCAACTAGAACTCACACTTTCTGTACTTTTCAAAGAGCTTCTCCTTGTGCAAAGTCTCTAGTACAGTTTTTAAATGCTTCTGATGATCCTCCTTGGTTTTGGAGTATATTAGAATATCATCTATAAAGACTACCCCAAATTTGTCAAGGTAATCTCTAGAGACTCTATTCATCAAGTCCATTAATATTTCCGGAGAATTGGTGAGTCCGAAAGGCATTAATATGAATTCATAGTGCCTGTATCTTGTACGAAAAGCAGTCTTGGGGACATCTTCCTTCTTAACCCTTACTTGATAATATCCCGACCGCAAATCCACCTTGGAGAAGTATTGTGCTCCATGAAGCTGATCAAACAAGTCATCGATTCTTGGGAGAGGATACATGTTCTTTATCGTGATTTTTTTATGTTCATGATAATCAATGCAAAGCCGCATTGACCCATCCTTCTTCTTGATGAAGACGACTAGTGCACCCCATGGTGAAGCACTTGGGCGTATAAACCCTTTATCCAGATTCTCCTATAGTTGTTTCTTCAGCTCTTCAAGATCAACAAAATCCATTCTATATGGAGTCTTGGATATTGGTAGCGCCCCAGGTATAAGTTCAATTGAGAACTCAACATCTCTTCTTGGAGGAAGACCAGGCAGTTCCTCGGGAAACACTTCAGCGAATTCCCTGACAATAGGCATTTATTCAAGGATGGTTTCTTCCTTGGACGCAATCATCTGAGTCAGATATGCGTTCTCATAAGGCAGTAATATCCATGCTTGAGATGATGGAGCTAAAGGAGATTCATCTTCCTCCTGACACTTGTAATGAATCGGGGGTCGATTCTCCATATGGACTGTGATTTCTATCTCCCGACAATTTATCTTGGCTCTATATAAAGAAAGCCAATACATGCCAAGAATTGCATCAAATTCCACCAGAGGGAGTATGATGAGGTTCGCCGGGAAATTCAATCCACAGACTATAACAGGTGAGGACTTATATTCATGGGATGAAATTATTGCACTATTTTCCGTACTCACTGACATCTTTACTTCCATGATTTGTGCCGGTACTGGGATTGTTCTACTAAACTTTCGAGATATAAAATAATGTGTAGAACCTGAATCAAAAAGTACATTCTCTATTCTTGAATGAATAACTAACATACCTGTCACCACTTCATTGTTGGGGTTCACTTCGGCAGAAGTGATGGAAAAATCTCTTCCTTGCTGCATTGGAGGTTGTTGGTTATCTCCGAAAACCCTTGGATTAGGGCATTGATTTGCAAAATGACCCGGTTCATTGCATTTGTAGCATTGAACAATGCATTGAGGTTCTAACGGAGCATTCCTCTCCTCTATCGTAGTCGTGGGTCTTTCTTGCCGATAGTTAATAGCTAGGTTCCCTTCTATCCCACACCTGAAGCATTTTCCTGTCCCCTTAAGGCAATTTCCAGGGTGCTTCTTTCCGCACTTTTGGCAAGTGGGGTGCTGGATCTTCTTAGGACCGTTGGATTTATCCATCGGACCACCAGCATTGAAATCCACCTTACGCTTCTTGTCTCCATGATACCCATGTGATTCCCTGATCTCCATTTTTACCTTGAGGGCAAATAGGACAATCTCCTCATAGCTGTCAAAGTCACGGATCGCTAATGCTTTCAGTAGGCAAGGATTCAGCCCACCAAAGAAGTGGTCAACTTTTCATTTCGGGGTAACGAAAATGTCAGAAGCGTATCGTGCAAGCCTTGTGAAGTATTCCTCATACGCTCCAATAGATTCTTCATCTTTTTTCTTGAGGGAAAGGAAGTCCCTCTCCATCTTAAGATGGAGGGTGCGTGGAAAATATTTATCGAAAAAAATCTTCCAGAAATCCTTCCATTCCAACGCCTCGATCTCCTCCTCAGGCTTTGTATTTTTGATCAATGTCCACCATTGATCAGCTTCACCCTCCATACGATAAGCAGCCAGGAGAACCATCTCTTGTTCAGAACATTGAAGGATGGATAAAATCTTTTCAATGGAGTTGATTCATTGTTCAGCAATCGTGGGATCGGATGATCCACTAAAAGTAGGAGGCCTTTGTCTCATGAATCTCTCGATACTGACTTGTTCTTTCATAGGGGGGGTTGAATATTCCTCTTGACCCGTGTTTCTATTCAAAACTTGAGTTAGCTGAGAGAGAATCGTGACAAAGTTCACGATTCCCGCTCCCATTGGATTTGGCATCTCATTAGTACAGTCATCACACTGATCTTCACAACGGTTGTTAGCCTGAGTCCACCTATTACCGACCATTGGCTAGAATAAAAGGAATGTTAGGGGTAACACATAAAGGGTAATCCAAAGACAAAATTTGATGACTTATAAATAAACTTTTATTTCCTTACTCATGAGTCTATAGGCTTCAATCTAGGCTTTTCATGATCTACTTTCTAACATATATTCGTAGGGGCATTTTTTTTAATTCCCTTAATATGGGGTCATACTAAGCTTGTGAATTTATCAAAACATATCCCCCGAGAGTGTCGTAACCAAGAGTGCAGCAAGGCCTGTTGTCGTGCACCAGTTCCCGTTCGAGTCTAGCTCAAAGCGGTGTTTTCGGGTTTTACCACTAGGATACATATGTGCCAGAGATGCCTCTACCTGCTCGTATCCAGACAGGGATGTATTTGTTTGATAAACCACTTACTCTATACTTACCAAAACTTAGGGATGTTTTTATTATACCTAGTCTTGTATATAAGATTTTACTAGGGTTTCCTAATCCCAAAAATATCTAAACCTATCCATTGATACCAACTATGACAACCCTGCTTTTATTATAAACTTAAACATGATTTATTACATAAAACTTCACTTGATACGACAAGAAGATCTAGAGGTTTAGTGTCTTTAGGGATTAGGATCATTACATAAAAACTTAAAACATTAAATACAACATCTTTATTGAAAACTTCCTTTACATGACCACTACATTCCCTCGTACTTAGCATTGTATGGGATAACCTGAGGACATGCATAAGAAAAGGGTGAGCTATAAAGCCCAGTAAGGGAGTACACATGGAATAACATGAGGAGTAAAATACATGTTAGACAATAGGAACATCAATAGAGCATAAAAGAAACATTAACATAAAGGCATGATAATCAAAACATGTAAATGTAGCAACAACACTTAACATGGAATTAGCATGAGCCAAGGCTCATTGCACATAGAGCATGAGTAAATCCTCATTGCACATGAAGCACCTGTAAACCCTCGTTTCACTTGAATTAGCATGAGTCAAAACTCATTTCACGTGACGTATCATGATACTATACTTTACCCAATGCATTGGAGTGCTATAAGGGAACGCCCTTCTTAAACATTTCATTTCATGTATAAGTGTGCCACATGGATCATAAAACATGGATTCATAAAACATAAACATTTATTCCACGATAAAGGAATGTGGAATTCATACATGAAAATTTTTAATCAATATTTAAAGGTGCATAAATGTGGATACCCTTGATGGAGAAATGGGCATGGTATCCACTACACAATGGCATTGGCTTAGAAAATCGATGCGATTTGGAAGCGTAACGGCGTGACACAAGAATTCATAAAAATGGTTGATGAGAGAGAAAGGGGTTCCTCGACATATTTAAATTAAATGGACAGTAGTGAGGTCATATAGATACATGTACCAACAACTGTAATGGAATTTAGATTCATTATACAAAATTATTGCTTGAATGTAAAAGAAGAGGGAGAAGTTCCTTTCAGAATTTCGGCATAGTAACGGGTGTACATGGGAGGAATTTAATGAGAGAGAAAGGGGTATTCCATCATTCAAACAATAATAGGGAAGTATGGGGGAGGTGAAAAACCATACCCCAACATTCATAATTGAAATTAAAAGGGCAATACAACTTAAAGAAAATTGAAAAAAAATGAGAAAGGAAGAAAAAAACCTTACTTGGAAGTGTGCTTCCAAAGGCTAGAGAGAGTCTTGTGAGAGGCTTATTGAGTGCTTGGGGAACCTTTGGAGGATTATAGAGAGAGTAGGGCTGAGGTTGTACGAACTCCAAGGGCTTTGAGTGAGGAGGAAGTGGGAGCTTGGGTGGGTTTATATTAGAAAGGTGAGGGAATTCTTTATTATTTAGGTTTGGGTCCCCTTACATTAAATTAACCCAATCCACAAACCATCCCATGGTTTTTGGAAAAGGGAAGAGGAAAACAATATTTTATAAGGCCAAAGTACAAACTTATTAAAATATTAGGGTTGCTTATGTGTAGGTGAGTCACACTCCCATGAAAATTAATTTAAAAAGGCAAGGTGTTGAATATGTCTTGAGGGGTCCATTAATGCTTTGAAAAGTAAGTCAAAAAACCCAAAATCACATTATTTTAATGTTAAAACATATATTGGCCGAGCATAAAGATTATAGTATTTTATTACATCACTATTGGGTCATTATGAAGTCATAAAACACATTATATATTTAAATGGTATTTAATTTTTACCCAAAAATTTGACTGTCTCAAAAAACTATGAAAAATTCACCGATGGATAATTTCAACGTCCTGATTCCCGAAATGAGGTTTATTTTATCTATATTTTTTTCTAAATATGATAGTTTTCACTTTTAAAATAAAAGCCGACATTTATCGAAAATTCACGGGTTTTGACAGAAATGGATTTCAAACCTTAATAAAAAAATTAATTGCATTCATAAAATTATAAGATCATTTATATTTAATAAAATTTAATTTAATAATAACATTATTATTTTATTAAAATATTATTTAATTCAAAAATCCCTTAATTTAATAAAATAGATTTCCTAATTAAATACTAACTAAAAACACCATTTGTACTTTAAAAACTATTTACAATGTATCAAAAATGACTAGAAATTATATTCATTATTATATAAAAAAAATAATGTACATGAACATAGTACTACTTATTTGTTACATAACCCCATAAAATAGCCACATAAGTCCTAAGGGTAAGGTGTGCGATAGTGATAGACTCTTGGGGTGGCTCGGATAACATCGCTCGAGTGGTAATTTCAATCAACTTCCACTTTTTCCATAGACGGTCACGTTTGAGCTTGACATGATGAAGCTCAGCTTGGGCTTGGTCAAGGGCGAAGCCCAAATATGCCACCTCTTTTCCGAGCTCCGAAAAATGGGCTTCGTATGGGGAAATTCTACTGGATGAGGTCATCACTTCCTTTGTCTGAGTAAATTGGATTTGTTAAAGTTCTATATTTATACTAATCATGTGATTACTGTTCAACGACTATATTAGCAACGGTCAAAATTCTTAACATAAAACCAAAGAAGTTGACATCTTATAAAAATATTTTTCAAAAAGAGACATTTAACTGGATCAAGAGGGATTTTCCATTAATGAAACTTTGGGTCGTTACAATATTCCCCCCTTAAGAAATTTCGCCCTGGAAATTTTCCTTTTCCCACACTAAAACAAATGTGGGTAACTCATCTTCATCATATCCTCTGATTCCCAAGTTTCTTCTACAAACTTTTGGTTTCTCCACAACACCTTGATAAGGGGAATTGTATTATTTCGTAGAACTTTTTCTCTATGATCTAAGATCTTCACTGGTTTCTCCTCATAAGAAAGATCATCTTCCAATTGTACCACCTTAGAAGAGAGTACATGTGAAGGGTACGGTATGTACTTTCTTAAGAGGGATACATGAAAGACATCATGTACTTTGGCCATAGTAGGTGGAAGTGCTAGTTGATAGGCCACAGCCCCGACACGATCCAGAATCTCTAAGGGGCTGATGTACCTTGGACTTAACTTCCCTTTCTTTCCAAACCTCATTACCTTCTTCCATGGAGATATGCGTTGAAAAACCATGTCTCCAACTTTAAATTCAAGGTCTCATCGACAATTATCTGCATAACTCTTCTGTCGAATCTGAGCTGCCTTGATACGCTGCTGAATGGTTTTTACCTTCTCCACCATTTCCTCGACCATTTCTGGTTCAAGCAGCTTAATTTCACCGACCTCATCCCAACATGTCGGTGTTCTTCACCTTTTCCCATACAGGGCTTCATATGGTTCCATTTGGATGCTCGAGTGGAAACTGTTATTATAAGATAACTCAACTAGTGGAAGATTTTGATCCCATCCACCTTTAAAGTCTATTGATCATGCTCCCAGCATATCCTCAAGTGTTTGGATAGTCCGCTCGGATTGGCCATTAGTTTGAGGATGATAGGCCGTACTGAAGTTTAGTTCAGTATTCAGAGCATGTTGAAGACTCTTCAAAAACATAGTGGTGAATCTTGGATCTCGGTCAGACATAATAGATAGTGGTACTCCATTCAACCTTAACACTTCCCTGATATATATCCGTGTGAGTTGATCCAATGAAAAATCCTCCCGAATAGCAATGAAGTGTGCAGTCTTTGTAATATGATCCCCAACAAACCAGATTTCATTGTGGACTTTGGATGTCCTCAGAAGTTTGGTGATAAAGTCCATGGTGATGTTCACACATTTCCATTCTGGTATGGGCAATGGTTTCATCATCCCCTTATACTTCTTCCTCTCTTCCTTCACTTGCTGACAAACCAAGCACTTTGATGTATATTCAGCGATCTCCTTCTTCATATTATCCCACCAAAAGTTTTCTCGGAGATCTCGATACATCTTTGTGCTCCCTGGATGAATAGAGAAATTTGAACTATGTGCGTCATCCAAAAGTTCCTTCTTCATCTACGGACTTGATGGAACACATAGTCTTTTCCCAAACCACACAATACCTTCTTCATTAACATTAAACTCCAAGGATTTCCCCTTTTGGATAGCTTCCACTTTTTCATGAATTCCCACATCATCCTTTTGAGCATCCTTTAACATTTCCAAAAGATATGGTTGAGAAATCATTTGTGAAAGGATTGATGATGTTCCCTTCTCTATGATTCCCATGTCCATCTTCATCAAGTCTAAGAAGATTGGATCCTTCTCAATTCTCATCATTGATAGAATCGCTGGATCCTTTCTACTTAGGGCATCTTCCACCTTGTTCGCTTTCCCAGGGTGGTAATGTATTGAATAGTCATAATCCTTGATGAGCTATATCCATCTTCTCTAGCACATATTAAGCTCTTTCTATGTGAATATATATTTAAGACTCTTGTGGTCAGTATATATCTCACATTTCACTTCATGGAGATAATGCCGCCAGATTTTCAAGCCAAAGATCATAGCCGCCAACTCCAGATCATGCGTTGGATAGTTTCGCTCATGGATTTTCAACTCCCTTTAGGCATAGGATATCACTTTATCATTCTGCATCAGCATACAGCCTAATCCCTTCTTCAAAGAATCACTTAATACCACAAAAAGTTCTCCACTTGTGGGTAAAGTTAGCACGAGCGCAGTGAAAAGCCTCCTTTTCAACTCCTTGAAGCTTTCTTCGCATTCATCACTCTAAGAAATCTTTACTCCCTTTCGAGTTAGCTTGGTAAGAGGGTTGGAAAATCGTGAGAAATTCCTCACAAATCGTTGATAATATCCAGCTATCCCCAATAATCTACGGATATCCGTCACCGATGTTGGCATCGGTCATCTCTCAATTGCATCTGTTTTGGAGGGGTCCAAAGATATCCCACTGCTTGTGATGATATAGCCCAAGAATGAGACCTCCTTCAACCAGAACTCACACTTGCTTTACATTGCATAGAGCTTCTCCTTGCACAAAGTCTCTAGTACAGTTTTTAAATGATCCTCATGATCCTCCTTGGTTTTGGAGTATATTAGAATATCATCAATAAAGGCTACCACAAATTTGTCAAGGTAATCTCTAAAGACTATATTCATCAATTCCATGAATATTTCTGGGGAATTGGTGAGTCCGAAAGGCATTAATATGAATTCATAGTGACCATATCATGTAGGAAAAGCAGTCTTGGAGACATCTTCCTTCTTCACCCTTACTTGATAATATCCCGACCGCAAATCCACCTTGGAGAAGTATTGTGCTCCACACATCTGATCAAACAAGTCATCGATTCTTGGGAGAGGATACTTGTTCTTTATCGTGAGTTTTTTAAGGTCACGATAATCAATGCAAAGATGTATTGACCCATCCTTCTTCTTGACGAAGAGGACTGGTGCACCCCATGGTGAAGCACTTGGGCGTATAAACCCTTTATCCAGATTCTCCGGTAGTTGTTTCTTCAGCTCTTCAAGCTCAACAACAGCCATTCTATATGGATACATGGATATTGGTAGTGACCCAAGTATAAATTCAATTGATAACTCAACATCTCTTCTTGGAAGAAGACTAGGCAGTTCCTTGGGAAACACTTCAGCGAATTCCCTCATAATAGGCATTTTTCATGGATGGTTTCTTCCTTGGACTCAATCATCTGAGCCAGATACGCATGCTCCTAAGGCAGTAATATCCATGCTTGAGATGATGGAGCTAAAGGAGATTCATCTTCCTCCTGACACTTGTAAAGAATCGGGGGTCGATTCTCCATATGGAGTGTGATTTCCCTCTCCCGACAATTTGTGTTGGCTCTATATAAAGAATGTCAATCCATGCTAAGAATTGCATCAAATTCCACCAGAGGGAGTATGATGAGGTTCACCAGGAAATTCAATCCACAGACTATAACAGGGGAGGACTTATATTCATGGGATGCAATGATTGCCCCATTTTCCGTACTCACCGACATCTTTACTTCCATGATTTTGTGGTGGCGCTGGGATTGTTCTACTAAACTTTCAAGATATAAAATAATGCGTAGAACCTGAATCAAAAAGTATGTTCACTATTCTTGAATGAATAACTAGTGTACCTATCACCACTTCGTTTTTGGGGTTCACTTTGGTAGAAGTGATGGCAAAAGCTCTTCCTTGCTGCTATGGAGGTTGCTGGTTGTCTCCGAAATCCCTTGGATTAGTGCACTAATTTACAAAATGACTCAGTTCTTTGCATTTGTAGCATTGAAAAATGCATTGAGGTTCGAACGGAGCATTCCTCTCCTCTGTCATAGCCGTGGGTCTTTCTTGCCGATCGTTAACAGCTAGGTTCCCTTCTCTCCCACACCTAAATCATTTTCTCACCCCCTTAAGGCAATTTCTATGGTGCTTCTTTTCGCACTATTGGCAAGTGGGGTGCTAGATCTTCATAGAAAAGTTGGATTAATCCGTCGGACCACCAGCATTGAAGTCCAACTTACGCTTCCTTTACACATGATACCCATGTGATTCCCGATCTCCATTTCGACCTTGAGGGCACATCGGACAATCTCATCATAGCTGTCGAAGTCACGGATCGCTAATGCTTTCCGTAGACTAGGCTTCAGCCCACCAAAGAAGCGGTCAACTTTGCATTCAGGGGTAACGACAAAGACAGAAGCGTATCGTGAAAGCCTTGTAATGTTTTCCTTGTACGCTCCAACAGATTCTTCATATTTGTTCTTGAGGGAAAGGAAGTCCCTCTCTATCTTAAGACGGAGGGTGCACAGAAAATATTTATCGAAAAATATCTTCCAGAAATCCTTCCATTCAAACGCCTCAATCTACTCCTCATGCTTCGTATTTTTGATCAACGTCCACCATTGATCAGCTTCACCCCCCATACGATAAGCATCCAGGAGACCTTCTCTTTTTCACAACATTGAAGGATGGAGAAGATCATTTCAATGGAGTTGATTCATTGTTCAGCGATCGTGGGATCGGGTGATCTACTAAAGGTAGGAGGCATTTGTCTCATGAAGCTCTCGATAGCGACTTGTTCTTTCTTAGGGGGGGTTGAATGTTCCTCTTGACCCATGTTTCTATGAAAAACTTAAGTTATCTAAGAGAGAAGCGTGATAAAGTTCACGATTCCCGCTCCCGTTGGATTTGGCATCTCATTAGTACAGTCATCACACTGATCTTCACAACAGTTGTTAGCCCGAGTCCTCCTATTACCATCCATTGGCTGGAATAAAAATAATGTTAGGGGTAACACATAAAGGATAATCCAAAGACAAAAGTTGATGACTTATAAATAAACTTTTATTTCCTTACGCATGAGTCTATAGGCTTTAATCTAGGCTTTTCATGATCTACTTTCTAACATACATTCGTAGGGGCATTTTTTTTAATTCCCTTAATAAGGGTTCATACTAAGCTTGTGAATTTATCAAAACATATCCCTCGGGAGTGTCGTAACCAATAGTGCAGCAAGGCCCATTGTCGTGCACCAGTTTCTATTCGAGTCTATCTCAAAGCGGTGTTTTCGGGTTTTACCCCTAGGATACATCTGTGCCAGAGCCGCCTCTACCTGATTGTATCTAGACAAGGATGTATTTGTTTGATCAACCACTTACTCAGTACTTACCAAAACTTAGGGATTTTTTTATTATACCTAGTCTTGTATCTAAGGCTTTACTAGGGTTTCCTAATCCCAAAAATAACTAAACCTATCCTTTGATACAACCTATGACAACCCTGATTTTATTATAAACTTTAACATGATTTATTACATAAAACATCACTTGATACAACAAGATGATCGACAGGTTTAGTGTATTTTGGGATTAGGATCATTCATAAAAACTTAAAACATGAAATAAAACATGTTTATTGAAACTTCATTTACATGACAACTACATTCCCTCGTACATAGCATTGCATGGGATAACCTGAGGACATGCATAAGAAAAGGGTGAGCTATAAAGCCTAGTAAGGGAGTACACCTGGAATAACATGAGGAGTAAAATACATGTTAGAAAATAGGCATATCAATAGATAATAAAAGAAACATGAACATAAATGCATGATAAAGCATGATAATCATAACATGGAAATGTGGGAACAACACTTAACATGGAATTAGCATGATCCATGGCTCATTGCACATAGAGCATGAGTAAATCCTCATTGCACATGAAGCACGAGTAAACCCTATTTTCACTTGAATTAGCTTGATTCAACACTCATTTCACATTAAGTATCATGATACTATACTTTACCCAATGTATTGGAGCGCTATAAGGGTGAACCATTCTTAAACATTTCATTTCATGCATAAGTGTGCCACATGGATCATAAAACATGGATTCATATAACATAATAATTTATACCACGATAAAGGAATGTGGAATTCATACATGAAACTTTGTAATAAATATGTAATGGTACAAAAAGGTGGATACCCTTGATGGATAAATGGGCATGGTATCCACTACACAATGGCATTGGCTTAGAAAATAGGTGCGATTTCAGCAGCGTAACGACGTGACACAAGAATTCATAAAAATGGTTGATGAGAGAGAAAGGGGTTCCTCATCATATTTAAATGTAATGTACAGTAGGTAGGTCATATAGATACATGTCCCAACAATTGTAATGGAATTTATATTCATGATACAAAAATTATTGCTTGAATGTAAAAGAAGAGAGAGAAGTTCCTTTCGAAATTTCGGCATAGTTACAGGTGTACATGGGAGGCATTTAATGAGAGAGAAAGGGGTATCCCATCATTCAAACAATAATAGGGCAGTATGGGGGAGGTGTGAAACCATACCCCAACATTCATAATTGAAATTAAAAGGGAAATACAACTTAAAGAAAATTCACAAAAAATGAGAAAGGAAGAAAAAACCCTTACTTGGAAGTGTGCTTCCAAAGGGTAGAGAGAGGCTTGTGAGAGGCTTCTTGGGAGCTTGGGGTACCTTTGGAGGATTATAGAGAGAGTAGGGAAGAGGTTGGACGAACTCCAAGGGCTTTGAGTGAGGAGGAAATGGGAGCTTGGGTGGGTTTATATAGGGAATGTGAGGGAATTATTTATTATTTAGGTTTGGGTCCCATTACATTAAATTAACTCAAACCACAAACCATACCATGGTTTTTTCCCATGGTTATTGGAAAAGGGAATAGGAAAACAATATTTTATAAGGCCAAAGTCCAATCTTCTTAAAATATTAGGGTTGCTTATGTGGAGGTGAGTCACACACCCTGAAAATTAATTTAAAATGGCAAGGTGTTGAATATGTCTTGAGGGGTCCATTAATGCTTTGAAAAGTAAGTCAAAAAAACCCAAAATCACATTATTTTAATGGTAAAACATATATTGGCCGAACATAAAGATTATAGTATTTTATTACATCACTATTGGGTCATTATGATGTCATAAAACACATTATATATTTAAATGGTATTTAATTTTTACCCAAAAATTTGACTATCTCAGAAAATTATGAAAAATTCACCGTTGGATAATTTCGACGTCCTGATTCCAGAAATGAAATTTATTTTATCTATTTTTTTTCTAAATATGTTTATTTTCACTTTTAAAATAAAACCCGACATTTATCGAAAAATCATGTGTTTTGACAGAAATGGCTTTCAAACCTTAATAAAAAAATTTAATTTCATTCATAAAATTATAAGATCATTTATATTTAATAAAATTTATTTAATAATATTATTATTATTTTATTAAAATATTATTTAATTCAAAAATCCCTTAATTTAATAAAATATATTTCTTAATTAAATAATAACTAAAAACACCATTTGTACTTTAAAAACTATTTACAATGTATCAAAAATGACTAGAAATTATATTCATTATTATATAGAAAAAAATAATGTACATGAACATATTACTACTTATTTGTTACATAACCCCTTAAAACAGCCGCATAAGACCTAAGGGTAAGGTGTGCGATGGTGACAGACTCTTGGGGTGGCTCAGATAACATCGCCCGAGTGGTAATTTCAATCAACTTCCACTTTTCCCGTAGGCGGTCATGTTCGAGATTGACATGATGAAGCTCAGCTTGGTCTTGGTCAAGGGAGAAGCCCAAAGACGCCACCTCTTTTTCGAGCTCCGATAAATGGGCTTCGTATGGGTCAATTCTACTGGATGAGGCCATCGCATCATTTGTCTAAGTAAATTGGATTTGTTAAAGTCCTATATTTATACTAATCATGTGATTACTGTTCAACGACTATACTAGCAACGGTCAAAATTCTTAACATAAAACTAAAGAAGTTGACATCTTATAAAAATATTTTTCATAAATAGACCTTTAACTGGATCAAGATAGATTTTCCATTAATGAAACTTTGGGTCGTTACAACCCTGACTTCGAACTCGACCACGACCATGGCTTCAACCTGAGGATGACCGACCCTCCTTGGCTTGAGATAGACTAGGCTCCAAGACTCCCTTGCCTCATGACAGCTAATGTCGGACCCTACTTGAGGCCTCCCTCGACCTACCCACAATGGCGCAACACCCCCCCCCATCTGCGAAACCCTAATCACGGACCCCCAAATCCTCTTTACGGGATTCATTTTTTTCCTCTTTTGTCTGATTTACACATCTATTTTTTTAATAATATTGATATTATTATATTTTATTCTTATTTAATTATATCATTACTCTATTCTTATTATATTATCAATAACTTTAAAAAAAGTCAAAAGTTAGAAAAAATTAATAATCTATTATAATTAGTTTATCAATAATTTTAAAAGTAAAAGTTATTATTATTTATCCCTTTATGAAACATTTAATGGCATATTTTATTTTACATCTTATAATGTTTTTATCAATTTAATTAATAACTGGAAAATGAAAATGTATTATAAAGATAATAATTTTCATAATTTGTACAAGTTATTTGTAATTTTGAAACTTGTTAAAACAAATGTTAATATTATATAATTCAAATTAACAATCTTTTTTTTACTATTTAATCATTCTATTAGTTAAATTATATTTTTTTTATAATTTTATTAAAAAAATGTCAAAATGTTAATAATTTTTTTATAACTTTAATCTAATCAAGATTTATAATAAGTATACATCATATTTTCTAAAATATATAAAACCCATGTAATTATTCATAAAATAGATTCAATAAAAGTTCACATAAGTAATGGCGTTAAAATACTTCAATGCAATAATTCCCAATGTTATTTATAAAATTATAGTATTAGTTTTATATAATTTTAATTAAAAACTTGTTTACATATGAATATATATATATATATATCATATTTGGAAACGGGAAAAAAAGTAGTTGTATTCCTATAGTAGTATAGTTATTATTTAAATTATTATATTAAATAATTAGTTGATTTAGAATAAATTATATTTGACTAAAATAGTTATTCTTAAATTATTATTTAAACAAGGTGAGATAATATTTACTCTGACAACCGAACTGGTTATTATGATAATTAAAACGTAAAATTATTATTATTACACATAAAAAGGTCGGTGTGTTACAAGAATGAACACTGTAGAATTAGTGGAACTAAAGAAACAACTAGGGGAATTGAGTAATAAGGGATTTATTCACCCTAGTGTTTCCCCATGGGGATCCCATGTTCTTTTTGTTAAGAATAAATATGGGTCTATGAGGTTGTGCATTGACTACAAGGAGATCAATTCTATAACAATAAAGAACAAGTATCCCCTACCACACATTGATGATTTATTCAACCAACTTCATGGAGATCAATATTTTTCAATGATTGACCTTTGATCTGGATATCATCAATTGTGTGTGAAGAAGGAAGCGATTCCAAAAACAATATTTCGAAACAGGTACGGGCATTATGAGTTTATATTAATGTCTTTTGAACTGACTAATGCACTCTCTATTTTCATAGATCTAATGAATAGAGGTTTCAAGGAATATATTGATGACTTTATAGTGGTATTTATTGATGATATATTGGTTTACTCAAAAGGCTACAAAGTGTAACAACTGGGTCCCAGTGACAGCACAGCCACCCCGCCCTAACATGGTCGTCGGGTCCTGGCCCACCAAGTACCATCAGTTTCCCCGCAGACACATGGGGCCCACCCTAGGGTCCACCCACGTGCCCAAAAGGGTCATCTGACTAATGATTATCCTCACATGCCAACACATGTCCTTTCCATTGTGATTTGTCCCTACTCACACACACCATGGGAAACTTCCCAGAAGTTCACCCATCCTAATCACTACTCTAGGCCAAACACACTTAACTATGAAGTTCTAATCAGACAGGCTTCCGAAAAGGAAGGTGCACCTTGTTGACATGAGTCATATCATTTAGTCATTTAACCCTTTATCATTCGGGGGTGTTACAATCACCTCGCCCCCCCTTTAGAGCACAACGCCCTCGTTGTGGGCCCTAAATCTCAACCCAGGCAGTGCACCGCACTTAAGGCTGGGTTCCTCCTCTGATACCAAATGTAACAAATGGGTCCCAGTGACAGCACAACCACCCCGCCCTAACATGGTCGTCGGGTCCTGGCCCACCAAGTACCTCCAGTTGCCCCACAGACACGTGGGGCCCACCCTAGGGTCCACCCACGTGCTCGAAAGTGTCATCTGACTAATGATTGTCCCCATAGGCCAACACATGTCCTTTCCAGTGTGCTTTGTCCTCACTCACACACACCCTGGGAAACATCACAGAAGGTCACCCATACTGATCACTACTCCTGGCCAAGCACGCTTAACTGTGGAGTTCTAATCAGACATGCTCCTGAAACGGAAGGTGCACCTTGTTGAAATGAGTCATATCATTATTCATTTAACCCTTTATCATTCGGGGGTGTTACACAAAGATCATGAAAATCACTTGCAAACTATTTTGAAAGCCCTCAGAATAAATGAATTATATGGGAAGTTTAGCAAGTGTGAATTCTGGATTCATGAGATTTATTTTTTTGGCTATATTTTCTCTAAGGATGGAATTTATGTCGATCCTTAAAATACCAAGACAACATAAGAATGGATAGCACCGACGAGTATAACTGAGGTACACAGTTTTATTGGTTTTGCAGGTTATTATTGGAGTTTCGTCCAGAATTTCACCCAATTGGGTAACTCATTAACCAAGATCACATGTAAAGGCGTTAAATTTGTTTGGACAAAAGAGTTTGACTAATTTTTTGAAGAAATAAAGAGAATATTAGTCAATTCTCATATCTTGACTCTACCATCAGGGAATGATGGATTTTTAATTATAGTGGTGCTTCAAAGAAAGGACTTAGTTGTGTCCTTATGCAGAATGATAGAGTTATTTCATATGCATCACGACAGCTAAAAATTCATGAAAAAAACTATCCTACTCATGATATTGAGTTAACAGCTGTAATATTTTCTTTGAAGATATTGAGACACTATCTATATGGTGAAAATGTGAAATATATACCGATCACAAGAGTTCGATGTTTATTTTCTCACAAAAATAACTCAACATGAGGAAAAGTCGATGTCTTGAACTACTCAAAGATTATGATTGCACTATACACTACCACCCAGGGGGAAGGAAAATTAGGTGGAAGATGCTTTGAGTAGAAAGAATCATGGATTTTTGAACAAGATGAGTGTTCAAAGGGATATTATGTTTATGGATCTAGTAAAGATGGATATGGGAATAATCATGGAAGGTGAAACATCAATAATTTTTTAAATGGTTGCCAAACCATCTTTACTAGAAAGGATAAAGAGTTCTCATACTGATGATGAGTCGTTTCAAAATAAAATTATATCGGTTAATGATGGGAGATTGATAGACTTCCTATATGAAAATGGGATTATGAGATTTTGGAAGAGACATTTTGTTCCTGATATACCTGATCTAAAAAGGGAATTTTTGGATGACGCTTATAGCACCAATTTCTCAATACACCCTGGTTGCACTAAGATGTATAGAGATTTGAAGAAACATTTATTTCGGGATAACATGAAGAGGGAGATTGTTGATTATGTGTCAAGATGTATGGTTTGTCAACAAGTGAAGGTTGCAGGACAACATCATAGAGGAGTCATGCAACCTATTCCCATACCTGAGTGGAAATGGAATGATATTATGATGGATGTATTCATGGGGATACCAAACACTCCTAAGAATAAATGATGAAATATGGGTCATTGTTTATCGTTTTACCAAGTCAGCACATTTTCTTGCAATAAGAGAAGATTTACTACTTGAGTGTTTAGAAATACTATATATTAATGATGTTGTAAGACTTCATGGAGTTACCCTATCATTTTTTTCTGATCGTGATCCACATTTTACATCAAGATTCTAGAAAATACTTAAGAAGGCCGTGGATACTAAACTTCATTTGAGCACTGCCTACCACCCTCAAACAGATGGAAAATTATAACGGACTATTCAAACCTTAGAATACATGTTGAGATCTTTCTCACATGACTTTCAAGGTATGTGGGATCAGTTTTTACCTATGGTATAATATCAATATAATAATAGCCTCCATTCAAGTATTCAGATAGCACCATATGAAGCGTTATATGGTAAGAGATGTTGTACACCAACTTGTTGGGATGATGTTGGTGAAAGAAAAATCATAGGCCTAGAACATGTTGAGGAAACAATAGAAAAGGTGAAGGTTATCCAAACCCATATTAAAGAAGCCCAAAGTAGGCAAAAGAGCTCTACCGATAACCGAAGGAATGATTTGGAATTTAAAGTAGGAGATCATGTTTTAATGATGGTATATCCATGGAAGGGAGTTATAATAATTGGTAATAAGGGTAAATTGAGTCTCAAGTACATCAGACCTTTCAAAATTCTAGAATTAATTGGAGTTGTAGCATATCTTTTGGCAATGCTGCCAAGTCTCTCCAAAGTTTATGATCTGTTCCACGTATCACTGTTGAGAAAATACATGTCTAACCCAACGCATGTACTCACCTATGAATAAATAGAACTGGAACCTGATATTTCTTGTTGAGAAGATCCTATCAATATTCTTGATACCAGATGGCAACTGTTGGGAAACCGGACGACTCGTCTAGTGAAAGTTCATTGGAGAAACCATAAGTTGGTAGACACAATGTGGGAAGCCAAGGAACTTATGATGAAGAACCACCCAAGTCATTTTATACCGTATTATTATATAAATTTCAAGGACGAAATTATTTGAAGGATGGAAGAATGTAACACCCCAAGCTTCCATGGTACGTTTCCCTTTGAATAATGCAATAGCTTGCGTTGTACGCAACTTGGAGTTTTAACACACCACGACCAATCAAACTAGCTGTTATGAATATTAATACCCACTTTTTGAAATTGTATAATTTTTAATTTTCAAAATGGACTTAATTTTGTTATTCAGATAATCAAAATTATCTTAGGGTGAATTTTTGGTATTTTTCTAAATACTTTCAATTTTTGATGAATAGTGAAAAACACTGTGTAATTGTTTAAAACTGACTTCTTATTTAAATAATTACTTATTTTATTTAAATTTATTTTAGGTAAAATGGATACATATTACCTATATATGCTCAATGTAATTCATTGGAGACATTTCATAATAATAGTATATTTATAATTTTATTGAACTTTTTACTGTCTTTTACCCACCTTCTGGCAAATTAGCAAATTTGCATAAAACATAATTTTACCCTTTCATGTATGTGGATCTTTTATAAGTTAATAAAAATTTTTAAACTATTATAAATGAGGTTAATGTACCCTCGACTAAGGAAAAGTACATGTTATGTTTTAATTCTACAATCTCTTCATTATCCGAGGTTGTTTATACGTGAGTATCTACTGGGACCTCTTTATCATCCACATCCGTGTTTCCTAAAAATGTATTTCAAAATATTTTTACTATTTCCTAGACACTCGGTTAAAGTCATGTATACCCTTGTTTGACTTTTTATAATATTTTTATAAAGGAATCTTTCCGTCATTTTCTGAACAACGTTATTTAAGACCTTTTCAACAAAACTGTGGAAAGAATGTTTTTTTAACTTATATGGAGAGTGCTGATATTTTTTGCCTTTATAACATCTTCAAAGCTTCCCTTACTCACTTATAAGAATATTTTCAAAACAAACAACTTATTTTAAAATATGTGACTTTTAAATGATTTCAAAATTGAAATATATATTTCTCTCAAATTGTTTTGATTTCATCTATGTCAACATCCTTTGATGGATTTTACACTTATTTGAAGTTGAATTATTATGATACATTTTTTCATATTGTATTGAAGGTTTTGGGATATGTTTTACTATGGATTTGTTATTTTTATACCATTCATGGTTTATGGATAATGTTTTGACATTTCTTATGCTAGTTTCAATATGAATGTTTATGTTATGATGAAACCTTCTCATATGAGGAATGCATTGGACTTATTACGTGACAAGTAAAGTCCGGTATAGCTCCTCGATGCATCGGTAGGTATCATGAGACAAACTAGTGTCTTGGCACAAGGCCTTGAAGAAATCTTATTTTTAGTCTTGGCATGAGGCCATGACTATGTGGTTTGGAAGTCTGGCCTTATGCATTCCATCATTATGAAATTGGCTATTGATATTGAATGTGATTATTTGACTAGTAGAAAATCCATGTGAATAAGTAAATGGATTTATTTGATTTGTATTTTCCATATTATTCTGATGTTTAAGTTTAAAAGGATTTCATTTTAGTCTTATACATTTCCTTAAATGTTTATGCTTATTTATGAATGTTTCTTCTATATTATTATCCTTACTAACACTACTACAAAAACGGTCAAGGGAAGCGCCACCCTTTATCAACGCTAATCAAAAAGCGCTGATAAAGGATAATATTTATCATCGCTAATTAAAAGTGCTGATAAATCGACCCTTTATCAGTTCTAAAATTTTAGCGGTGATAAAGGGTAACTTTATAAGCACTTTTTTAGCACTGATAAAGAACACCATTATCAGTGCTAGAAAAGCGCTGATAAAGCCACACTTTATCAGCGCTAAAATTTTAGTGCTGATAAAGGGTCGCTTTATCAGTGCTTTTTTAGCGCTGATAAAACTTCTCTCCGATTTTATTAAAAGAAGGCACACAGTCTCCTCTTTTTTATCCGGCCCCAAGCTCTCGCGGTACTGTACCCCTGTGACCGCTTCCCTCCCCCCGATCTTCCCTTTGCCAGACCTCCACCATAATCTTTCTCCTTCCCCTCGAACCTCTTCTGCAGATCTTCCTCCCTCCGAACCCTACTCCTCCTCTTCCCATATGGACCATACTCCATGTGAAACCTAATCCGGCGGATCTTCCTCTGATCTTCCTCCTTCCGAACCCTACTTCTTCTCTTCCCCTCTAGACCTTACTCAATGGTTGGTGGCTCCTCCCATGTACCCCCCACTCTGACGGTCGCATCTCCCCCTCCCGAGGCAGTGCAGAAGGCTCCCTCACCCTTTGGGTTTTTCCATGGACTTCATCAATTTCTTAACCCAAGGTTAGTGGATGCCCTAAAATATCTAGATGTTTTTAGTATGAGTTTTTGTGCATTTATTGTTTTTCTATAAATTAATTTTGTGATGCGAATTTTGTTTTGGAATCATTTTGTATGCCTATGTGTTTGGAATTCGATTATATTGTTTGTGGAAAATGTCTAGATAAAATTTTATATAGTGCATCTTTTAAATATTGTTTTTCCCTCTTGATTTACCCCTTGAACAATACACACCAACCCTACTTCCATCATTGGGCCATAGTGAAATCCTAATCACTCGATGCCATTCAAGATGCTTTAGATTGATCCCATGTAAAGCATATGCTCAAACATAAAAAAATAGTTATATGGTTTGAACATGCTCCAAAGTGCCTATGCATGGTGTGAGAAATACATCTCAGTAGGGTAACACCATGTTCCCCTAGTATATATCATCATATCCATGTCTGGATGAGGAAAATAAAAACATCACCTAAGAATATTGGATGTCATGTGCTAAGTAGGGCACCCTGACTCAGTGAACTTTAGGTCTTTATGTGCTAACTACGACACTATAACACATGATCATTCCATATTTGGTACCATAAAAAAATTTCATCATCACCACATGCCATCATATTGGTACCCATGTTCCAACCCATAACCAAAGGCTCGGGGAAAGCATCATCCAAGAACTCAACCCATTATTAAAAGGTACAAGGTAATGTCCTAGGATCAAATCCTAACCCACTGCCTCATAACTCAGGATAGGGTCCATCATCCACATGTCCCATCTCATTAAAACCCAACATTGTCACTTAAGGAATTCCACCATCATGACCCAAGCCTTTCAAAAACAAGTACTATTTCATTTAAATTATTTATTAATTATTTATTTATATATTTTCCAGTACTAGTATGAATTCCGAAAAATGTAATATTCACAAGATGATGTATATATGTTCAGAAACGAGTGGGATACATACATGATGCAAGATTGTCCAGAAATAGCATGAAGATCTAACTTATATTGCAAGAGTTGCGGACGTGTATAATTGGCGGACATTTTTGAGAGGGGTTCATGGAGATAAAAAGATGAAACATTATTGTATGTAAATATTTGTAGAAAAATTGTAATTATTATTAAATAAAACATTCTTTCTCCAATGGGTCATTTGTCCATTTTAACAGATTAAATGCACCAGAAACATGCAAGAATGATGAACCACATTTCTTTGGGCTTTGGACAAAAAAACCAGTAAAATCTCCAAAATACCTTCATATCATGCATGAACCAGTAAAATCTCCAATCATTAGTTTCATGTATGCGGCAGCTTCCATGATAAATTTGAAGTTCACCAATCCATTTTATGAACAAGCTGGGATGCTAAATCTGGCATTTAGAACATCCAATGCAGGAAATTGTTCCAATGATTCAGCAATTGATGCTACATTTAAAGATATTTCCTCTGTTTCATCAAGTGAGTCAGTGCCTAGTTCCAAAAAGCATTCACAGACATGACTATCTAATTATTCATTATGAAAAACATAAAGGTACCATTAAATACTTGCATTGTTCAACTTTTTTTTGGAAATTGTTTATCTTCATCCGTGCCTTGTACTTGCACCCATGAATTTGGAGGCGAGTATTCATACACCATAGTTGAAATTATTAGATAAGAGTTTCTGGAAGAGTATAAGAGACATGAAGTAATGAAGATCATTAGAGTTTTGGATAAAATGTGGTTGCTACAAATAATGTGGAAATCATCTTGTGCAACGCGGCCTAAGTTTTAACTTGCAGGTATTGTACTTTATTTTTTTATGGAGGTTTTCAGTGTAAATTCATTTTGGAATGATCATTGTTATTCATTGTCTTTTAGGTTTTTTTGACAGCTGAGGGGAAAGGGTGGGGTCTGCAGACATTGGTGGATATGTTGAAGGGTGATTTTGTGTGTGAATATGATGGAAAAATGTTAACTCACCCAGAACTGCGAGAGAGAAAGCTAACTAACAGTAGTGAAAAGCATGCATATACAGTTCTGAACCTCGATCACCATCTAAGAGAACCACTATCACCATCTAAGAGAACTGTATATGCATTCTTTTCACTACTCTTAGTTAGCTTTCTCTCTCGCAGTTCTGCGTGAGTTAACATTTCTCCAACATATTCACACACAAAATCCCCCTTCGACATATCCTCCAATGTCGGCAGACCTCACCCTTTCCACTCGGCTGTCAAAAAAACCTAAAATACAATGAATATCAATGATCATTCCAAAATGCATTTACACTGAAATCCTCCAGAAAAAAAATAAAGTACAATACCTGCAAGTTGTAATTTAGGCCGTGTTGCTCAAGCCGATTGCCACATTGTTTGTAGCAACCACATTTTCTCAAACACTCTAATGATCTTCATTGCTTCATGTCTCTTATACTCTTCTAGAAACTCTTCTCTAAGATGGTCAACTATCGTGTATGCATACTCACCTTCAAATTCATGGGTGCAAGTACAAGGCACAGATGAAGATAAACAATTTCCAAAACAAGTTGACCAACATGCATCATCCTCGATGGAAGTAAGATAGAAATTCACATGGACATTCTTAAATATATGATTTTGATGTATATAGTGAAAGGGTGGTGGATGTTCATTGTTGATTTTGTTCGTCAACAAGACTTTCACCTTCTCTTCTCCTCTCATTATGTCTTGGACATCATGCAATAGCCTTATATCATGAGGGGTAAATTGAGGTTGTTGAGCAACTATGGCACCGCATGATCTTTCATGTCTAGTGCCTTCATGATTTTTTTGCTAATAAAGTTGCCTCTTATCATTAGTTGCATGTAAAGCTGGTGCGGCAGCCTCCATGATAGACTGGAAGTTGGCCAATCCATTTGATGAACAAGATGGGATGCTAAATCTGACATTAAGAGCAACCAATATAGGAAATTCTTCCAATGATTCGGCACGCGAGGCTACATTTAAAGATATTTTTTGTGTTTCATCAAGCAATTCAGTTCCTAGTTCCAAAAATCATTCACAAACATCACTCATCAGTTTCCTCAAGGATAAACTTGGGTTCATGGCTTTGTATGATCAAAGAGATCTATCCTCTACTGCTTTTACAACCTATGTGGTGCGTGTTTCAAATTTTTCTAGGAAAAAGGAACAAATGTGGTGAGTTGTAATCCACATCTATTAGATGTTTTGAAATGTTATTTATGTATTGAAAATGGGTTCAATCATTGTGGAAAAGTTGAATTGTCCTTGATTCATGTATGGATGCTGGATTCACATCCATTCCAAGTGGTTTTTATGGAAAGGATGGATGATTACATTGGTTGGTGTTCTCATGGATGTCTAAGCACGGTAAGTTAGAAAACATGTTGGGTATGTTGTGGAGTTTTAGTTGGGGTTCTAGTGGTTCTTTCCTGATGATGGAGGTATTAAACATCATATGGTGGTGTTTGTGATCTAAAGCGTATAGTGGGGAGAACCATAGAAATTAAGTGGTCGGTTGATGACATGATCGACGTTTTGAATTAGATAGTCTTGGGTAAAATTCATCTGGGTGTTTATATCAGTTGAGTACATTGAGATGAAGGTTGTGGTTGGGTTGTGTTATGGGTGTTTGGGGAAATGTAAGTATTTAATGTTACTTTTGTTTTTTGTATAATGAATAATTATTAGATCACATTTGCCTGTTTGATATACTGGTTTTTCTGCCGGTCTTGTTCGGCTGGCTGTACTGATGTAGATATTCCATTTGCAGCAGGCAGAGATTTAACAGCACTTTTTTAGCACTGTTAAAGGTGACCTTTAATAGTTCTAAAAAAGTGCTGATAAAATCAACCTTTAACAGTGCTAAAAAAGCGTTGTTAAAGGGGGCTACCCCTTTATCAGCGCTGAGCTTTACAACACTTTTTTAGCGATGTTAAAGCCCGATTTGAGCACTGATATTGCCCGTTTTTGTTGTAGTGTGAGCATCTGAGCTCACCCCTTTCTATTTTTTATTTTTCCCAGGATGTGAAAAAGTATCTTATGGTTAACCTATAAGGATATGATAAGGAATATAAGTGTGTTAAAATTGGAAAAAATGTCGTTGTTGTTTTTATTTCATGATGTAATGTAAAACTTATGTATGTATCTAGTACTTCCAAGGATACTAAACTGATCAGTATTTCAGGACATGATTCCTTTTATCATGCCAATGTTATCTAATAATGCACTGACTCTAGGTAACTAGGGTCAGGGCATTATACTTCTATGGAATTATTCACTCAAAATGGAATCACCAAGTACTCATAGTAACCGTAATGACATCTGAATGTCATTTTAGGTATATCCTCATCTCATACTCACAATTGGTGATATCCTAATCTAAGTTCAACCTTCAAGAACCATCTCACACCTCTAAACTGATCAAAGAGGTCATCAGTCCTCGGGTGTGGGTACTTTTTCTTCATGTTCACCTAGTTCAAGCACTGGAAGTCTACACAAAACATCAATATCACATCTTCTTTCTTAGAAAAATAATTGGGGCTGCATAGGGGAAACAATGGGTCAAAAAAATCCATTCTTCTATAAGTCATCCAACTGCACCCTCATCTCACTATTCTCTATGAGAGCCATCCTGGGTTGTAAATCAGTAAAGAATTATATATATATGTGGGGGGTGTTAAACTAGGAACATCTTTGAGGAAGAAATACTCGTACTCTACCAACACAGTAGGAAACTAGAAACTCATAACATCCACTACACCAATGGTTGGGATAGACAACAAATGATTAATTGGATACATCCTTCTATGAAAAAGTCTATCCTAAGATTCTTGGGTTTCCTTTTCCCTAATAAAAGAAAACATGGTTCCATCACCATAGACACAATACACCCTTACCCTAAAATAGTAACTATGAGAATGAATTGTTGATAACCAGTCCATACCATAGATGACTTTGTAAGGCCTTGATGCTTCTACTAAGGGATCCCAACTGAAACTATCACCTCCAAGAGTCAGGTCACACTGTCGGAATAGCTGTGTGATCACTGGGTATTCTTCAGTAGGAATCTCCAAGAAAAAGGTTCGAGTCAATGGTTCAATCGGAATATCTATGTCTCGAACAAGATATTTTGTGAGAAAGAAATGACTATAACATATGCCTATTAGTACTCTATCTAATGTTTAAAAGACATATATTGTACCTCAAATAATCCCATAGCCTCTGATTTGTATGCTTCGACCAATTGTATCTATCCCCTCCCATGTCCTCCAACACCCTGAGCCTATCATGGAACACTAGGGGTGGTGATAGTAACAAGTCAAAATGTCAACCACCTATTACTGATAACACATCTTCTCTTCCATTTCCTCCATCATGAGGACCTTTTTTCTCCATCAGATGTCTCTGCCTCAGTGGACCATAAATGGTTTCCCTTTCAGCTATATGACAGGTTAGACAGTCTTGGGTGAGATTTCCTCTACCGTCACATGAGTGTCACCATCTCTCTATGGGATTACTAAACCAACCCTATGAGACCTGAACTTCAGATCCTATGTCCTTGGAGCTCCTCCTAAAACATCTCCCACATCTAGTTCCCTAATATAGATGTCATCTCCCTACTACTGAGGTCTCTACTTCTTCTTTCCCACTACTAACAACCACTGATTGTATCTGCTCATCCAATAAAATCTCAACCACCAAAGCTCTCTCTAGAACCCCAGCATAGGTATTAATGCACAGTGGGATAAAAATTTCTCAGATGACTATAAAAAGACAACTCTTGAAGGTTTGATTCCTGAAAAAATAATCTTGAACTATATCCATCGAATACCTAGAGTGGTTGGTAAACATCTATGAATACTTATCTACTGTCATGTTACATTGCTGGAGCTACAGAAGATCCTATATATGTAAAAACCTCAGCATATTTGGTAATAAGACCTCTCAAAAAAGTCCCTCAAACATTGTCTATGAAAGAGTCACCTCAACATAAGACAGGGTAACTAAACCACATCATCACCCTAATGATCCTTGAAGAAGGCTCACTTCCAAGACCACCATCTGATCCACTGGTGACCTAACATGGTGGAAAACTCATGTCAATGCCTTAATCTATTTCTCAACCTATTGTGGGTCGGTCTTTCCTAAAAACATGGGGGGGGGGTCTCTATCTCTAAAACTCGTGAAGAATACTCAGCATGCACACCTCTTCTACTGGTACTACAAGTACAATGTGCTAATCCACAGGTGTTTTTATAGTTGGTGTTCCACCTAGAGGTAATATCTTGGTAATTTTCTTTGAATTGATGCCTCTTCACTGAAGGTATCATCCTTGTGATCATCATGTTGAATATTAACTGGTATAAATTGTAGAGACATCCTAAAATAAACAAGATGTGCCATATTCAATGAGTATATCTAGAAAGAAGACTCTATAAGTACATGTAACCATAACCCATTATTATATAATGCATATACCATTGTTTTCCTTAGACCCAATGACTCATATACCAATTTGAGAATTAGTTTATCAGAGTCCTATGGTATGGATACATCAACTACCTCACTAACACTAGAGTCTCTCTTTAAAAATCCAAACATGAAACACTTAACATTGTTTCTATAAACCATTATCATAGACTATCAGTCCTAAGATAGAACTGAACACCACTAATACCACTATTTCATGACCCATCCTAGTGGGGCTCGTGTCGCGACTCCCCATGCCCGCCTCCAATAGGCCAGGGGCTGGTAACTATTAACGATTAGAAATATCACTTACATGGGGGGAATTTTCTAAGTAACTACACACACAGACACATCTCTAAGCCCAAAAAATTCTGAAATGTAAAAAATACTAAAAAACAAATGCATGCATACATCTACATCCCACAATGAGAGTAAGACAAGAAGTATGGGAATGTAAACAAGTCCAAATAAAATCCCACCACAAAGAAGTTTGTAACACAACTCTGACCAGAATGTAAAGGTATTGGGACTATTGTTTGAAATCCACATAAACACACCTCTGTCTGTCTAGTCTAATAAAGCACCATTTGTTCCTGGTCTTCCTAGGACTCCATCAAAATGTTGATTGTCTTCATAAGACATGACTTGTGCGGGAAAATTACATAAAGGGGTGAATATAAAAATATTGAGTAGGAAACCATGAATCCAAAAAGAATATAATAAAGGAAATAAAATCAGCACTACACATGTATGTGTCTAGAAAAAATATAACAAGAATTTCCAGATATAATCAATAAAGACACACAATCGAGGGGTAAGATGCAACCATAGTATATCATTCCTAAGATTCCAGCTCTAAGATTCCATAAAGAAATCATCTAAGAGAACACACTCCAGAGTCTGATAGAAATTATTAAGTCCATCCAAGAGGTACTAATCATTGATTCTCTCCAAGAAAAAGATACATGCTGATAGTTCAAATAGAATATGATATAAATATGACTATCACATCCAGGGACATGGGGTGATACCAACAACTCAATATGGATTAACCATGCTAAGTAGAGGATAAAAACTCAGGTATTATTTGCCACATTGATACCAATAACTCCACCTAGGTAACAAAGATGAATAGAGGATCTCACTCTGAGCCTCTTAGAGGTATTCCAACAACTCTATCCAGGAATTACCACTAAAGGGATCTTAGTATTAGGAGTAGGAAATGATCCACACCAAAAATTAGGGAATGGATAGGGGGAGATAACCCTAAGGAAAATGATCTAATGTACAAAGGAAAACTGATTCATGGCATGATTAAAAGATTACATGGTTTGTAGTAGGGGTACACACCAGGTCCCTTAACCCTGGGTCATGACCATATAAATGACACATGTCATCAAACTATGTTCGTGTAGTGTTACATGCCGTGTAGAAATCTCATGTACTATATCCATCTTCTAGTACGTGTCTTTATCCTATGCACTAGTTTTTGTGTACCAATACATGACATATCCCATGTACATGGTCCAACCCATTTCTATGTGGGGGAGTATATTCTGTGTGGGAAAACCGTGTACTCCACCCCATGTCTGTGTACTCTCCAAAGTACACACTAATTATACGAGGAGGGACCACACTCCATGTAGGCAGGTCCACACACTATATAATGTTTAACTTCTTCCAAAAACCCTAGATGTTTCCAAGGGGGCCCCACATGAAGTGTAATCCAAGATTACATGCCATGTGGATTGGTATTTTATAGAATCTCGAGTTCTTAATCCATGCTTGGGATTGCGATACTTCTCTCACCTTTCCTCTCCCATATGATGGAATAGGGAATCGCCATGCCACCACATCCCCTCTTCAACTCACCTCAGCTGGGGAGGGGAGATGATGCTTCTCTTTCACACTTCCCCACTTCCTGTTTCCCCTTTTTCTTCTCTTTCTTGGATCCAACATCCCTCCCTCTTTTCCCTCTTATTTAAATAATCCCTAAAGTCCAATACTACATGAATGGAGTTCTCTCGGTACCTATTTCACCTCTGGAGTTCACAAAAGCTACAAATTTACTGGATCTCAGTTTGGTAGCTCGATTCTGAAATAATCATCTCTATGTTGATGTGTTCCACCAGTATGTATTCTCTTCTTGGAATTTGAAGGATCGGATGATTACTGACCATTTAGATGTAATACACGTACAAATTCATTTCTCAAGGGAAGAAGACCTAGTTTATTCTTAGGACATTTCTCCATTCTCTATGGAAGGATTTAGGTTTTCACTCTTCTGGTGGACTTTTGACTTTCATTTGCGGAATGACCCTCTGACCACAACACTCTGGATATCCCTACATGGAATTCCATTACTATTCAAGAACCTGGCGATCCTCTGGTTGATTGGAAATATGTTAATCTACTAACTCTACTCGGATTATCGCACCGAGTCTATTTTCCATTAAATCACGCCTAGGATCTGTGTTAAAGCTGTTATATCAAAAGGCCCACTGGATTACATCGCCATTAAAATTGAGGAGGAGATCCATTGGAATCAGAAGTTATGTTATGATTCATGGATCTCTTACTATTATGGATGTCTTCAGTTAGGTCATGAAGATTCCAAATTCCATAAAATTCTCTCTGGTTTCCCTCGAACTACAGATCCTCGTCTTTTTGAGGTTTTAATGGTTTTATAATGAATGGTCATAGAGTTTAATCAATCAGATACTGGGGTGAACACAATTAGTCCGCGATGCAAATTTGTTACCAGTAAAACCAAATTGTGGGAGGATTAGGGCATAACTGATCCATGAACTTCTATTCAATGTGAGTCTAGAATATCGAGTGAAAATACAAAGGATTCAGATGAGTTTAATCCATTAAAATAGGACCTGAGTTTATTCAATCAGTTGTAGGATTTAGGTGTTAATGAGGAGAATATCCCTTTACATCCTGGTTGGATTGGTATTGAATAGAATGGATCAGTCAGTGCTCTTCCAATTGAGAATAAAAATTCTTTAATCAATCGAGGGGCACCTAGAAGTGTTTCCATTATGGTTGAAAATAGTGTGGAGGCCGATCCATCTAGAAATTCATTGTAGGGGGGGGGGGGGGTCTTTGGTGACTGTTATAGAATCACAAATAGGAAAAGTGAGGATAGATGAGGTGAGTTTTTTGGGGCCCTTCAACCCAAACACTCTCATTACAAAATCCTCATTCCATATGAGGTTTGTGAGTGAGAGGAAGAAGAATACCATTAAGGATAAAAAAGTAAATGTGAATTCTCCAAGCAGACAGATCCCACTCAGTGAAGGCTCAGTGGTTTAACAGGGCAACTGTTTTGAAGGTATTGATGTTCAAGAACCAACATTGTCTCAAGAGGAAGATAATTCAAGTGATTAACTTCATAGAAAATTCTCAGTGGAGAGTTTAGAATGAATTCAATGGAAAGCTATTCACAACCCTAGAAGGAAGAATAGTAAAAAAATGAAATCGAGACTCAGGAAAATGTATCATGGTCATGGTGGAAAAAATAAAGGGACACAAAGATTATTCAAACTTTCCTAAACCGATGGAAACTAGATCAGATAAAAAGAGTTGAAATAAGGGGAAAAGCCTTACTGAATGCGGAAAGTGGAAAAATGTGGGAAAACATGAATAGTGGAAGATGATTAGGGGTAGTGTTTGAAGCTCATCCTCCTTTCCAAGGAAGAAATGCATGAAAAATTTGTTCAGGTTAATGCATAAAAAGAGGATATCGAAAGAATATATGAAAGAAGGTTGTGAGTTGACACTAATGAGTATAAATGGTTGTGGTTATAAAAATAAGACTGAATCATATCCCATGGATTTAGTCAATGAAAAATCAACACAGATGAATTCATAAAGACAATGGATAGAATGTATACCCACCATTAAGAGCTTATCATCAAGGATCTACACACCCAGGTTAGTACTCTAAACATGTAATTATATAGAGTTTCTAATTGAAATAATATTAGTATTTTTTTAATCAATTTGTGAGATCTTTCAGCATGTAGTGGTATCTATGCTTGGTGAACTATGGTTTCACACATTTCCATAAAGTGTCTTAATAAAAATTTATATTTGGTGGTGGTTTTTCTTTCATGTGTCTTGGATAATTCTATGGCCCTCGATCCAGCTATTTTTTTTCTTCAAAACTATAATCGAGCCTGACTATGTCATTTCATCACTGAATAAATATTATTTGGGCCTTCCATCCGCTTGGAAAACAGGACCATCGTTGTTCTTTGATGTGTAGAAAAGAACATGAAATTGGGTATCTAACATCATCCAAATCACTCCATTTCTATTATCTCACTTCTGTCATGTCGTTTTGATCTTGTATCTTTTATTTTGGATCATTGTACCATTAAATGAGTGCACAACAATCGAGTTTTTGGTAAAACATCAAACCATGGGCCAATGAATAACTCCCATGATAAATGGTGAATTGGGGGAGAAGAGAACATGAATAATCCAAGGAAACATACCTCAATCGATGTTCATGTTGACCATAGTTCATTCCATGAGAATAACAATCAAACAATCCACAACCATTAAGAGAAATACACTTGACAAACCCTGTAATCATACCCATACCACATAATGATCGAACAACAGGACAATCTGTTCATTGATTGGTCCACATTCATTATAGAAATCAAGAACGAGGAATAAAAAATCAAAACACATTCCCTAAAATTATTCAGTTTGATAACTGACAAAGAATGATGCACCATCATCATCACTGAAAAGATCCATCGAATCTGAGGTTCATCGACCTTTAATCTGTAACTTTTTCATTATTCTCTTAAGATGATTCTTCAAGGCTCTCTCCAACGATCCCCCAAAGGATCTAGGGTTATGATGATAACCCTAGGATTTAGGCATAATAGTCTATTTAAAGACTAACTAATCATTGCATCAAACATTTGAAATAAAATAATTTATTCTAATTATTTTATTCAATTCTATGTCTATGAAAACTCTTCCACAAACGACCCATGCCGACTAATGTTAAGTCACCCCTAGGGTAAAATTCAAGTTTGGAACTCAACAGTGCCCTCATATTTCAGATTTGACCATTTTTGTAGATGTTATGCCACTTTTTATTGAAAACTAATTGTGAGATATTAAATATATGTAATATATTTCAAAAAAAATCTGGGCACACGAGTCTCAGAATCGCACCCCATATTAGTGCCTCGTCTCGAAAATAATCCATACAATATCCAAAAAAAATACAATAAAAATATAATACATTGCAAAGGAAGAGGGTAAAATCATCCAAACAATAAGACTCGCTAAATACCTTCCCATAATCACCTAAAAATAGAAACACCAATGAAGAAGGATGATCCAAAGCCATAGATCACCCAATGGAAGGGAAGAATCAATCATTACTCTCAATGGAGAAGTAATGAGGAATAATCACCCATAGTCATAGATTTTCCAATAGGTTCACCAAAATAGCTTCCCTAAAACACACTAAATATCATACAATTTAAGGAATCAATTAATAGGTGTTGAGAACTAATTGAAAACCTCATTCTAGACCACAAAAATAAATCCCACTAGTGTTCCTTTTAGTTTGGTTAGGATCCAAGAAGAGTGGTGGGTGCTTCACCCTTTTTAAAATTTTCTCACATCCAAAATGTCCTGCACCACATCCTAGAAATGGACATGGTGGTTGTTGAACACACCAGGCCAAAAAATATCTTTTGATGTATTGGATAATTATAATACATTTAACACTCACCATAGCTTCTACTATCCCGTGGTGAGGCTAGAAAATAAATTTTTCATTGAGTAAATATTGGCCTTCCACTGATCACCATGGATTAGTCGTGCATTGGAAATTATATTTCTCTTATGTCATTTTACACATACATAACAACATGGATATCACTATGGTTGTGGTGTTCACCATTCTGGAACAAAACAACTAAAACACCACTTTAAACCTCAACAAGCTACCAAATATCACAATCCTTTACCCAAGCATGGAATATTGAAAAAAAGGAGAAAAGGGAAACATGTATTTTCATATTGAAATAAAATCCAAGTACATTATAAAACTCTTATCCAAGAAACCTTCAACTGATACTTTTTATCAACTAAGCATCAATAATTCATAATTTTGATATGATTTCCAAAACCAAATTATAGGTTTTGTGGTGGACTCAATTCATTATTCCTATCAAATTGTGACGTTTTAAATCAATATATATTAGATTTATCCAATAATTGACATTGATACATGAATTAACAATTATATATATATATGTTTGTATTCTAGATGTAATGCCAAAGTTAAAAATTGGATAGTCTTAGATAGTATGAGTGTTCCTGATGTATGCATTTCCAAATCTAGGGAAATTCATAATCATCCAAATTAGTGTCGCATGAATTTTGATCATTTGATCTATCAACAAATCATATATATAAACCACATTGTCTCAAAAATCCTTCAATTCTTATATAATAGGAATAAGATATATATCAATTTCATTTCTAGTAATTTTATTTCCTAGAAGGATCCTAAAAATAATGAAAGAAGTTTGTTTCATACACATCCATGAATGTAGATTGCGTGGGATCAAAACAATGGTCTATATTCTATAATTTGTACTTAGAGTCCTGAATGGATTAAATCCATTAGTATCCAATCCCAAATTTACATTCTTAAGATCTAATTAGAAACTAGGATATAAGGATTCAAAGTTTATCCACGCTTTCAAATATCAAGGATGTCATATAAACTTGTCATTATTGTTTTATATAGTATTTATTTCATTTTCTCTACCATTTTATAATTCATGAATAATCTTTTCTACCTTTATCTTGTTGGAAAGTATCATAAAACCTTCACAAAAATTTTATTATTCTTCTTCTTCATAGTATGTTCATTCATGATTTTATCATCATTTACAAATTTTCATCATAATGTGTGAAATTTATAACACTATTCTATACATGAATGTTCTCCCTAATATAACGTGTAACCATTATAACATTCATGTATCATTGTATAATTGAGACAAATTTTTTTAACTACTTTCATTATCTCATTAAATGATTGTGGGATCTTACCTTGAAAAAAATCATTATGTAGAAACTACAATATCATTGACATTTATTTATCTATAATCCCACATAAGCACATGATATGGTAAAACATCAGTAGAAATGAATTTTTGGTATATTTATACATCATTAATATAACTCCAGACTTCCATATTCTACTAATTAAAATATTTCATTTCATTACTCAGTTACCCTCTCCCTTATAATACTCTTTAGAAAATAAAAATTACAATCCACTAATATGTTAAAATCTCTATTATTCTATGCAATGCAGAAAACATCATTAATTAGGTTATGAATTTTATTCTCTACTATTGGACCAATAGATAAATCATTTTGATGATGGAAACACATTTAACATTCTACAATTCCCAATTCCCCATGTTGAATCCATTTGAAATATCAAGTAGAACATTTTTTCAAATTAAAGTGATCGTAAAAATAAATTTTTTCAACCATCATCTGAAATTACAATCAGGATATTGAAATTTTATTCTTCCTTCTATGGATTCATTTTCAGTTGAATAATATAAAAAAAGACTCCAAACCCTTAAAATGTTGATGTGTATTTTAGGGTAAATTAATCAAACTTGTTTATATTGTATTCTATTGATAAATAACATTATAAAAAATATATAACTCATTAATTAAATAATATCATGTTAAAAATAAAACATATTCTCTGTGGAATATAAAACATTAATTTCAGAAAAAAAAATATTTCCATTTATAATATTTGACTGAGAGTAAGTCATCAAATAAGATATACTTATAATAAATTCATATTATGATTACATATTTTCTGATATAAATATATTATATAAAATATTTTAGAAATAACACATCACATAAGAAAATCACATCACCCAAATACTCGGTCCATTACACTAGTCAAATATTAATTTTGAAATTCTCCATTTTCAAAACCAAACAGTTTGTATAACCCTTTAGAAAAATCATTTCATTGTTTTTTAATTATAAACACCATTTCTAAAAATGTATTCATATTTAAAAAACCATATTCCTATAAAAATATTTCCATAAAAATGTTTTCCATTTTAAAAAATCTATCAATTTTTTTATTCATAGTTTAAATAATCAAACATACAAAATACCTTTAATAATATCAGGATAATTAGAAAAAAACAATCAATAGTAACTAAAAAATTTATTATATATAATTATATATTTCAAACATCACAATTTTTTCAATAAAAATTATTAATTTATTAGTTGGTTATACATAACTAAGTTTATTCACATATAATAATCCTCATAAATTGAATACAGATGACATATACACCACTAAATAAATAATTCATAGAGAAATATAAGACTTAGATAATGAATAAGTCCTATATGAAATATGATTCCTGAATTTTAAATCATTGGTAACATAAAATTAAGGAATAAATGGATTAACTGGCTAGTTTATGATTTACTTATCAAGATCTAAATGATTTTTTCTCCCATATCAGAAATCTTAAAAAACCAAAATATCAACTCTGATAACACATTATAATAACCTGATGTAGATCCTTCATAAAATAAAAATAGATCCATAAATACCTAAATCATGTTCCGTGATCACTAAAAGTAATAAATTGACACAATATAATGAAAGGAGTCATTTTTGGAATGATTTAACATCTTTTGGTGAATGTTTTGGTAAGTTTCAATTTATTCTAAAAATATATCATAACCAACATTCGTATTTGATATTTTAAAAAATAAATTATCAGCCTATACACTCTGGGTACCTGGTGTACTTGTAAAATATTAAAATTTAAACATTTATATGTATACAACAAAATAATTCAACTGTCTCAAGTAAAAATATGTAATAATTTACCAATAATAAATAATAAACATCACTATATAATATTATTCTATTAGAATCCTGCCAATGCAGGCCACCTTCACTCTTTATATTGATGAAGTACCCACCCACTAAACTGACACTCATATAGTATATTGACTATCCAAGAAGTTATCCATATACCAACTCATACAAGAAATACCATAAGTGACACCAGTATCCTCCAATGTGAACATACAGGGTGTCTGTATGAAATCAAAGTAGGCATAACCATGTTACCTCCATTTAAAATACCTAAATAAATATCATTGGGGGTAACTAGAATTATATACTAAAAATGATAAAAATATTACAGCTTCAATGAACTTACCTTGCACTCAGAATCGACCACCTTGACAATCTAATGAAGGGATGGATAGAGATCAAGAATACTAACACAATAAGGAAGAGTAGGAGGAAATAAAGGGTATATTAGGAGGACTATAAAGGTGGATGACTCACATGATAGTGGGAAGTATATGGGAAAATTCATTGAAGAAGTTAAAAGTTTCACAACAAACTAGATCTGGAAGGAAGGATAAAAAGAAAGGAAAAGGCATGAATGATCTACCAAAATAGGTTTTAATTGGTGGAATTTTTCTTATGACTTCCACTAATAATTCTTTATATGTTGGTTATATTAAATCTCCATTGTTAAATGAATATGGATATCATGTTTTTTAATTAAAGGAGGTTCTTAAAACCGACAACTAATTGACCTCCATAAAGTTTAGTTTCTATTATAGTGATTCGTGACTGAGTATAACATTGAATTTTGATTTTACGGAAGACTACAACTACTCAATGTTAAAATGGATACTTTCTATCATGGATACTTTTTTGGATTATTTATAGTTAATTTTATTACTATAAATTTTAAATATTCTTATAAATAAAAAAATATTGATATATATATATATATATGTTGATACAATAACTGATTAATGATACAAAATTTACAGAATATTTTAAATGATTGTATGCTTTTTTATTTTTACTACTTCACATACGAGTTATTATTGTATAGTGTGAATGAGAAAGAAAGAAGAAGAAGTTTTTTTCGATTATGATAATGTGAAGGACTCTACTACTATCAATTACATGTTTATAGAGATACATTTTTTAGATATATTTACTCCCTATAATATTTTTTCAATTTAGTTTCATTTGTATTGAAAAAAACATTATCAACTATAGTTTTATTTTGACAATTTTCTATAATTTTTCATAGTAAAGAATCCTTATAATGAGTGTGGTTGTAAAGTATGTGGATAAGTATTATAATTTCTAGTACAAATAAATATCTTAAATATTTTTTATAAATTAATATCTTCTTACACCCAATTATGTGATCCCTAGAAAAAGGATCATAATAAAAATCACCAAACTCACATCAAGTATTAGCGACGTAGAATATGGGAGGTTCTTCTAGCCCCAAAAAATTATAATTATTGTTTTCCTCCACTTTTTTTGTTTACTTTCCACTAAAACGTAGTTTATATAATGGATATATCATCATTAAATCCTTTATTGATTAAAGAAGGGTACAAGAAAGAGGGGGCTAAAAGAGAACCCCAAGAGGAAAGAGTTATGGGGGCCAAAAGTAATGGAGACCTAGAGCATCCCCTCGGATCAGGTTCCTCCCTTCAAGAGGAAAAGACAACACCTCCGCAGGAGAAAACACACGGAGACCTTGTGCTGCCATCGAGGCTAGATAATACGCAACTCTGTTCCCCTCTTTCCATGTGTGAAAAAAGACAGTGTCACTACTGATGATGTTCCTGCATATCCTCAGAATATAGGTAACCGACCAGGGGGTGCTACGCTTATTGTTCATGGAGTCATGGAGGATGAGAGAATCAGTCTATATTGCTCTTAGTGTGATCCCCCATTGCTTGCAGAGCTGAAGACCCATGAACATGGCCATGGCCTCATCCAGGAGAGAATGACCCCTTCCAAAGTGGGCAGAAAATGCGAGGATGACATGTCCTATAGGGTCTCATACCACACCGCGACCCTTCATGTCATCTGAGGAGCAAGAGACATTGAAGTTGAGCTTTAGTCTGGACCGATGGGGATGCCATCTGACCCAGTGGCTGGCCATTGGAGGGATCCGCTGTGGCAGGCCAGCTTGAATACAACAGAGAGAAGGGGCCTCACTCCATTTGTTGTTGGCACGAACCAGATCAAGAAGTAGAAAGAAAGTCATTGCCACCAGAGTCCTGCCGGAGCAGTGGAGCCCCTTAAACCTGGCTTGGTTCCGAGCCTGCCAAATGCACCAGCAGCCTGAGATGAGAATCATGGCACGGGCAGTCCTCTTTGATCCACTTCCCATATCACCATGGAACCACCAGTCTAGAAAGGGGAGTTCCCTTAGCACCGCTACAGAAAATCCAGTGAAATCGACAAACGCCTGCCACACCTGTAAATCCCATTCACTGCAAAAGAAGAGATGGGCAGAGCTTTCCTCCCTAGGAGTCATTCAGAATACGAAACGAGAGGCCAATCTGATGCCTGAGCGCTTCACATTTTCATCCGTAGCCAAAGCCCAGTTCCTGATACGCTAGAACAGGAAGATGCATTTCGCAGGGATGGCTTTGACCCAGAAAATCGGACCCCATGAGTCGACCTAGTTCGCACTGGTGAGCACCCGCCTGTAATCCTTAGCAGAGAACATACTCGAGGATGATGCAGTGAAAACACAGTTGTCTGGGGAATTCGAGGGGTCGATCATATCGAACACCTGGCATTGCGTACTGTCAAGCATCGCATCGGTAAATTCTGGATACCTTCTTGCCTCCTTGAATGTGAGTTGGGTGCCGGGGCATCCTGGAAATCCAAGAACAGACCCAGCCCAATTGTGGTGCCAGAAAGAGATGTCCCCCATGCCCACAATCCATCTGGAAAAGTGTAGCAGGGCCTGCATGTGGGAGAGAACAGCCATACTGAGCGGCGACTGGTGGGCATTCCCTCCTCCATTGAGCCGGGTAGCCATGTACATACCCCAGAGTGTGCGCCCCTCAATAACCTCACACACCAGCTTCACCCGCATCCCATGCAGCGAATCCGAGATTCTCTTGACACCAATTCCCCCCTCCTGCACTGGCTTTGCAAGTCTTTCCTAGGCTGGACAGTGTTTCCTCCCCTCCCCATGCGCATCCCAAATAAAAGAAGAGAGGATATAATCAACCTTTGTGAGCACCCCCTTAGGAACCTTGGAGGCCACAAGTGCATGGAAAGGTATAGAAGATAAGACGTTGTTTGATAAAGTGATCCTTACTCCAAAAGACAAAAGGCGTTTCTTCCAATTGAGAATCCTGCCTCCAAAAGACGTTGTTTACTTAAAAAGATGAATGTTTTAATCTGGATTCTGATTAAAGAACTAAATTCACCCATATCTTGAGTCATTATACAATTGTCTTGGGAAAACATTAAATTTTTTGGAAAACCCATGTATAATATATAGATAAATATGTATACATGAAAAATAAAACAATAATCACTATACTAAACTTAAAAATACAATATCATATCACCCTATAATCCATTACATGATGAAAAAACTTCAAAGTCATTTTAAAGCATTGGTTCATTTAAGTGTTCTTAAAGGAAAATAGTATTGATCAATTATATTTTATAGTTAAATTCATTTCATTATTATTATCACTTTATTACATAATTATTTCTTGAAAAAAAGTTGAGTTATATATAATTGAAGCTGTTAACCTCTCACAATAAGTCAATACAAAAAAAACCCAGTTATAACCTAACTTATATAAACATATCCCATTAATTCTCAAGGAACTTCATTCATAGTGATATGTCAATTAAATATTAATCCCACCATTTTCCTACACAAAAACCAATTCACATCTCTTGTTGGATAACCACTAATATACCCTACCCTTCCAAGGGCTATATATAACAATAAAAAATGCCACATGGAAACTCTCACTAGAAATCTCACTCAAGGAAGCAATACACATCACTAACAAAAAATTTAAAATAAATACCTTGAACATAACCCAAAAAAATCACCCATGGTTGAATTTCTATACTTGATAGATTGATGATAATTGCTCCAATGAACCACTTAAGTCAATCCAAGACTCAACTAAACACTAGGTTTCCTTCATGGGTTTCGACTATATATTTAGTAAATTATTTCATATTGAAATAATTAATGGAGGAACCTAAACTCATGAAAACATCTCTAAAACCATGAGGAACATATTATGGTACATCCATGAAGACACCAAGGGACCTCACTCTCTATTACATGAACACCTCAATTTGTATTGGCCAACTCCCAAGTCACGCATACCCACCTACCCAAGTTCACCATTACATCAGCCATGAAAATTCATATAATCCGATGTAAAATGAAAGCAGCCACCCATTCAATATTATCAGGAGAAATATATTTTGTAATATCCAGTTAAATCTCCATTTACCAGCTAAAATCAATGAAACATATGAAAAAAATCAAAATTAGGGATTTAGGGTAGATAAATAATGAAAAAATAATGGAAAGTGGAATAATTAATCCCTAACCTTAGACTTATATATAGGATACTACTAATTTAGAAGGATTATCAATCAAAATCATATCAAAGGAGTTAGAGGGAGATGAAAAAGAGGGGATAGAGGGACAGAATCGTTTTATTACTTCAGTTGAAGAAAATAAAGTAGGGAGAGGATGAGTGTAAAATATATATATTTTTTTAAATTAAAAAAAAAATAATCTTGGGGCCACTAATTTTCTTATGGGTCTTAGTTGTTGTGTTATGATACCACTGGTTTGGTGGGAATGCGCCAAAAGTTTTTAGGAAGTAGAGTGTTTATAATATAACCAATCAGTGTTCTAGTAGGATTCCAAACTCCATTCAGTAATAATTTCTATAAAATTTTCATGGATTTTAAATACCAAAAACAAGTAACTATAATATGTATATTCTTAGCCAATTTTCCACCTCCAAAACTCTAATATCAATTTTCAAAACACTCTAAAATTTACTTTCCTTCCATATACATTTTAAAATTAAAATTTTCCTTAGTTCCACTGTTATTAATGCCTATTCTGAACCCCATTCCAATTGATCCATAATGACTTGTTTTATTAAAAATGATTTTTATATTTTCTACGCTTTCATCAGTCTTGTCTAATTTTGGAGATTCACATTCATTTATTATCCATAAATTTTTAAAATGGTTAGATATTTCATTTGTTAGACTTGATAGACCAATGAAATTGACTACCCTAGTAAAGGGTTGATCATGATTGTTTCAGGCATATCATCTGTGTGATTTGGTAGTAGGAAATGATTGATGTTATTAGGATATACATTTGAAACATGTGTGGCCATATAATATCATCCTTAAAATGGATTGGTTATAAAATGTGTGTGCTTGTGTGTTATTTTTTGGAAGGGTTATTTTCCCTAACCTTAGAGAGAATCTTGTGAATTTTTGTAGAGAGAAAGAGGTAGTGATTTGTGGAATCAACCTATTGAGCCATATGATATTACACCTCTACTATCTTTCGTGATGTTCTAAGAATCATATGATGGAGATAATAAGTTTCTTAGAGTTATACAGGATTTTATATAATATTTTTGATAGGAAGTGATGAGTTTGAACCCATGGAATGAAATTGAGTTCGGGATAATTTTATACTCAACTATTTCACCCATTTCTGTGGTGGTTTATGAATGACCCCATTAGTATTATGGGAGATAATGGTTTATATTGATGAATCACTACATAAAGGATTTATATGACCTAGTTTATCTCTATAGTAAACTCCATTGTTATTTTACGAGATAAAATATGTTATATTATGGATTTTTATGGACTATTGATGATTATACTAGGTAAATGTAAAAAACAATTATCTTATACCTCTTAATTAAAGATCTCTATGATTTTTTAAAATGTGTGAGTTAGTTCTTGAAGTTCAATTTATGATTCAGCTACCATAAAATTAGAGATAAATATGAGGAGATTTTAAAGAAATTTTTTTGATGTTAATAGGAACACTTAAAATTAATCTTGATGCTATTTATAGTTATGAATTTTCCTTTAATATTTATGGGATTAATGAATAGGATGTTTCAATATTATTAATATTTTTTAATGATATTTTGAGAAAACAATTATTAATTATTCAAGGAAATATAAAGATAATATAAAGAATCATAGGACAATTAAATACGTTTTGAAGAGGCATCAACTATATAAGAAATTTTTTATATTGGTTTTGGATATGTTAGGTACATTTTTTTGGAATCTAGTTTTAGAGGAAGGAGATGCAAATGATATATTGAATATTAAAAGTTATCTTCTATTGTAGAGCTTCAAATAAATATTTTGAGTTGTAAAACCTCCTTGGCTTGGATAGATACTATAGAGGGTTTTTCTAATATTTTAAGGCCCCCAGACCTGAAATTTAGAATCTTTCATTAAAAATAAACATTTATCATACATAATAATTATTACAAATGACTATTAGAATAAAAAATTTGGTAACTCTAGGAAATTGGTAAATATTAAAACATCAACCTATAAAATTTAATAAAAACATTACTAAAGACCACTTATAAATTGATAAAAATCTATCTATCACCTAGAATCACTGGGGGAAAAGGGAAAACATAGCATGAGTGAGCTCTAATGATAAGTAAGGGAACAAACATGATCAATGAGACATATAGACGTTATAAATGAATAATAAATAAGTGAGATACATGGTCAAGAGATAAATGAATTTACTGAATAATAAGAATATAAAATTATTTAAATTGATCATGAGGAAAAATTGAATAATCATAAAATATGTCATAGAAATGTAGAACCATTAAATAATAACATATACCATGATATAAGAATACGAAAACATAAAAGATTAATCATAATCTATAGTGACATAAATTAGAAATGTGGAATGAAATATGAATAAAGACATACATATGAATAGGATTTCATAACCATATATTGAGGTTAATAGTTGAGACATTCATATTATAGTGGACTAACTTAACAAAATATATCCTATAAAATTTTGGAAAAAGCTAACTGCATCATTCTCATAAATAACATAATGGAAAAAGTTAACCATATCTTTTTCTAAAATAATATTGCTAACAAATATTACCACATCATGTTCAATTATAATAATATCATGGGATATAATTACATACCCAATGAATTAGAGAGATGTATAATTGTAGCTCAATCCATAATTACAATGACATACCTATATATATTTATACCTTATAAATAAAAAAAATCATAAATCCATAAACATAATTACATTATTTACCCATGTAAATACAATTTTCTTCCAAAGAAATGAATTTTATATCTAGATAAATAACCTTTAATTAGAATAATGAAGTATAATGTATTCCCATTGTATAGAGTAAAAGGGTATATGACCAATTCAATAGATTTACCTAGTCAATAAAATGGTATGGCTATCTAAGTAAACACCATTTAACCAAAAGAAAGATGTACCAGGTATTAATGATGTAATAGTATTAAAAGAAATATTATATTTATGAATGGTTATTAATATGGTTTGAAAAAGGAATAGATGGATCATTTTTTCATAAATATGACATTTCCTCCACACCACAGATACATTGGAACTTAGATACTGAAGTTTATGATTATTATCACATTATATACATTTATGAAAAGATAAAATAATAGTTAATAGCATATAAAAAATGATTAAAGGGTAGAATATAAATGAGTAATGATATAGACAAAATTCATTCAAATGAAATAAAAAATTAATTTTTTTTAAAGAAACTAATTACTTATTTGTTATGAAATATTAAATTAAAAAAAGTATGTTATTATTTTTATATAAATACATAATGGAATGATTGTTTCAAAAAATTATATTTAAAAAATATTAATTAAAATGGTATATAGTATAACTAAATAATTTCTATGAAAATATTGATAAAAATGGAAATGAAAAAAGAATAAAATTTTAAGACATAGTTTTAAAAATGTTTTACGATGTTGTAAAAATAGAGAAATAAGTTACATTCAAAAAAAATTAATACATGGTGATGCAAAAAAAATTAAAACTTTATTTAAAAAATGAAATTTCTTGAAAATAGAATCATTAATACAAATATATTTAAGATAGTTAAAACTGGGATATGATAGTTGTAATTGTAAAATCATCCAATATAAACATTATCAAGCATGAATTAAATAAATAATAGTAATAGAACTATAAATTTATAAATATTCCAAGAAAAAGGAGGAAAATTAAAGTATAAATAAAATAAATCAAACATGTTACAGATAGATAAATAAGTGGAAAGGGAGATTAAGAGTGGTAGATAACAAAAATAAAAAGGAAGAAATATAAAGTTTGTTTTTTCATGATGAATTATGTAAGATATGAACTATAAATTGGAGATAAAGGAATTCTAACCATAAATACATAAATAATAAAGGAATATTAGTAAGGCATACATTCATGGCCTTCTCCATGTGGTGTCCCTAGGCACGATAGGTTTACTAAAAGATTGGGGGAAAGTCACGGAACAATATTACTCCATTTTACTTTTATGATTTCTTATAACATTAACCTACATAATCAGCTAGAGTAAGAGATATCACTACCTAACTCCAACACAGTAATGAAATAAGGCAAATAAAGGCACTTTATGAAAAATGATCAACACTCAAAGTTATTTTCTAATCCTCAAAATTATCTAAACTCACATAAAAACATTTTATTTAGTAGAATCATTAGTACTGATTAAAAATGAGTATGTTTTTTCCTTGAACTCATAATATATGATTATAAAAAATATATTTTCCTAAAATATCACCCAAAAGGTCACATTATTGTCTTATACTTTTTTAGGGGGTGATTATCCATCTTACTCTAATAGTTTTCTACAAAAAATATTATAGTTCTCTAATTCTTCTTAATTTTGTAAAACATGTATGATTTCCTTCTTTCTCTTCACTATAAAACATAGTTACGATGATTAAACCTAATCTAGTGTGTACTCTTCTCTTATTATTATTCTTCTTCCACTTGTATTTTGGTATGTATTCAACTTCATTTTTTGCACACAATACCGCACACACAATAATATTACATTTATTAATCTATTCATTAATAACATCTTTAATTCATTTATAGACTTACCATTTAAAAAATAATATTACATTTATTAATCTATTAATTAAAATATTTTATAACAATGTATTCATTATGAAATAAATTACATTTAAATTCCATCCCATATGTATCCATTGAAATATTAACATTTTATTTTCAATCAATAACTTATTCAATTCCATTCTACACCCATTACCATATTCATTATCACCAACCATATTCAATTAAAACTAAGAAACTATAAAACAACCCCACATCAACCAATCAAAAACTACATAAAGCTCCACACATCCCATAAAAAATCACTAAAATATCAACAAAAAACGTCCAATTTGCATAAAAATATCCATTCCGCCATTAGAATATCAGAAATTACATCTCCCCAGGCCAACCATGGAAAAAAGATACATTACCTACTTCACGACACATGTTGAAACCCAATTATAACATCAATAATTCACTACCAATACTATAATAATTTAGTAATTCTAAAAAGGTAATCCAATAGCAAACGATACCCCAATTCAGTAATGCTATGCTTCCACACTTCTCTTTTTAGAGAATGTTTTCACATTAAACCAACATCTCTTGTATAGGTGATGAAACATTAATTACATATTTTAAAAAATTATTTCATGGATATATTTATATAATTTATATTTTATTAAAGTTGAATCAATAAAAAATCATATCAATAGAGTGTATATCATAACATCAAAAAAATCCTTGGTAACAACCATAAACAATAATCAATCACATCAAATACTAGAAATCATGTAAATACAGGTGAATCACACTATTAACTTAAATTTACATTATTTTATTCCATTATAATTATTATTTAAATCCTTAAAATCAAATAAATGAAATAAAAATATATTTGATTCCAAATTATACATAAAATTAAAGAGAGTTATGGATTCCCAAACCACAACCAAAGGTTCACTGACTTCCATAAAACATAAGGGGAAGAATATTATCACAAAAGAAAGAACATATAATCAAATATTTGATAACATATATAAAATGATATCCTCATCAAATTGATTTCCCAGGGATAATAAAAAATACACCCAACATATTTTTCAACTCTACCAAGAAGGAAGAAAATAAGAAAACCTAAGATAATTAGGATAATCCCACCTTGGATCAATAATGGTCAATCTCTTGAAATTGGGGGATAAATCCAAAAAGGGGGAACTCAAAGAGATAAAGGGTGAACATATGGATTCCTAAGAACTAATAGAAAATAAGTAAAATAAAAAGAATGTATGGGGTGGATTTTGAATTTATAACAGTGCTAAAAACTTAAGACATCAATGTATGATAAGTAGCATTCCTACTGGAGTGGGAATATCTTTAAGAAAATTCTGATATATAGGTTTCGTTCTTTTATATCCTCCCACATTTAAAATTTAGAGAATATTTTAGCCTAATATGAACAATTTAGGGTTTATATATTATAGATATGTCAATTATGTGTACATGACCCTTTTGAAATAACCTTGATGTAATGAAAATTCTATGTCATTTAAACACTAAAAAAGAAAAAACATAAACAATTGACCCTCTAATTTCCCAATCTATAAGAGATGTGACCAAACATTGAATTCCATTAACTAAAATTTAAAAAAATCCCCAAAGAAAAATCACATTGTGACCTAATACACCATTACATGGTCATAAAAATAAAAAAGGCATACATAAGGGTAACAAAACCATACATATAACTAAATAATCACAATTTAAGATTTTAGACATAGATAAAACCTATCCAAACTCTTTTGTTTTGTGATAATAATCCATCATGCCATGAAATAACATGATCCTAAAAATATTGTGACACTTATCTCACATCTTCTACAACTCACATTGTGACACATGAGTTATGATTCTACCTAAAACATAAAAGAACAATACACTATACCAAAAATTACCTTCTCTTCTAACCATAATTTCATGCCCCGAAAACCAAGGATATGAAATAATATAATATTTAAATCTAAAAACATCACTCTAATTACACATCTATTTCTCCATCATACTCCAAAAACCGACAACAATTAAAACATACAAAGTAATGGGATGGAAAAGTTAGGGTTGTTATAGTTTATATTTCCATGAGGAGGGTTATATTTGATTATAATATTGATTATTTTATTTTTTTGGATTAATACTATGAATAATACTTATTATTATGTATTTTATTAGAATTTTATTAAAAAATATAGGTTTATTTGATATTTTAACACACCTATTACCAAATGGGTCCTTAAAAATGTATTATACAAAGTTAACAATTAAATAATTTTCATATGAATATAATATTACAAATGTTTTAAATATTGATTTTTATTTATTTATTTCTTTAAAACTTTATTATACACACTAAATACATTTTAATTCATGAAATATGTTTTAAATTTTTTTAAATCATATTTATATCAAGATGATTTCATAAAACATCTAGTATATGTAAAACCTGGAGTTTTCACTATTCACTTAAAAATCAATTTTTCAAAGAAAATACGTTAACCCTAATATAATTTGAACATTATTATTATAAAAATGAATTATATTTTATCAAATTAATCTTACAATTAAATGAAATTCATCTATTAAATTATTATTTATGAATACAATTTTCGTGTGATGAACATTATACATTAAAGTTATGAAGCAATTTCAATGACCATATTACATTTATAATGAATTCCTAATACAAAAATAATGTCCATTTTTTTATAATAAGACATTATATACATGAGAAATTAAATTTTCAAATGAAAATAATAAATACTTTATAGTACTGTTTTGCTATAAAAAATGTTATATAACCTTTTTAGAAGAAAATTTTAAAGTGTCAAAATAGGAACATAGAATTTGATTTAAACATTAATAGAAATATTATGTAAATTATATGTACCTAATAATATATTATTTTATTTTCGAAATAATATTTAACAAATTATTATTTTTATATGATGTATATAAATTTTCTTATGAAATTAAAAATTATTACATTAATTTTTATAATTATGAATTAAAAATATATCATTACTAAAAAATGAGAAATAATTTATTAATAATTATATTCCAATTAAATCATTACTATTATAATTACTATATGAAAATAAGACATTAATTAAGATTAATTTAGTTATCAAATAAAACAATATGTGTTTGAAGAGTCACGAATTAATTAAAATAAATCTTAGAAAACTATTTTTCTATACAAAATTCTATTATTATAAATAAATTAAAAATAATTGTTTATTATTTATTCAATACATTATTAATAATGGAAATTCATGGATTCATTATTAATTTTATGATAATAATATATAAATATGAGAAATAAAAGGAAAAAACTTCATCTCCCCCCACTACTACAAATGTAGGATTTTAAAGCACTAGTTATAGGGTTTTATCAGTGCTTCAAAATCACTGATATTACATGTGATGTTAAAGGGGGGGTTCAAAGTGCTATTAAATACACCATTTAATAGTGTTTTTAGCACTATTAAAGGGTGCCTTTAACAATGCACTTTTTAGCGCTGTTAATGGTTGGCTTTTAACAATGTTAAAAATGCTGTAAAAAAATATGAAAAAAGAAATATTTTTTCATGCAACCCAAACACCCCCTTTATCGGTGCTTAAAGAGCTTTTCATGGTGCTTTTGACTACCCCATCCCTTGTCAAGCACCACACCACCATTCTTAACACTAAAAGGCTACCATGAATACCTGAGCATGCCTATATTTGATCTTAGGACCTCTCTTATGCGATTGAATGTTGTTTACCATAATTCCATGCATATTTTATTGTATATTTAATGAATTTTATATTTATTTGTATATATTTTTAAATTCAATATATGTCTACATACAATTAGATTTATATAAATAAATTATATATTAATATTCATTTATATATATTAGAATATATATATATATATATATTTGTGTGTGTTTATTAATACACACAAATATGTAATTTAAAAATTATATCTCTATATTATTACATTTTTTTAGCTAAATAAAAAAGGAATTTTTTTTACATTAAATAATATTAATGATAAATATTTACTTTTTATATTGAAAAAATATTTTTACGTAAATATTTTGGCATATGTATTTATATAATTTAATTATTATATGTAAATATAAGAAAATATGTATATACTTAATTATAAAAAAAAACCACACTGTGAAAAATGATAAAATTTCAAAACCATAATACCAATATGATTGTTAAAATAGGGAATAAATTTAGTCCCCACTAAAAATTGACAATAGAAACCCCTTAAATGAGGCTCAAAATCCATCGAATGTTAAATAATCGGGGTACCCTGACTAAAAAGCCAGTTTTAGGGGCCTTCTAGGCCTTTTTTACATCAAGAATAGTGAATCGGGTATCCTTAGTCAGCATAGAATATAGCATATCACGTGCTTTTATTTGATATGTGATAGATCCCAAACAGATAGCCGAATCAAATCTTATGGTCGTTTGAAGTTTGACTTATGTTTTCAACTTATTTTAGATCTTTTATTGATTATTTTTATTTATATTATCTTTAAATTGTTATTAAATGAATATTACTTGAGAATAATTATCAATTTATTAATTAAAAATATTTTTTTATTATTTTAAAACCCTTTTTAACTAAATATCTTATATATTAAGTGTAAATTTTTATTTAGACTTATCTAAAACATATTTAAAAAATATATGTTATATTTATGTTAATATAAATATATTTATAAATTAATGTATTTTTTATAATGATTTTTTTAATATAACCATTGTCATCCTTAGTAAAACAGTTATGATAAAGAACCCCTTTATGAGTGTTTTTTTATTAGCATGGATACAGGAGGCCTTTATCAGCTCTTTTTTAGCACTAAAAAGGTGGGTATTTAACATCACTTATAGCTAGCAGTGTTAAAGCCCAAGCATTGAATAAAGCTAGTTTTGTAGTAGTTCCCTCTCCTCCTCCCCCTTTTCCCCTACCCACTGATGACCCTCCATTTCTCTTCAGCACTTTCCCCTACCACACAATAGTTTTTGGGTTCTCTCCCACTTTTCATTGTGTCTAACTTGTTTCATGTTCTTATTCTTCTTTGGCATGGATTATTTCATCGAGTGATCCAAATTCTAGGATAAAGTGGCATTTCTAACTCCGATTGACCTAGGCGCCCCTCCAATGTTATCTTTGGTTCATATGGTTGAGAATAATTACCCTAATAGGTTTTTAATTAATCTGTTTACTAGAGGTTATTTTGATCAATGGATTCTATATTCGGAGTGTCATGGGTGTGATTTTATCTTTTGGTGTATTGGAAGTGGACTTGGATATGGTTTTACCACAATTTGGTTCATGTTTCCTACACCATTCACTTATAGATTTTAGGATAATGTAACAAATCTACCTAATATTATCCATGTATAGGGGTTTTTCTTTGGCTATTCTTGAGAATGTTCAGATATAAACATCTCATGCTTTATTCTCTATCGGATCATTTTATTAGGTGGAAACAATGATCTAATTGTGTCATAGAGGGTGGTGTCAACATTGTTTAACTTTAGGGGGTATTCTTGTAGATGGTGTTGGTCTGTCTTTGGTTTTTATTAGAAAAGTAATCATCTATTCTAGTATTTTGGTTTAGTTTTTTTGTAAGTTCGACAAAAAAATTGGTTCTTGACAACATTGAAAATGGAGACTATCTTCAACTCACGAGGCTAAGTGGTGGTGCTATGGTGTTTTGGTGGTTCCCTAAGTGTGATGGTTCCAATGATGTTAGATGTTTGATTGTGATAGTGTATATCATGCATAATATAACCTAGGGTATGAGGGGTTTGGGATCAATTCAAGGGGGCGAATTGGGCTCAAGAAAAATGCAACCTTCAGCGGTGAGAGGATATTGGTCACACTACATGTTAATGAATTTTTAATTCGGTAATTCTTTATTTGATTGATTTTGAATTAAATGCTATTTAATTTTCATTGTTTTGGTATGGGTGTTAGCTTCCACTTAACGTTGAAAGTGAATTTGATTAATACCCAAAATATGGATTTGGAAAAAAGGATAAGATATATTGAATATATTATTAATATTTTATAAAATTTTAACATGACTTTGGAATTTGTGGGTGCACATGGAACTAGGTCTCATTGTATAATGTGATTTTTTTGAATTTTTTACTTCCTTTGGCTACTCGAAATATGTAACATGCCCTTTATGTTTTGGTTACCACTCACCCATAAAGCAGATTCTTTGAAAATACAAAAAAAAAATACAATTGAGAGGGGTTAAAATTTCACCATTGTTTCTTATGTTGTAATTATGTATATAAATTAAAGTTTCATATAATAAAAAATTAATTCATTTTATATATATATATATTCAATTTAACAATTTTTTTAAAAAAATATCAATAAAAACGAAATATTTTATAAGTTTTCTTACATAACACCTCCTTTAATTGAATTTATTAATAATGGACAAGAATATTTTTATTCAGATGAATTCCAAGAGGCTTTCTAGATTTTGAAGGAGAATTTGAAAAGATCTACAGTTCTTCAATTTTCATGGGAATTTATTCTCAATGAGGTATATTGTAATTAATCTCATCAAGGATGTAGAAGTTTTTTTATACTCACTGAAAATTATCTTTTTATTATAGTGGTTTTTTCTCTCAATCTATGGAGACAAAAAATTCTTAGAGATTAATTTTTAGTCTTTATATATCATAAGAGTTTAAATTGTATATTTTCCACGGAAGACTTAAACATGAGTAAAATTAAATGGTAAGAGACTCTATAGGATTATAATTATGAAATTATCTAAACTATAGGGAGAAAATATCATGATATATGCTTCTAATAAAATATCATTTAATGATGTGGTTTGGGAATCATGTTAAGAATAAAATATAATGGAAGAATTATTAGATATGAATCTTTATATTATAGAAGTTCAGGGAAAATAATTCATTTTTATATGAATATTTGTTATTCTTTAGTGTAGAGAGTAATGGTGTCTCAACTTTTAGATCTTAAGATAGTGGTTTAGAGGGATTATAATATATATTATAATGAAATATATGGTTTTTAAGGTGGATAACAGCATAAACTATATAAAAATAACAATTTTTTCTCTAGAGAATGATATTAGAGGTGATAATGAGGTCTATAACAAACCTATGGTATTGTATCCCAATATGGATAAGATGTATTATAATTTAAAGAGGTATTTTTCATGGTACTATATGAAGTGATTAGTAGCTATTTTTTGCTGAGGTTTTTTTCTTATCAAGGAGTTAACATTTATTATTAAGAAACAATTAATTTTTATTACCATTTAGTTTTTTATAGTGGGATTGTGGGGAAATTTTCATATATTTTATTCTATTTTACCATTTATGCCTAGAGTTTATAATGTGTTTTGGGGTATTGTAGATAGATTTAATAATTTAGAGACTTTATTTTTTAATTATGAAGAATATATGAAGAGAAAGTACAACAATACTTTATGAAGCAGAAGTAGTAATGTTTCAAGGTATTCCTTAGATGATCATAACTTACCCTGATACTCAATGTTTTTCTTAGATATGGAGAGGATTGAAATGTTATTTTGGAACCTTTTCCTATATTAGAATAAAATTTCATCCATATATGGTTGGTCATAATAAATGAATTTTTTATATAGCTAACGATATTTTTTGAGTACCCGTGTTATAGATTTTGGTCATTCTTAGGTCAATTATTTTCCTTTAGTAGAGTTTTTATATAGTAAAAATTATCATTTTTATATCTATAAGATAAATTATGAATCAATATATGAATAAACTTATCAATCTCTATTGTGTTGGCTTGATATTGGTGAGCCAACCAATATTACACTATAATTGGTTCATGATAAGATGATGTAAGTTTAGCTGATTTTGGATTATATGATATCTTGTTAGGGTAGAAAAAATAATGTATGGATAATATTAGTTGGTATTTAGAGTTTACTATTGGTGATAATATATTCTTGGGAGTAACTTCTCGTTATTGGAAACATGAATTTAGAAGATTTGGTTAACTTTTCTATGTTTTATTGAACCATTTATCATGCTATAACATATTAGATAATTTTTATAATGGTTGTCACTTTTTTCTCAAATGTGTCAGACTATTGACACATTCATCTATCTCAACTTATGATGCATGGTTATATTACCTATCATGTGATTTTTTGGGAAGATAATGACTTATAAGAAGATGTGAGTTATCTGGGGCATACCAAAATGATCTAAGATTATAGGGAATAATTTTTTATGGTTGTGTTATTCATTGGGTGAGAGTTTTATATAGGAACAGTGGAATCAAATAAAGCAACTTAAATGGAGAATCTAATTTGAGGGTTTATTACCTTTAGTTTTTAAGAAATTTACTTCATATGGTATGAATGTTTTTTTTAATATTATATTTTGAAATATTAATGATGGTTATTAAGATGATTATTTCCATATAATGTTTAGGTCATATCTTTTGGATGATGAAAATTTTTGAATGGGGGGGATTTATTGACCTATTTTGTTAGAGTTTATAAAATATTATTAACAAATGATTTTATAATAAATTATGTATTATTGTCTTATTAATTTGATTAATTATTTTTTTGATTATTTTATAAAATAAAACATGTTATCTATCATTTTATTTTTAGTTGAAATATTGAATTTATGCTACAAATTTCCATTTTAAATGTGACATGGAACCTACTCACAGTTACTAAATATGTTTTTTAAAGGTTTGAATTTAGTAATTAATGTGATGACTATGGAAATAAAATGTTGAATTTGGTTTTTCAATGGTTGGAATTCAATGGTTTGATAACGTAATTTATTATAACTTATTATTATAGGGAATGAATAATTCATGATAGAAGAGGAAGTGATCCATATAAAAGGAGATCTTTTCCATGATATTTCTTATTTATTTGAGTTATTTATTTTCTCCACATTCTTTGTGGTGTGATGGATCAATAATGAAGAACAGGGGAAATATATTGTTGAATGAATTTTAAATAATGAATAGAGGATAATGAATGGTTGGGGAAAGTGAATTTAATTATGTATCCATTTTTTATTTTCTATGGATAAAGCGGGTCTATATAATTTTTTAATGATTGAATAAGATTAATATAATTAACTAATTTATATTTTTATTTAATAAATATAAGGATTTAATTACCTTTAGATACTTTGAATATGGTTAATATTTAGGGATATTGTGAATTTATCTATAATATTAATATCAATAATATTAATATTTAAATATTATAGAATAAGAAGAGTTTTAATTTTTGTCTGAAGGGTTAATTAAGAGGGTGTTGGGGTGTGTTTTCTGGGTTGAAAAATAATTTAAATCATTTTTTGTGGGTAGTCAGCTATACTTGGTTAAGAGGTTTGAATTATTTTATGTCTCAATTATCAGTTTCTCATTTATTGATCAACTATTAGAGATTAAGATTAATGTTTAAGATGAAATTATATAGATTAATGTGACTCAAATAATATTTATGTAGTGTTGAAAAATTACTTATTTTTTAGAAGGATGATGTCACCTAAATATTGGTTCTAGTGAGTGATTTTACATAACTACTAGTTTTAGATGATGACACTACCTGACTACTATTTCTAAAGCATGAAACAACATGAAAATTGGTTAAAAATGATGTTATTAAACAATTATCACTATCTTTTATTGTGTTTTCCAAAAGGGGGATTTCAGTTGAAGAGGGTATGAATGAGATACTGAATTTTAATTCTTAGAGCCAATATAATGGGGTTATATTTTCGAAGTTGATTTAATTTTTGTAAATTATTAAAGGCTAGAATTAATAATTATTCTTGTAAAAATATATATAGTTATGGATGTGTATTTATATATGGATATTTATATGGAATTATGTTATGAGTATGGGATTCCTTTTAATACTAGAAAATTATTAATCATTCTTCTGGTAAATTATCAATGGTGTGCCAATTTAATTATTGATGATCTTCCAAATAAATTAAAATTGATATTTGTAGGTAATTAATAATGGTTTTCATTAGTTAATTAAAAAAGGGTTCCTAATGTGTAATTAATGAAAATGATTATGGGTAATAATAAAAAATGATTCTAGGTTATTATCAATAGTTCTTGGTGAAAATTTATAATAAATTACTTAATGTTTCTTCAGTAAAATATCGATGAATATAATTCTAGGTAGATATATATTCCTACAGTGATAAATGAGAAGTGTCATGCTAAGATGTCTATGGAGATATTTGGATGATAATTATATATATACTTTTATTTTTATATTATTTGACTGGCGATGTACACTCATTATCTTCTATGATAACACTGTCTAATATTTGATGTTGTGTATGACCAACATCTAGTGGGAGATAAGGATTACCATATGAAAATGTAGTTTATTTATATATTACACTCACTCAATAATCAATTAATTATTATTAAAACACGTAATTTTTTAATGGGATCTATGGTGAGATAACTAATGGGAGTTGGTATATGAGGGACCTTCTTTTAAAAAAATCATGGTGCAAGTTATATATATATATAATTTTTTGTTTAGGGTACTTGTGATGAGAAATGGGTTGATATTTGGAAACTTATATGTCTTTATTATTATTACTTTCAAATTACTAGGAGTATCTAGGTAGAGTATTTAAGTGTTGATATCTTAGGCTAAGGAGATTTTGGAGGATTAGTTGTATATTTCATTTGTGCTATACATTTAGGATGTGTTGTAGTTTCCTCATCGCTCTTACATTAAGGTATTTTTATCTAGTATGAAATTATCATGCATTTTATATAAACCATGCATTATGTTTTATATTTATTCAGTGGATGATGTTTTTATTTATAGAGGTCAATGCATTTTATTTATGTGATTTTTACCTTTATCACTATTTGATAACTACTTAACTATTATAGATGGTCATGCAGGTCATACATGGTCTTATTTCTAGCTTAGGTGTAGTTAGAGTGAGGATATATTATAGTATTTCTAAAGATAATAAGATTCGCTCATTGTGGCATAATGACTCTTATTATGGAGTGATTTTAAAGATAATATTTATTTTAGTTATTTTTTGATTATAGATAGAATTTTAAAACTTTTTTTAATTTCTAAAGAGATATAATACATTTTAAAAAACCTTATAGATGACTTGGATTAACGTTTAACAATAAGTGGATATTCATAGTTATATTGGGTATTTATTTTATTCATTATTCTTCTTCATACATTATGATTCCTTTAAGATGTTATATTTATTGATTTTTCATTCATTTTCCATCATGACTATGTAATCATCTTAAGTGATGGTGAATTAATAATATAAGTATAATAAAAATTTGAATGTTGATTTCACTTATGAATGGCTAATTTTAGTTCTTTATAATATTAATAAAATTTATTATATATCATTCTCTATTACTTTTTTGGGGAAAGTGTTAGTAGTGGATGAGCACCATTATGACATATAAGGTGTAGATCTAGTTGATTTTTTAGGGTCATTGGGGTGATTAGTGAAACCCTAATTTTAAAACATTTTAATTTTTCTCTAGATTATCACATCTTATTAACTTGAATCACTATCTCAGTTAAGAGATATAGATATTTGATTCAAGCTCAACCCTGATGGTACTATTCATGTAGTCGAATCCCCAAAATATGATATTTTTTAATTTTTCACAGACGAGCAATGTGAACTCATCGATTTCACTGAATGAATTCATGGTTTAATTTGAGGATCTCACGTGAATAGTTTTAAGTACCAAATTAAAACCATTAAAATACATTGCTTAGATCCAAAGCTTCACACAACGTCTTCTTATCATCAATGATCACTACATAACTAATTTTAATTCAAATTCCTCTAGATCATCCACGCAAGATTTAAGAAACTATGGGAGAGCCGATATCCAAATTCTTGGTGCTAGCAGAGAGATCTATTGATGTTTTCGATGGTCCGACGATCACCACATCACCATTCTTGTGACAGTTGAGAGAGAGAGATCTAAGCTCTTAGATCCATATCCACTCTCTATAAAATGATATAGATATAATAGAAGATAGAGAGAGAGAGGCATTGAATATTATTGGTGAGATCCTCTCATTTTCTATTTATAGTGTCTAATAAATTACCCAGAAATGGCACTCGACCCCCGAATAATGTGACATGCTATAAATAATACTATAACTACTGTACTAAGTCATATATATTATTATCACATAACTATAATACAATAAATATATTACATGATAATAATTGAGTGATTGACTCGACTCATCATTCATGAAAATATTAAATGAACCTTGAATATTTTAAACTAATATTCATTCAACTAATATTTCCATATATTTTTAATAAAACTTGTAAAAAAATTTAATAGAAAAATCAATTCCAATTTTTCTTAACTAGAATAATATGAATTTATTTATTACTTTGGTGATTGTATATCTTTGGAAAAAACTAGAACCCCAATATTGGGTCCCACCATATCTAATATACCTATTCAGTGCAAGAGGTAATATTCTTGAATACACTATTGTGTGTGACCCACTATCCCCTTACTCGATAGCAATCAATACCACTCAAAGACCATGAGTGTGATATAGAAACCCATCATGGCCTCTATAGAGATAAGGATTGTCACAACATTGTTAACCAAGCTACGAACATGAAATTTGTAATATAATATCTTTGTCTTTAATATCTCATAAAGAAGTACACAGACCTATGTCATCATCCTTTTCTTTCAATATTGTGTGTTGATATAATTAAAAAAAAATTACCTTTGACTATCATGGTCATGGTCTTATGAAGGTACTACCATCCTAATCAATGTGGATTGAGATATATAACATCCTTAACCTGTGATCGATCATTCCTTTCTTGATCATTCAACCAATGTCATATAACCATTGATGTACCCAACACAAGCTACCTTGCCAAGATTTCATTATCATAGTTTTTTCCTTGCATCAAAGTACGTGACCAAATGGATCACATTGTTAATGATCTCAAGTTAGGATACCAATAAAAAATTCTATAGATAGGAACATCCAATAACACCCAAAACATGAGTGGTTCCTATTGGCAGGTATGTTCTCATGATCTAACTACTAAAGATCACCAACTGAGAACTTCACGAGAATAACACTCAATGATTATGATCCCCTAGAACCTAATAGTCAAACATATACTATAACCAGTAAGTATTATGTATTTTGACCATATTGTAAAGACCCGTAAAATTCAAGGGAAATTTTTTCTTAATTTTCTTTGGAATTTTACAAGAACGTGGTTTCTGACGGCACTTGATTCCGAGGCCCGGAGTGCCCGGAATCAATTTCTGAAGTTTGCCTCGGGTACGTTCAGTGAACGAACGAGCAGGATTTCCTATCATTTGAACCGGTGCTCGGAATTGAAATCTGATGGCACCGATGAACTCGCAACGCCGGTAATGGCTTAAGGGAACCATTACCGTAGTTGTGTTTGTGCGGGAGAAGTTAATTATTGGGGTTTAATTAAAAAAAAGTAAATAAAATTTTTGAATCAATTTTATTTCATATAAAGGTGGTTATTTTCTCCCATGGGAAGTTGGTGGTGGGGCCCACAACCACCCAACTTCCCATGTGTGGATAATTGAAAGAGTGGGTCCCACACGACCCCCCACCTTTTCATATTCCTTAACTCCCTAACCCATCTTAACCCCTCACTTTCCTAACTCCCCATTAACTCACTTTCATTAATTTTTGACAACTTGTTATAATTAACAAAGCGAGTTGCTTAATTTCAAACTCTTGAAATTCAAATGGTTAGGTGGTGTTAATAAATTAAGACTTGGTCTTGTTTTATTATTGTTAGAGTTTTTTCCACATTGAGAGGATTTGGAAGCGTGAGTCTTCTTCTTCTTCAACCTCGATGAAGAACGCGAAGGACACCTTTGCCGAAGAACGCGACGTCTTCTTCCAACGACGTCTCCCCTTCGAACGCACCTCAACGACAACGGAATCGACGTTCGTTCTCCGCGACATCAACCCGCGACGCGACGTCTCTTTCCGCAACGGTTTCTCCGCAATGCTTGTCTTCCACGGATCGTTGATGAACACCGTTCTTGAAACCGAGGTAGGGGTTTTATTTATTTATTCGTTCGTGAATACCAACTTGACGATCATCGTGGGTTTAAACCGTTTGTTATCGAATAACGCGAGGGGGTCAGACCACACAAACACGGCTAAAAATCCTCCATAATTTTCGTATTGGTTCCTTTGTGGTTGGTACAGGAGAGTGTGGTGTCGTCGCACCCCGTGAATTCATGCGGAAGGAAATGCGCGGCGCCGTCGCGCCGCGCCGTGGAAAGAAGTTTAAGAACGTGACGCCGTCGCGCCGCGTCGAAGAAAACCGAAGACGCCGCGGCCGGAGTGGGGTCACGGCCGAGGGGCGCGGTGCCGTCGCACCGCGCCGGACGACATGGTCCGCGGACGGTTCTGGGCCGCGGCAGAGCAAGGTGACCGGCGGCCGGACCGGGCCGCCGGTGTTGGAGCTGGAAGGGGACTGGCCACCGCCGGTCCCGTTGAGAAGGAACCGGCCGGCTAGTTCGGGCCGGTCAGAAAGGGAGGAGTTGGGGGAAATAAATTCCCTCGGCCGGCTCAAATGGCCCCCCATTAATGGGGGGGGGCGGTTACACAAGGGGGGCAGGCGCCCCCCCCCCCCCTTTTTCAAACAGCTCGGCCGAAGGCCGAGCTGGCTGCGCGCTGCGCCTCGCCGGACCGGCGCCTGGCCGGTCTGCCAGGCCGGGCCGAGCCCAGCCGGGCCGGGACGCACCGGTTCGGGCCGTGCCGGTCTGGGCCAACCCGGACCCAGGGCGGGTCGACCCGGTTCGGGCCGACCGAGGGGTCTCGGGCCTGGTCGGTCTGGGCCCGAAACCCCCGTTTTCGGACCGTTTGGGTTCAAATGCACATAACTCGGGCTAAGAACCTCCAATAGACACTCCGTCAGCGGCGACACGATCCTTGGAATGAGACGGTCGTTTCGACATATCGCACTCAAGGTTTTGGAATAATTTCAGTTCGGCTGGGTTGGTTCGTACACGAAACCAACCGGGCCCTCAGAGCGGAAACGCCCATATCTTGAGCTTTGGACGTCCGATTGACGTGCCGTTGACATTGTTGAGTTCCTCTTAGTGAGACTGATCTTTTTTCTTACTCTGCCTGAGGTTTGGACGTAGGTGGATTATGGTCGGGTTGGTTTTTCCTTAAAAACCAACCAGGCCCCTGGGACGAAAAAGCCAATAACTCTCAGACCGGGCGTCCGATTGATGGGCCATCTGCGACGTTGAGTTCCTGTTGACGATACGGAACTTTTGGATACATCAACTCTGGACTATGTGTCAGTTGATGTATCAACCTCTCGGCTCGTGGAGCGGACCCTCCCGAACGAGTTTGTTGTGTGCGGGAACCCTAGAGCTGGCTGCGACTGCTACTGTGACTGCAACGACGACTGTGCAGAGATCCTCAGTGGATTCGACGACGGCGACTACAGCATTCAGAGATCCTATGTGGATTAGTGCTACCGATCCTGTGTGGGTCCGATCCTGTGTGGGTCAGCACTCAGCGGTTCTGTGTGAGCCAGCGCCTACAGGTCCTGTGTGGGCCCGATCCTATGTGGGTCTTTGCGGGGGTTAGTACCTATCGATCCTTTGTGGGTCCGATGACATAGATGGATCAGTGATCATCTCAATCGTCTTCGAAGAAGTATACCTGTTTGAGCTGAATCATGTATGCTTTCCTGTGTGGACTGTGTTGTGCTATCCTGTGTGGATTACATTTTTCTTTCCTGTGTGGAATACGTATACTTTCCTGTGTGGACGAGTTGTACTTGGGCTCGGAGGTTGGAGCGTATAGGAATTGATGTCTTAGGTATATGTATGGGCATATACCTAAGCATTGTCGGTTGTTACTTCGTGATTGTATCTTTCCTATGTGGTTTATCCTTTGTGGATTTTGGGAGACCTTCGGGGGTCTCGGGATCCCTACTGAGTAGTTTATACTCACCCCTACACGGGTTATGCCCGCAATACGTTGTGTTGGTTGCAGACGACGGACAACGTTGATCGTGGTTGAGGCTTGTAGAGCAGGACGGTACCTGGAGGTGGACCACTGGGCGGGACGTACTCAGAGCGGATGGTGGGACCCAAGGAGCAGTGGAGCTATCTGTACCCACCCATCAGGTGGGATTTCCAGTGGACAGCTCGGCGTAGCAGCTTTTACATTTCAGTTGCTGTTTTCCCTTTAGAGTTTTACTTTACTTTCAGTTTGGGTTTGTATACTGGCCCATTTATTTTTTCGCACTTACTGTTGTACCAGTTTTTACTTAGTGTTTACTTTTTCCGCTTGCTTACTCTGTGGTGCTTGTTTACTTTACAAAGGAAATGCCTTCCCTTTACCGGGATTTACGCCTTGGTGCTAGTCGCCAGCCCCTGGCCTATGGAAGGAGGGCTTGGGGTAGTCACGGCACGAGCCCCGAGGATGGGTCATGAAAAATTGGTATCAGAGGGGTTCGGTTCTACCGCAGACTCTGATCTTTCTTCTATGTGAAGTAATAGTGTTAAGCATATTGGTTGTGGTTATTAGTCCAGGGAGTCCCGTGTTGGTGCGGCGACCGAAGTATCCGTACACCAGGACCCTGACTTCTGATTTCCGACTTAACGCACGAACACATTGATTGCGTGTGTGTTTCAAGTTTTCTTTGTGATTACTTTGTATCAGCTCACCAGGTATACTGTTCTGACCGTGGTGCACCTATTTCCTTTTCAGGATGGACCCACGATGGCATCCAGCTAGGGTTCCGAGAGTCGAGTGTGACAACAGCCCACCGAGCGACGAGGCCTCGGTGCATGGCCCTTTGTTAGCAGTGGCACCGGCGGTAGCTCTACCCGCCGAGCCACTGATACTTCCACCACCAGCCGCTGACGATGCACATCGCCTCAGTGCACTTCATGAGTTCCTGTGCCAGCGACCACCCAGGTTCTGTGGGGAGACGGACCCCCAGGCAGCCGAGGACTGGCTGGAGGCAGTCGTACAAGTTTTCAGGCTAGTGAGGACACCAGCAGATCTCATGGTGATCCTCGCTGCGAGCCTACTGCACGCAGCAGCGGGCCGATGGTGGAGCTTGATGCTCCAGGTTCACGATGAGGCATCTCTACTTTGGACGGACTTTGAGAGCCTCTTCCGCTCAGAGTTCGTCCCAGCCACCCTCCGTGCGGTGCGCATTCAGGAGCTTCTACAACTGCGGCAGGGCAGCATGACGGTCGCCCAGTACTCGGAGAGATCTACCGATCTCTCGTGCTACTCGACCGACATGGTACGGGACCCATTCTTCCGGGCCCGGACCTTTGAGCAGGGATTGAGACACGAGATCAGGGCATCGCTGATCTCCCTTAGCATTCTGACTCAGACATAAGTACTGGAGCAGGCCCTTTTGATCGAGAGCTTTCTTGCTGAGTCTACACCAGTGCCGAGACCCACCGTAGGGCAGCACGTAGCAGAGTCTTCTGCCGAAGGCAGTCGATAGATGACTCATGGGTCCAGGCAGACCAGACCCTCAGGAAGACGACCTTAGGACACTGGCTCAGCAGTGCGGGGCACACAGCGCAGAGCCAGTCTTTCGAGAGGCAGGCAGTGCTACTCATGCGGCGGGCATGGCCACATGGCTCGTGATTGCCTGACCCGCCGTGCCGAGGAGCATCATACGGTTGAGGGACCACTGAGGCAGAGGCAGAGGGTCGATAGTGGCGATCTGCAGGGAGCATGAGGACGAGGCAGAGGAGCTGGCCAAGCAGTAGGTGGTGGGCGACGCTTTGAGGCTCTACCACCACCACCACCAGGAGGTCCACCCCGACCACAGGGAGATGGCGGGCAGAGAAAGGCACAACTCCAGGCAGCAGAGGCCTACGACCATGGCACGCCCGAGATGATTCGAGGTACTATCTGTGTCTATTCCACCCTTGCTGCAGTACTTATAGACACATGAGCGAGTCACTCTTTCATAGCTGCTCCCCTTTTTCAGAGCTCGAAGATTCCGATAGAGCCGTTGGCTCGATCTTTACGGCTAGAGACTCCTACGGGAGCAGACTCGACGATTACGCACTGGTTCCGGCAGTGTGAGGTTACTCTAGGAGGTGAGAGCTTCGGGTGGGGTCTTCTTGTAGTGGCGTCGAGTCCATACGACGTCATCTTGGGCATGGATTGGTTATCTACGGTCCATGCACAGATTGACTATTTTAGGCGCAAGGTGCGATGTGTACGCACCGACGGGAGCAGGTTCACCTTCACCGGCGAGAAGGGAGCCTTTGCAGCACAGGATGGACTTCCGCAGAGGAGAGGACATCCCATCACTCATTAGTTGGCTAGCCTCATCCTAGGAGAATTTGACGTGCGGAGTCCGGGTTTTCCTACAGTGGTGGATCAGTTTGCGGAGGTTTTTCCCGACGACATTACAGGACTACCTCCTCGCAGAGAGGTAGACTTTTATATTGACCTGTACCCTGGGACATCCCTGATATCCACCCCAGCGTATCAGATGGACCCCATAGAGCTTCGAGATCTACGGGTACAGTTGGAGGACTTGCAGGGGAAGGGGTTCATCCGACCCAGTGTTTCACCCTGGGCTTCCCTGATATTGTTCCCCAAGAAGGCGGACAAGAGCTTGCGACTGTGTGTCGACTATCGTCTCCTGAACCAGGTGATAGTTAGGAAAAAGTATCCACTACCGAGGATTGATGACCTCTTCGATCAGCTCAAGGGATCACGGTGGTCCTCGAAGATAGACCTCAGGTCAGGCTATCATTAGCTCAGAGTTCGAGATGAGGACGTGCAGAAGATGACCTTCAGATGTCTGTATGGCCACTATGAGTTCTTGGTTATTCCATTCGGCATAACCAATGCTCCAGTAGTGTTCATGGCCCTCATGAACAGGATATTTCAGCCATACCTCGATCGATTTGTCGTGGTCTTCATCGACGAAATTTTGATTTACTCCACGACTGAGGAGGAGCATGCCTACCACTTACATGTTGTATTAGACACACTCTGAGAGAAACAACATTATGGTAAGCTCTCAAAGTGTCAGTTCTAGATACGTGAGGTCCACTTCTTGGGACACGTCATCTCTGAGGCGGGAGTTGCAATGGATCTTGCGAAGATCGAGACAATGTTAGCTTGGGAGCCACCAAGGAGCATGACGGAGGTGTGGAGTTTCTTGGGACTAGCTGTATACTACCGAAGATTCGTTCCAGACTTCTCTAGAGTTGCGGCACCACTCTCAGCTTTGACGAAGAAGGGGAAACCCTTCATGTGGTCAGACAGATGTCAGTAGAGCTTCCAAGAGCTGAGACAGAGATTGACCAGCGCACCTATCTTGAGGTGGCCTTAGGAGGGAGTAGGGAACGTAGTTTACTAAGATGCATCCGGGACCGAACTCGGATGTGTCCTGATGTAGGAGCGGGCAGTGATCACCAATGGATCACGTCAGTTGAGGCCGCATGAGCAGAACTACAGTACCCATGACCTGGAGTTAGCAACAGTGTTCTTCGCTCTGAATTCATGGCGACACTACCTGATGGGCGAGCTCTTTACAGTCTTTTCTAACTATCAGAGTCTCAGGTACATCTTCTCTCAGAAGGACCTGAACCTGAGACAACGGCGATGGCTCGAGTTCCTCCAGTACTATGACTTTGAGATAGTCTATACTCCTGGGAAGGGAAACGTAGTAGCCGATGCTCTCAGTAGGAGGACGGGCATTCATCTACTCGAGGAGGCGACAGAGCAGCTATACGCTTTGCAGATATCCTTTGTGGATAGAGATGGAGCAACCTTCCTTCAGTCTCTCACAGTTACTCCTCCACTACTGCAGTGGGTCAGAGAGGCACAGTGTGGGGACACCGACTGTGAGACGCGGCGTGCATAGATATCCTCAGGACAGGCACCTGATGGTTTCTCCTTTAGAGCAGAGCACGACATCCTTTTCAGAGGACGTACCTTGGTACCATTTGCTTTACGGGAGGAGCTGCTGAGAGATTTTCACACCTCTCCCTTGGCGGTACAACCCGAAGTGGCGAAGATGTACCAGGATCTTAGAAGACAACACTGGTGGCCAGGCATGAAGAAAGCTGTGGCAGAGTTCGTTTCTCGATGCCTCACCTGCCAGCAGGTGAAGGCTGAGCATCAGGTACCAGCAGTCTTGGTACATCCCTTGGAGGTTCTGGAGTGGAAGTGGGACGGAATATCTATGAACTTTGTGACTGGACTTCCACGCACTTCCAGAGGTCACGACTCCATTTGGGTGATTGTCGACCGACTCACCAAGTCGGCTCACTTCTTACCCATCAGAGAGCAGGGATCAGTGGAGAGCTTGGGACGACTTTACGTTCAGGAGATTGTGCGGCTTCACAGTGTGCCATCATCTATCATCTCCGATCAAGATACTCGTTTTACTTCCTAGCTATGGAAGGGATTGTAGGAGGCGTTTGGGATGCAGCTACGTCTGAGCACAACCTTTCACCCTCAGACGGATGGTCAGATGGAGAGGACCATTCAGACTCTCGAGGACATGCTCTGTGCATGTGTCCTCGACTTTGGTCGTAGCTGGGAGGACCACCTAACCTTGGTGGAGTTCGCGTACAACAACAACTACCACTCCACCATCGGGATGGCACCATACGAGGCATTGTACGACCGACCTTGTTGATCTCCTTTGTACTGGACAGACCCTATGGAGTCAGCACTTGTGGGACCAGAGATGGTCCGGGCCACGACAAAGAAGGTCCAGGTCATCCAGGAGTGGATGAGGACAGCTCAGAGCTGGTAGAAATCCTATGCTGACAGGAGGCGGAGGCCACTAGAGTTCGAGGATGGCGACCATGTCTTCTTGCGTGCCTCACCTCGACGAGGATTATGGAGATTTGGCCGAGGTGGAAAGTTGTCTCCACACTTCATCGGACCATTCCAGGTCCTTAGCAGGATTGGCGAGGTGGCTTATCATCAGGCTCTACCCCCTCAGTTACACCGGGTGCACGTCGTCTTCCACGTATCTCAGCTGAGGAGATACGTGCACGACCCGATGCACATCATTGACCATGGGAAGCTTGATGTTGACGATGGGGCGACTTTTACGGAGGTTCCAGTTGAGATCGAGGATCGACAGGAACGGGTCCTACGTGGACGGTTGATTCCTCCAGTGCACATCAGATGGCAGCACTGGAACCTCCAGGAGAGCACTTGGGAGCGAGAGGCTCAGATGCGTGCTCAGTACCCTCATTTGTTTCCCTAGTTTTGATGTATCTTTACGGGGACGTAAAGCCCTGAGGTGGGAGTAATGTAAAGACCCGTAAAATTCAAGGGAAATTTTTTCTTAATTTTCTTTGGAATTTTACAAGAACGCGGTTTCTGATTGCACTTGATTCCGAGGCCCGGAGTGCCTAGAATCAATTTCCGAAGTTTGGCTCGGGTACGTTCAGTGAACGAATGAGCGGGATTTCCAATCTTTTGAACCGGTGCTCGGAATTGAAATCTGATGGCACCGATGAACTCGCAACGCCGGTAATCGCTTAAGGGAACCTTTACCATAGTTGTGTTTGTGCGGGAGAAGAAGTTAATTATGGGGGTTTAATTAAAAAAAAGTAAATAAAATTGTTGAATCAATTTTATTTCATATCAAGGTGGTTATTTTCTCCCATAGGAAGTTGGTGGTGGGGCCCACATCCACCAAACTTCCCATGTGTGGATAATTGAAATAGTGGGGCCCACAAGAACCCCCCACCTTTTCAAATTCCTTAACTCCCTAACCCCTCTTAACCCCTCACTTTCCTAACTCCCCATTAACTCACTTTCATTAATTTTTGACAAATTGTTATTATTAATAAATTGAGTTGCGTAATTTCAAACTCTTGAAATTAAAATGGTTAGGTGGTGTTAATAAATTAATACTTGGTCTTATTTTATTATTGTTAGAGTTTTTGCCACCTTGAGAGGATTGGGAAGCGTGAGTCTTCTTCTTCTTCAACCTCGACGAAGAACGCGAAGGACACCTCCACCGAAGAACGCGACATCTTCTTCCAATGACGTCTCCCCTTAGAACGCACCTCGAAGACAACAGAATCGACGTTCGTTCTCCGCGACATCGACCCGCGACGTGACATCTCTTTCCGCAACGATTTCTCCGCAACACTCGTCTTCCGCGGCTCGTGGACGAACACCGTTCTTGAAACCGAGGTAGGGGTTTTATTTATTTATTCGTTTGTGAATACCAACTTAACGATATTCATGGGTTTAAACCTTTTGTTATCGAATAACGTGAGGGGGTCGGATCGTACAAACACGGTCGACCCTCCTCCATAATTTTTATATTGGTTCCTTTGTGGTTGGTACGGGAGAGCATGGTGCTGTCGCACAATGCGAATTCATGCGGAAGGAAATGCACGGCGCCGTCGCGCAGTGCCGTGGAAAGAAGTTTAAGAATGCGACGCAGTCGCGCCGCGTCGAAGAAAACCGAAGATGCCACGACCGGAGTGGGGCCGCAGAGGAGGGGCGCGGTGCCGTCGCAACATGTCGGATGACAAGGGTCATGGCCGGTTTCGGGCCACGGCGAAGCAAGGTGACTGGCGGCCGGACCGGGCCGCCGGTGTTGGAGCTGGAAGGGTACCGGCCACCACCGGTCCCGTTGAGAAGGAACCGGCCGGCCAGGTCGGGCCGGCCGGAAAGGGAGGCACTGGGGGAAATAAATTCCCCTGGCCAGCTCAAACGGCCCCCCATTAATGGGGGGGGGGGGGGCGGTTACACAAGTGGGGTAGGCGCCCCCCCACTCTTTTTCCAACAGCTCGGCCTAAGGCCGAGCTGGCAGCGCGCTGGGCGCACTGCGCCAAACCGGACCGGCGCCTGGCCGGTCTGCCAGGCCGGGCCGAGCCCAGCCGGGCCGGGCCGCGCCGGGACGGGCCGCACCCAGCCGGGCCGGGCCGACCCGGACCCGGGGCGGGTCGACCGAGCGGTCTCGGGTCGGGTCGGTCCGGGCCCGAAACCCCCGTTTTCGGACCGTTTTGGTTCAAATGCCCATAACTCGGGCTATGGAACTCTGATCGACACGCCATCTGCAGCAACATGATCCATGGAACGAGACGGTCATTTCGACATATCGCACTCAAGGATTCAGAATACTTTGAGTTCGGCCGGGTTGGTTCGTACACAAAACCAACCGGGCCCTCAGAACGGAAACGCTCATATCTTGAGTTTCGGATGTCCGATTGACGTGTCATCAACTTTGTTGAGTTCCTCTTAGTGAGATGGATCTTTTGGATTACTCCGTCCGAGGTTTGGACGTAGGTGGAGTACGGTCGGGTTGGTTTTTCCTTAAAAACCAACCGGGCCCCTGGGATGAAAAGCCAACAACTCTCAGACCGGGCGTCCGATTGACGCGCAGTCTACGACGTTGAGTTCCTGTTGATGATACAGAACTTTTGGATACATCAACTCTAGACTATGTGTCAGTTGATGTATCAGCCTCTCGGATCATGAAGTGGACCCTCCCGAACGAGCTTGTTGTGTGCGGGAACCCTAGAGCAGGCTGCGACTGCTACTGTGACTGCGAAGACGACTGTGTAGAGATCCTCAGTGGATTAGACGATGACGACTACAGCACTCAGAGATTCTATGTGGATCAGTGCTACCGATCCTGTGTGGGTCTGATCCTGTGTGGGTCAGCGCTCAGCGGTTCTGTGTGAGCCAGCGCCTACAGGTCCTGTGTGGGCCCGATCCTTTGTGGGTCTTTGCGGGGGTTAGTACCTATGATCCTTTGTGGTTCCGACGACTTAGATGGATCATTGATCATCTCTATCGACTTCGAAGAAGTATACCTGTGTGAGCTGAATCCTGTTTTCTTTCATGTGTGGACTGTTTTGTGATATCCTGTGTGGATTACATTTTTCTTTCCTGTGTGGAATACGTATACTTTCCTGTGTGGACTGAATTGCACTTGGGCTCGGAGGTTGGAGAATATTGGAATTGATGACTTAGGTATATGTATGGGCATATACCTAAGCAGTGTCAGTTGTTACTTCGTGATTGCATCTTTCCTATGTGGTTTATCCTTTGTGGATTTTGGGAGACTTCGGGGGTCTCGGGGTCCCGACAGAGTAGTTTATACTCACCCCTGCACGGGCTATGCCCGCACTACATTGTGTTGGTTGCAGACGATGGACAGCGTTGATCATGGTTGAGGCTTGCAGAGCAGGACAGTACCTCGAGGTGGACCACTGGGTGAGATGTACTCGGAGCGGACGGTGGGACCCGAGGAGCAATGGAGTTATCTGTACCCACCCTTCAGGTGGGATTTCCAGTGGACATCTCGACATAGTGGCTTTTACTTTGCAGTTGTTGTTTTCCCTTTCATGTTGTACTTTACTTTTAGTTTGGGTTTGTATACTTGGCCATTTACTTTTCCGCACTTACTGTTGTACCAGTTTTTACTTAGTGTTTACTTTTTCCTCTTGCTTACTCTTTGGTGCTTGTTTACTTTACAAAGGAAATGCTTTCCCTTTACCGGGATTTATGCCTTGGTGCTAGTCGCCAGCCCCTGGCCTATGGAAGGCGGGCTTGGGGTAGTCACGGCACGGGCCCCGAGGACAGGTCGTGACACATATGACATATATTTATGTTTAATTCCATTATATCTCAAGGTTACCATTATAGCCAGAGATCTTCTATAACCTTTTTACACCACAATTAATATATGGACATTACCATTAAATATGGGGCACAGAAATATATACACTATAATAGTAAGAATACACCATGTATATCTAAAATGTATACATGATATGTTAATCAAAATCACTATAAAACTGGGTCTAGGGAAGACACTATTACAACACTCTGACTTTCACTAGAGCTAACTTGCTAACCAAACATTTTATCTCTCACATGATAATAATCATATTTCAGTTGAGCAATGGAATTAGGTATCGGTCCTTCCATGATTCCACCGCATGGAAATTTTGTTATATGTAACCTCACCTCCTTGAGGAAAACTTCTAAATAGATGGTATCTATGAGTATATACCATTATTCCACTTTTATAACTTGAAATCTTGGATAGTAATAATATCATAATTTATATTATGATAATGTTTTACTTTCTATGTGTGATTCCAAGAATTAGAACAAATAGTTCCATATAATAACTGCATCTTAGCTACTTCAAAAGCTGCAACGTACTCAATATTGTGTAGTTATGGATACCACTACCATATATGATCCTGTCTCTCTCATCACTTTATCCTAAATATGATATTAGATTACATGGATCTACAGATTAATATTTTACATCCCCTGAAAACTAGTATCATTTCTTCTCCACTTACCAGGAGCATGTCTTTTGTAATAGCCTAAGTAAAAAAATGTATAGTTCTGATTGAATCCCTTAAAGTGCTCCTATATATAGATGATATTTTACTACTGTAAAGTAAATCCTAGAAATATCAACTCTTGAACATATAATATAATATAAGATTGATCTATCACCTAAGAGTATGGATTTCAACTCACTATTTTAATCTCCCCCATGTCCTGAACATGTCATCCTAGATAAAGTATTCCATGTGATATTGGTGACAATTAGAACTCAAATTGTTCCAACTTTTATTTTTCAATAACATTTCATTATATGTGTGATTGAATAGGTCTAAGAGAACTTTTGATCTACCTCAGTAGATCTTGTTCTCCATAACTTAGGTTGCAACTTTAAGTTAATCTCTAGAAAATGGTTTCTTTCATTATGGTCTTAACTAACTTGTAAGACCAATATCTATTTTTTCATATGTTTCTAAACATATTTTACTTGGAAATGTAGGCACTCCTACTACCCTCTGGTTGACATATGGAAACGAATCGTTGAAAATGAATATCTTATAACCCTATTTCATAATTCAATCCTAAACTAGATTTCAATAACTTGATACCTTTATTAGCATTATGTGACATGAACATACCCTTTTAGTTACTTCCTATTGACACATTCCCTGAATGGTGGTTGTTAAATCCAATGCTCAATATTATGATCATATAAATTTGTTATGAAAAATAAAATTCTAAGGGATTTAGGTATACTGACTTGGTATTACCAATCAATCCTTATTGATACAATTCTTTTACCAGCCATGTATCATTTCACTTGAATACCCGCCATAGTATTCAATATTATAAACCCTTTTTCATTTTAATATATGGAATCCATCATTGAATTTTAATTTTTCTTCTCAATATTATCCAATTTCAATATACAGATTTCTTATAGGAAATATTATTATTAATGAATAATGTATCACCACCCACGCTGAACACAAAACCTTAACCATGGATTTGACCGTAATATGCAGTATGTGACCCTAGAAAATTCTTATTCCACATGAACTTATGGAACTAGTTCCTATTCCAACTACATGTGCATCTATGGAATTGACTTAACCAAAGTCAATATAGCTCCCACTATCTCAAATAGAGATGTGTACACTTTATATATAAATGTATTCTACCACTTGACTACCACCTTTATATAAAATGGATTTATGTAATATCCTAAGAAGTTGTTAGGATAGTTACTTGAGGTTCACATTGTGTTTTACTTGATGCATGTTTGATTATATCTAAAAAAAATCTTTTCATCTAAACATGTCTTATGACATAATGGATTTCCATCATAATATGACTCATATGATATCTATTTGTGATTATAGTTGGAATATGGTTATGGGATATCACTTTTATTTTTAAATAATGTCAAGAAATATAATGGAAGTTATTTTCAAGTTGCAACATTGATATTACTTACATCAAAACTCTGATGTATAAAATTTGTGTTTAGGAATAGCTCCACGCTACATTTGGTTGATCAATGTTAAAATGTAAGACTTCATCATTGATCCTCCTCATTAACATCGATGTTTTGATGTAGGTAAGGTAATGTGTGTTTAGGAATTACTTCATGCTACATTATAATTACTGATGATAGCTTGGCCAAGATATTCTTCGGCATTCTGTATCGAAACTACTCACATCCTCTAGCTATGAAAATACTTCATTTTACCATTCCTTATTTAAATTAATCTTATAAAGTATATATACCTCTATCTTACTCTTTTAATAGTTCATAATTCCTAGATAAAATAATTCTACAAGATTTGTGGAATAACATTATTTCTAAAGGTTCCTTTTTTAAAACTAAAGACGTCGATAATACCAAAGGTGTTCCTCTTTATCAAGCCTCAATACCAAACTTGGTAGAAACTTGATATCAACTTTTAGATTTTACTTGAAAAATATTTATCTTTCCACAACTATGTATAAAAGTCTTACATTTATATTCATTAGGTGTTTCCAATGATTCATGTATCACTAGACAATTGATTGAGTATTAAACACCCCAAAAAAAATTCATTTACGGATCTGGAATGATGTTTCCTTGTGTCCAAAGGGCACTTGAGCTAAATTTTTTGGTCATACTCAATAGAAGTTATACAATAATTATTCACTTTGAAATACAAAATTCATTTACTTCTCACTGCTGACTTAGGAATAACTCTTTCTCATACATTTAGAGAATACACCTGACTTATTGTAACATTTCCATACTTACTTAGTTACTATATTTAAATAAAAATATGTGGAAGGAATACTGTATTTAGTTAACAAGAAGTCAGATATAAAAATCACTTTTATGTGATGAATATAACTGAAGGAGAAGCGATAAATTATTTATTTAAATTATTTTATTAAATTTAAACTTTAATTGCTTCATTTCGTGATATGAAATGAAAATAACCTTATATTGATACATCCTTTATTGAAGTATTTAGAGAATATACCTTTGGAATGACTTTTCGTTTTCCTTTTCAATTTGTCTTTCAATTTTTTTCCATAATAATTAAATATTAAACTATCTTTTTATTCCAATTTACTAGGAGAATCGTACCTCTATTGATAAAAATAATTTAATCAGTACTTTATGTTTTGTAACTTAAAATGAGACTTGAGTAAATAGGTAAAAATGATATGAGAATGAGATCCATTTAAATATCATGAACCATCTTTCAATTTAGACATAACTAGTGTAATCATCACCCTATTCATATCTTGATTTACTTCCTCCTAAAAAAATTCTGGAAGATGAAACTTCATGTTATATCATTAATTTCTGGATGTATTAATCACAAATAGCATCAGATGTTGTTGATATCATTCTAATATAACCATCATATGTTTAACACATTAGTCTCCGTTAAAAATATTTTACACCCTCCTTTCTTAAGGTAGTTTAACAGGTATTGGGGACACTAGCACCTTGAGTTTCCTATATCATAGTACTATTTGAAAGAACCTCTACTATTCTTGTATACTCATACTAGTGTGGAAATTTATTTTTTCTATTATTTATCACAATTTTAGTTGTGCTATAGCCTTCCATTTTCTACAAAAAATAACATATTGGTACTTTTTATCTCGATTGCCATTTTAGAGATTTTGATTAATTAATTAAATCATTAAATGTCTCCCACTATTTAATCAAATTCTAGGAACCCACTATTATATAATTATAATACTATGTCACTTGAGTGCTCTAGTGGAAAGGATCCAGTAACCTCCCCTCATTGTCAAAATGCATTAGCTTTGCCACTACTCGGATGACTCAAGCTTGGATTTTGACTATCCAATCGTACTAACTCGTAGTTCCTAGGTATGTTGAGTGAAAAACTAGATTATATAATCATAAAATTATTTTCTAAATGCTTTACACTAAGATGATAGAATTTTATCTTTGGATAATATTTAATACCACTTTAGTTATTTCAACCCACCACTCTCATAAGAAGTCCCCAGTAGTAAGAGGCACCCTCATCTATAGAATAACTATAAGTGCCCGACCTTAAACATTACATAATCTTGAATTAAGTAAATAATTCACATTGATGATCTTTTCGGGTTTAGAGATTTAGAGAATTATTCCATAACTATTACATCTCAAAAATTACAAGGTAGACACTTCTGCTTAGTTTCTATTTTTTTCATAGAATAAAAACTCTTAAAAAAAGAAACTTGTCTAGTTCCATGTTTTAGAAGAAATGACTTTTCCTTGATCCCATACTTGACCCTATTCATATTTAAGTCTTGTGAAAAACATTTCAAAACATGGGATGAGAATAAAAATCTCAGTAAGGGTTATAAAATAATGAAAGAAAACATTATCCCATTAATAAATACAAATCAATGAAACCATACTTTTCAATCATAACATTCCTTATGAAATCATAAGATTTTTGAATAACATGAAAATCATAAATCATAAAGGTAACTTATGACATACATAACATACCTACATTGTAGCTTTAAAAGATAGGTAGGGAGTTACATTTGGAATACCCATCACAGTATATTGATTAAATCTCTTTGGATAACCATTAACGTTTACCTCTGTCACATTACTCAATGCATTGGAGAGCTATCTCGGGATCACTTGCCATAGGTTTATCACGGAACTACCTATATAAATAAACAATTACCAATAAAAATAACATATTCATAACACATAAAAGAATCATAAATGAAAGATAACATTTCCTCATTGCAATCACAATATATCATTTCAATATATTGACATAATAAATGCTTTATCAAAATAATTTCAAAACCATTTAAAATATTTAATAAAGAGATTTTTGAATCAAAGTGTCCCATACCTCTTTGAAACTTTTAAAAGGAATTTTAATTTCAAAAATTCATATTCGTATAAATAAATCCTTAAAACCATTTTTAAAAAATGGATTTTAATGAGAATTATTTAGATGAATAAATTATTAAAACATTCAAAATGATATTTTAGTTAAAGTGTTTCTAACCAAAAGAGAGATGCTTGAATACAAATAATTGAAGAATAACATTAATCAAAACATTATAATATCATTAAAATAATGGTATTGATGATATAATATTCCAAATGATAGTATTAACGTGATATAAAACTGAATTGGTGCATAACAACAATGAAGTCTCAATGGAATGTAAATTGAGATGAAATTCCATATAAAAACTATATCATAATATTAAAGATAAATAAATTACATAATAATGAGTGACATATATAAATAAACTCAATATGATTGGATATTCAGTGTAAATAAATCATAGTACATTCACACATGTTCTTTTTAAAACAAAACCAATGACTTGGATGTTTAACTAAAGGAATGGAAATTGAGTTAAGATTAACCTGATCAAGTTCATATCAATGACATGAGAATTTTTCAATGGATTGATTATGTGTATCAAAAGTAAATCCACACAAATGGGGGTGTAAATTTTTACATAAATAAATAAACAGTGATTCCACACATAATCATATCATTACATAATTAATAATTATAAGATTAACCCAAGGAATGGAAATTGGGTTAAAAAGTTCCGTTACTAATTTGGTAAATTATGAAACATACAACACATGAAATAAGGATCATAAAATGAAGATTTAAATACCCATAAATTAAATTATATTACAAAAATAATACAATCATGGGAAATAAATACACCACACAAAAGGAAATAGTGGCAGACATAGCTTGAATCTCATGGGAATAAAAAGTGAGATGAAAACCCCTTACCACGTTGTAAACAATCGAGTCGTATGACCAAAAGTTAATAATCACCAAATGAATCATATAATACCATGAATATAAATATAATAATTATAATACATATCAAATGGAAGTACACAATAAACCACATTCAATAAATAAGTGGTGAACAATGAAAATCTTATGGAATTAAAAGTGAGATAAGAAGCCCCTTACCTCGTGTCTGACTTGACCCGTTCATTCTTTAATCTCCTGAATAATAAACTAAAGATAATTTCAACTTGATTAAGAACCTTTTTCAAGTTTATTATTCCTTTTATATCACTTATTACCATGTTTTAATCATTATGAAATCAATTATGTTAATAATGTTCGTTTTGCCGATATTTGGTACTTGAGTAAAAAATGAACTTCTTATAAATACAAGTTGTTTATGTGGTCAAAAGTCCATTATCTCCATAATTATAATCATGATTTAGATATCATATATATCATATATATCTATTATATTTATTTATTTATAGTATTACATAACATTTAGATATAACAAATGAAATGCACCGTTCATGGAGACGGTAAGTCGTACGTACGCATGCATGCTACTTTCATTTCTATTTCGTATTCCATGGAATGAAAACAAAATGATAAATAGGTATATTATAATTCCAGTATAATATCATATATAATATCATTTAATCTATCCTTTATACATTCCATGAATTTCATTAATTATTTATATCACTTTGAGGGGGCGGTAGTCCGCACTTCCTCAAATGAAATTATATCTTTTACCTATTATGGAAACCATAATGGTATGATATAAATGAAAAATAAATAAGTATATTGACAATATAAATATAATATATGTCACATATAACTATATTTCTAGCATAATGGATACCATAATAGGTTGTAGGTGAAGATTAAACAATCATCGTTTCGTGAGGCAGTAGTTCGTTGTCCACTGAAACAGTATGTTCAATACCAATTAGATAGAGGTGTGTGTAAGTTAAGTTAAAATAATTATCATAAAAACAACCTATTATATTTAGGATACTGGTTTTTTTATAATATAAAGGGATATAAATATTTTAGGGTGTTGGAAAAGTAAAATAAAATAAAAGAACTTAAGAGAAGACGTTACCTTTAAATCGGGTAACTCTCTTTGGATTGAACCAAAGGATTTCCCGAAGTGCCTTCTACCTAATTTAGGGATTCTAGGTGTAAGAGAGGGATATTGATAGCTTATTTGGTCAGAGTTTGGACAAGACAAGGGGCTTGAGATGTGTGAGTAATGGGTTAGAGGTGAGGGCTTTTTATAAGGTGGAGGAGGGGCTCTTTAGGAAATTTTGAAAATATTATTTTATCATATAATGATTTTCAATTTCTAAAGGTCCAAAACTAATTAAATTTAAATATGAGATCAATAATGTTAGAAATAAAATCATCAAATAATAATTTGATAGTTTTTGGATATTTTTTAATTTTTTTAATCTTATTTATTTAAATCATTCATTTATGAGTTAAGCACTGCATCATTATTGTGTCATAAATAATTTTATTTATTTGAGGTCTAAAAATTATAAATAAAATACCATGATGTAGGAAATATTTTTATCCTTATAATGAATATTTATAGTCAAATATACCAATTATATAACCCCACATAAATATTGTTTTATCAAAACAATACATGTTTATGATATTTTTATTTTTACTTTAAATAAAAAGTTATTAATGTCATTATCTTCCCCAAATGGCTTTCAAAGGCCAAACGTCTTACATGGTGATTGTATTGGTTGGTTGTTATTCGTAAAATAAGGTTAGGACAACTGTTAAGGTAATTTTATATTATTATAATATTATTTTTACCTTGAATTACCATATTTACCTTTAACAGCGGTTAATAAAAGTCAAAAGTTACTATTCACGAAAAATTATTTTCACCTTATTGAACAACATTTTACTTACTGATAACAACCATGTTCGTTTTATTTTCAAAACTTAATTCACAGAAGCAGTAAAATTTCATTTTAAATGAAAAAGTCGGTTTTTTAACAACTACTTAGTGTTTTCACAATTCATCAAAAATTGAAGGTTTTCAGAAAAATACCAAAAATTCAGCCTAAGCTATATTTGATATTCCGAATTCAAAAATGATTTCTATTTTACCAAATTCAAAAGATAGAAGTTTAATTAATTAATTTAAAAATAATTCTCGCTGTAAAAACAAAAAACATGTTTTTAAGAAATAATAAATATCAAAAGATTGACACTTGTTTATGACCAATTTCAAAGTGAAATTACTTCCAATGACCAACATGGGATTAAATGGTAGAAATATAATCTAATTACACAAAAAATCATTTAAAAAGATAATATTGCAATATAAATAAATTTGATAAAAAGGCAGTTTTGAATTAAAATGCAGTATTTTTCATTATTCATTAAAAATGAACATTATTAGAAAAATACCAAAAATTTACCCAATGTAAATTTTGATGTCCCAATTATAAAGAATAATTTTATTTTGTCAAATAGAACATATAAAATTGAACATAACTAGATATAAAAATGGTTCAGCATCAAAAGGCGTTAAATTGACCTTTTAAGGAATATTAGAGTATTTATGCTTAAAATTAGATTCATTCATATTTCAAGCCTCTAAATTTTATTGGATAAATGTAAAATAATTTAACTAACATGTATAATAACATTGTAGTTAGTTCTGTTCATTCTTTCCATTACAACCGAAAGGCATTAACTACCATTTTAAATAATAATATATTATTATTTTTCAGTATGACTCAACATTGTGTGCAACATAAGACTTCGGAGAAACCCATTGTTGCGTGTCAGTTAAGCCATTGAATATAGAGTACCATTTAAAATAAAATTAATATTTAATTAAAATATATTAATAAATATGAAAATGTCATATTATTTATTTTCCATGGATGTTACATCCTTCCCTTATTTTGGAAATTGCGTCCTCACAATTTTAAAATTGGGCTTGGAAATATCATTGAAAGGCCCACATCAGAAAAATAGTAAATAAAACTATCACTTCAAAAGAAAGAAAGATAAGTTCAAAGGTCACCCAAGATAACTCATACTTGGATTCCATTAAAACATCAATATGAAGGAGAAACTAGGTGTCAATTTATGATGCAAAGTGATTGAAAACATGATTTGGAGAAAGTTAACAACAAGAAAACCACAAATTTTTTATGGGTTAAACGGTCATTGGTTTCACAGTATGAAAAGTAAATGGACAATATTTTTGTTTTAAGTTCCTTTTCATAATGTTGGAGAATTTATTTATGATATTGAATAAGAACATAAGGAAACTTACTTACTTGACTTGTAGTCTTTCAACATTTTCAAAATTTCTACCAAAAACCCATCTTTTCTGTAACCTATGAGTATTCAAGATGACTTGGTCGTATAAAAAGTTCTAGAATCAACTTATATAGAATAACATTATCCAAAAAATATGAACCATATATGTCCCCTATCCTTGTACATTAACCAAAACCAAAATTGGTTAGTACGAGATCAGATAATCCCCAAAAGAATAATCCTTTATAAAAAGAAACACTACTCTTAATCTCCAAAAGTCAAAAAAAGTACCTAATGATTAAGAAAGACAATTCAATAAACAATTTTCCTTAAAAAGTTTCAAAATAATCCCAACTAATATTGAAACCCAAAACTCCTAAGTAATTAATCACATATTCTTCCACGGTAAATCTTGCCATTTTTCTCTAAAAACATCAACTACTCCTAAATTCTAATACTGAAGTGTAATTAACCTAATCACATATTCTCTATGATAGGTTAGTCATTTACATAAATAACCCAATTCATCTTATGTCCACAATAAAAACATAGATTCTTGAAAAATAATATTTCAACCATTAATCCACAAATTAAATCCCATAGTATTATATTTTCCTTAAGCATATAGTGTTCTCAAAAGAGAGAATGTCTTCCAAAATAACATCTATCATTTAATCACCAAATCCTTCTCCTATACTAAGGATTTCCATTTGTTAAAACATAATATCCCAAAAAAACTTATTCTTGATCCATAAAATCATTTAACTAAAAATAATTAGTCATACTAACCAGTGACTTCATGTAGTCCAGTGGTTGGCGATAAATCCACTCGCACTTTGGTTGTGGGTTCAAATCCCATAGCTTTTTCTAACACGACGGGTTGTCACATGGTCTGAGTGTTGTCTATTTTTAAAAACTATACAATTTCATAACATTCCAAAAATGAAAAATTCCTCAAAAAAATAACCATAACATGTTTTATCCTCAAAGGCTATCTAATACCTTTAAATTTTCACCCCAAAATGTAATAACCATTTATCAACTCTAAAATAACTATGATTCTTTCTAATATTCTAACCATTATGGTTATGTCACTTATTCTTAAATAACACCCTAACCTCTAAATTTATCTAAACTGACCTCTGATACCAACTATATGGACCCAGCCTTAAACATTACATAATCATTAATTAAGTGAATAATTCACATTGTGGATCTTTTCAATTTTATAGATTTAGAGAATTAGGACATAACTATTACATCTCAAAAATTACAAAGTAGACACTTCTTCTCAGTTTCCATTTTTTCATAAAATCAGAACTCTTAAAAAAAGAAACTTGTCTAGTTCCATGTTTTAGACAGCATGACTTTTCCTTGATCCCATCTCTGGCCCTATTCATCTTTAAGTTCTGTGAAAAAAATTCCAAAACATGGGATGAGAATTAAAATCTTAGTAAGGGTTATAAAATAAGAAAAGAAAACATTAGCCCATCAATAAATAAAATCAATGAAACCATACATTTCAATCATAACATTTCTTATGAAATCATAAGATTTATGAATAACATATAGAAGTCATAAATCAAAAAGGTAACTTATTACATACATAACAGACTAACATTGTAGTTTTCACATCCATGTAGGGAGTTATGTTTGGAATACCCAACACAGTGTATTCCCTAAATCTCTTAGGAGAAACATTAACATTTACCTCGGTCACGTTACCCAATGCATTGGAGAGCTATCTCGGGCTCATCCACCCTAGATTTATCACGAAACCTTCTATATACATAAACAATTCCCATTAAACATAATATATTCATAACACATAAAACAACCATAAAGTAAAGATAACATTTCAACATTAAAATCACAATATATAATTTCATGATATTGACCTAATCAATTCTTTGTCAAAACATTTCCAAAACCATTTAAAATATTTAATAAATAGATTTTTGGATCAATGTGTTCCATACCACTTTGAAGCTTTTAAAATGAATTTTAATTGTAAACATTAATGTCCATATAAATAAATCCTTAAAACCTTTTTTAAATCATGGATATTAATGAGAAATATTTTGAAGAATAAATCTTTAAAACATTTAAAATGATATTTTAGTTAAATAGTTCCTATCCAAATATGAGATGCTTGAATACAAATAATAGAGGAATAAAATTAATTTAAACATTATAATATCATGAAAACAAAGGTATTCATGATATAATATTCCAAGTGATAGTATTAACACGATATAAAAGTGAATTGGTGCATAACAACAATGAAGTCTCAATAGAATGTAAATTGAGATGAAATCCTTTATAAAAATTGTATTCTTAGATTAAGGATAAATCAATTACATAATAATGTGTGAAAAATATAAATACACTCAATATTATTGGATATTTAGTAAAAATCAATCAGAGGACAATCACACATGTTCTTTTTAAAATAAAACCAATGACTTGGATGTTTAACTCAATGAATGGAAATTGAGTTAAGATTACCCTTATCAAGTTCATATCAATGACTTTAGAATTTATCAATGGAGTGATTATGTGTATCAAAATTATATCCACACAAATAGGAGTGTAAATTACAACATAAATACATAAATAGTGATTCCACACATAATCATAGCATGAAATAATAATGAATTAGAAGATTAACCCAAGGAATGGAAATTGGGTTAAAAAGTTCCCTTATAGATTTGGTAACTTATGAAACATACAAAAAATGAAAGAAGGATCATAAAATGAAGATTTAAATACCCATAAATTAAACAATATTACACAAATAATACAATAATTGGCAGTACATACACCACACAAACTGAAATAGTGGTAGATATAGCATAAATATCATGAGAATAAAAAGTGAGATGAAAACCCCTTAACACGTTATAATCAATCGAGTCGTATGACAAAAAGTTAATAATCACAAAATTAATAACATAATACCATAAACATAAATAGAACCATGTTAATATATACCAAATGGAAGTACACAATACACAACATGCAATAATTAAGTGGTGAACAATAGAAATATCATGAAATTAAAAGTGAGATAAGAACCCCTAACCTCGTGTCCGAATTGACCCGTTCATTCTTTAATCTCCTGATTAATAAACTAAAGATGATTTCAAATTGATTAGGAAAATTTTTCAAGTTTTTTATTCCTTTTATATCACTTATTACCATGTTGTAATCATTATGAAATCATTTAAGTTAATAATGGTCATTTTGTCGATATTCGGTACATGAGTAAAAAATGAACTTCTTATAATTACAAGTTGTTCATGTGGTCAACATTCCATTTTCGCATTTTATTTTCCTTAATGTATATTATTTCAATCCATATATATTATCTTTAAATATCTTTTTAATTCTTTTGAATAAAATATTTTTTAAAAACCAATTTTTTTTTGTTTTTTGGAGATCTTTAGAAATAATTTTCTTTCTTTGAAAATTTTTTGAACTAGAAAAAATTTATGTTTGATAAATTTTAGATTTTTTTTATTTTTTTGAAAATAGGCACAAAAAAAGAAGGTTTTTTCTGGTGAGAACCAAATGGAAGTCCAGTTTCCATTACCCAAACTGTTAAAAAACAAAAAATATATTTTTCTCTTTTTTTATCATCAGATCTTTAGAATAAGATCGTGATCTTTTCCAAGGTTTCAAACAGAAAGGAAATAATATCTTTATTTGAAGACCATCGGTTAACTAGTTTTTATCTCCAGAATGATATTCATGATTTAGATATCATATATATCATATATATCGAGTATATGTATGTATTTATAATATTACATAAAATTTGGAGATAAAAAATGAAATGCACCGTTCATGGAGACGGTAAGCCGTATGTATGCATGAACGCTACTTTAATTTCTATTTCATATTTAATGGAATGAAAACATAATGATAAATCAGTATATTATAATTCCAGTATAATATCATATATAATTTCATTAACTCCATCCTTTATACGTTCCATGAATGGCATGAATGAGTCATATCCCTTTGAGGGGGCGGTAGTCCACACTTCTTCTAATGAAATTATTCTGTTTACCGATTTTGGAAACCATAAAGGTATGTTATAAATGACAAATATAGAAGTATATAGAAAATATAAATATAATATATATCACATATAAATATAGTTTCATCATAATGGCCACCTTAAGTGGTGGTAGGAGAAGATTGAAGAATCATCGTTTCGTGAGGCAGTAGTTCACCGTCCACTGAAAGAGTATGTTCTTTATCCATTAGACGGAGGTGTGTATATGTGTAGTTCAAATAATTATCATAAAAACAACCTAATATGATGAGGATAATAGTTTTGTTATAAAATAAAGTAATAAAAATATTTTATGGGGTTGTAAAAGTAAAATAAAATAAAAGAACTTAAGTGGAGACATTACCTTTAAATCGGGTAACTCCCTTTGGTTTGAAGCAAAAAGATTTCTTGAAGGGACTTCTACCTAAGGTAGGGCTTCTAGGTGTAATATAGGGATACTGAGAGCTTATTTGGTAAGAATTTGTACATGTAAAGAGGCTTGAGAGGTGTGAGTAATGGATTAGAGGGGAAGGCTTTTTATAAGGGGAGGAGGGGCTCTTTTGGAAAGTTAGAAAATAATATTTTATTATACAATTATTTTCGGTTTATAAAAGTCAAAAAATAATTAAATTCAAAGATAATATAAATACTGTTCGATATAAATTCATCCAATAATAATTCGATAGCTTTTGGACATTGTATTAATTTTTTTAATCTTATTTTTTTAAATCATTCATTAATGAGGTAAACACTGCATCATTATTATGTCTTAAATAATTTTATTTATTTGCTGTCTAAAAATTATAAATAAAACACCATGATGTAGGAAATAATTTAAATTTATGATGAATATTTATAGTCAAATATATCAATTATAAAACCAAACATTAATTTTTTTAGCAAAACAATACATGTTTATGATATTTTTAATTTTTCTCTAAATAAACAGTTATTAATATCATTCTCTTACCCAAATGGCTTTCAAAGTCCAAAATTCTTACCCAAGGATTGTATTGGTAGGCCATTATTCATCAAATATGGTTATGACTAATGTTAAGGTAATTTTATATTATTATAATATTATTTTTACCCTAAATTACCCTATTTACCTTTAACTGCGGTAAATAAAATTTAAAATTTATTATTCTCCAAAAACAATTTCATCCTATTGAACCACATTTTACTTACTGATAACAACCATATATGTAGGATTTTCTAAATTCAATTCACAGAAGTGGTAAAATTTCATTTTAAATGAAAAGTCGGTTTTTTAACAACTACTCAGTGTTTTCACTATTCATCAAAAATTGAAGGTTTTCAGAAAAATACCAAAAAATCAGCCTAAGATATATTTGATATTCAGAATTAAAAAATTATTTCTATTTTACCAAATTCATTACATATAATTTGAATTAATTAATTTAAAATTAATTCTCTTTGTCAAAACAAAAAGCATGTTTTCAAGAAATAATAAATATCAAAAGATTGACACTTGTTTATATCCAATTTCAAAGTGAAATTACTTTCAATGACCAACATTGTATTAAATGGAAAAAAATATAATCTAATTTCACTTTAAAACCATTTGAAAAGATAATCTAACCATATAAATAAATTTGATAAAAAGGCAGTTTTGAATTAACATGTAGTATTTTTCACTATTTATTAAAAATGAACTTTATCAGAAAAATACCAAAAATTTACCGAAAGTAAATTTTTATCTCCCGATTCTAAATAAGAATTTTATTTTTTCAAATAGAACATATAAATGTGACCAAAACTAGATTTAAAGAGGTTATCCATCAAAAGGTGGTAAATCGACCATTTAATGAATATTTGAGTATTTATACTTAAAATTAGATTCATTCACATTTTAAGCCTCAAAATTTTATTGGATAAATGTAAAAACTTTTAACTAACATGCATAATCATATTGTAGTTAGATCTGTTCATTCCAAACATTACAATGGCTAGTCATTAACTACCATTTAAAATAATAATATATTATTATTTTTCAGTATTACTCAACATTGTGTGCAACATAATATTTCAGAGAAAACCATTGTTGCATGTCAGGTACGCCATTGAATATAGAATCTCCTTTAAAATAAAATTAATATTTAATTCAGAAATATTAATAAATATGAAAATGTAATATTCTTTATTTCTCTAGGATGGTACAACTTGATTTTTCCCAAATTTGAATGATAGAAGTCTTTTATGACTTAATATTTCTACGAGGGTTTTTATTATTTTTTAGTGATGAAATAAATCATTTTTTATTTCATTAGAATGTGTTATGTGATCACACTCACAAGTGACTATGAAATAAATAAAAAATATTCATTGTGTTGCATGTTTATTTTTTCTTGCATGCTTGTTTATTATTCTATGTATTCGAGCATAAACAACACATTCACAAAATAATAAAACTTGAAACAAATAAAATAATGACATGATCATGAGACGATACTGATGGTTGATCAATTGAGTGAATAATGTATCAACCTAGACCCTATGGGATATACCTTTAGTCATGTTGTTTGTGCCTCGAATTGCTGCGTCTGCCGGTCCAATGCATCAAACTCCTATCTTGTGTGTCGCCATAACATGGTGCGAAGTGAGTCTCTGCTCATATTGTCATTATATAACAATATGTGCATGCAGTTGAGGGGTATTAGGTTATAAAATACAACTCTGAGAAAGAGCACGCAGACCCTTATACATATAATGAATCTTTATTGAAAAACAGATCATCATTTAATTAAAATAATTATTAAAAACCCTGAAATAATTAATTAATTAAATAAAATATGTACCAAAAATGCATTGGTAAGTCCAAGGGTTCATGATCAGTCAATATGAAAAAAATTGCGTATTAAAATAAAATGAAAAAATAAATTAAACTTGTATTTAAATATACTCGAGGACATTTTATTAAATTAAAATTCACTATTATTTTTAATCAAATATGTTTCATCATTCAGTTCCACTAATTAATTTAATTTTAAAAAAAATTAAATTAATTAATTAATTTCATTAAACACTAGATTAAATTAAATTAAACCGCACTTAATAAAATTAAATTTCTAAACAAAATATTAATATTTATTTAATTTAATTTACTACCGAAATTATATTACTTAATTTTTGAACACATTTAAATTAACTAGGCCCACAAAACCCTCTAAGGGTTATAGAATGAAAATAAGGGTTACTTGTCTGCTGGGAGGGCTAGGGTAGAGGTCGGAGGAACAAAAACAATCAGTGGAGGTGTGAGTCCATGTCCACAAACAGTATCAAACTGGGAGGTGGCCTTTAGGACAAGGTAGATGACCGGGTGCTAGGAATCGGCTGGGCCAGATTGGGCTTGAGGCAAGAAAATTCAGTGGGGTAGCGGTGCTGGCCTGACCAATAGGTGGCGGTGATGTCACCGGTCTTGAGGTAGGAGGTAGTGTCTGAGGGGAGTTTGGAGGAGCAGGAGGTGGCGGTCACACCCACTAGTTGGTGGAGGGCGGCGGTCATCGGTGGCTGTAGCTTGAGGCGCACAGGAAAGGGGATAGGGGTCCCCACATGACAACCCCTTTTTTCTTTGAGCTACTACACCCACATAAGTCAATCCCCCTTATCTAATTTGATAAAAATTCTCAATTTATCTAATTCAGATAAAGTTGGGGGACAAAATAGGGCATCTTGACCCAAGTTTTTTAATAAACGTTTTTTATTTACTGGACCAATGCCCCTTGTTAATTTTTTCCAGATGAGTTAATATACCCATAATAAAAACAATCATATTAATTAAATATTGAATAGTATTATTATTACTATTATAAAACCAGGTTTTCCACAAAATGGTGGAAAAAAAATTCATCAGTCAGATTTCACTATTCTGACTATTAGAACTTCGTCGATCAGTTTCGCCAAAAAAATTGATTTAATACCCACAAGAAAAATGAAATTTCAATTCATATTAATATAATTGGATGACCATAACTTGGTCATATGATATTGGATTGAACCACCATTAATAGTGCTGAAAATGAATCAATTCCCTCTACTAAAATTCAATGAAAATTTAATATTTTTTGTCTTAAAATCTTCACTCATCCATCTGATATCAATCGAAGGTACCTAGAATAGAAAGGAATCCCTGAAATATGGGATTTAAAAAAAATTGAAGAATGACCTAAACTCTTTGATGTCGGTGAATAGATTCTTGGTTTACATTGAGGATCCCGTAAGAAGTGTTTTATACACAAAATTTAAACCATTAATATAACTGTTTTAGATTTGAAGCCACACATGACATTTTCCTATCTTCGGAAATCGTTGTACAAAAAATCTAAATCCAAATTCATCTAGATCATCTACACATGCTTCAAGAAACAATGAGATCACCGATAATCTAATTTAGGGTGCTAGTGTGGAGATCTGATGATGTCTTAGACACTCCAATGGTCACCACATCACTAAGCTTGTAATGCTTGAGAGAGAGCTTGATTTAAGCTCATAGATCTAGATCCTCTCTATCTATAATGTGCGAGAGAGAAGATGAGATGGCGAGGTAGCGAATACTTCCAGCTGTGAACCTCTTCTCTCCTATTTATATTTTTTAATAAATTACCTAAAAATAGAACCCAACCCCCAAATAAATTTACACACTATAAATAATATTATGACTACTGTACTGAGTCATAAATATTATTATCACTTACCTGTAATACAATTAATATATTACATGAAAATAATTGAGTCATTAACTCGGCTCATTATTCCTGAAAATATTAAATGAACCCTGAATATTTTAAACTAATATTCATTCAAATAATATTTCCATCTGTTTAATGTAAAACTTATAAATACATTTTATAAATAAATTCACTTCCAATTATTCTTATCTTTAATAATATGAATTTATTTTTTGATTTTGTGATCATATATCATTGGAAAAAACCCAAACTTCTATGGTGGGGCCTACCATATTCAATATACCTATTCAACTAAATAGGGTTTATTATTGAATATTCTGTTGTGTGTGATCCTATATGACATTATCTTGATAACATTGAATACCATTCATAGACCAAGGTGGGATCTATCAACCCATCATGGTTTCTGAAGAGATAAGGATAGTCACAACAGCGACAACCAACCAATGAACACACACTTCGTAATATAATCTATTTGTCTTTAATATCTCATAATGCATGATGAACTCCCATGTCATTGTCCTTTTCTTGCTTTATTATTTGTTGATCTTACTAGATGGATTTACACTTGAACGCCATGACCATCTTCTAATGAGTGTACGACCATCATAATCAACATGGACTGAGATATATAACTTTCTTATCCTAGATGAAAAAATCATTTCTTGATCATTCAACCAATGTCATACAACCAATGATTCACCTAACACAATCTACCTCGCCATGATTTCATTATCACCGTTTTTTCCTTACACCAAAGTATACAATCAAATGACACACATTGATAGTGATCTCAATCTTGGAGACTGTTATACTAGTTTGTAGATAGAAATATCCAATGACACCCATAACATGTGGTTATCCTGTTGGAGGGTCTGTCATAATGATCATACTACTAGAGATCAACAAGTGCAAAGTTCATGGGAATAAGTCTTGATGCTTATGACCCCCCATCACCTTATAGTCAAACATCTATTGTGACTAGTTAGAATGATGTATCTAGAACATATGAAATATATTTAAGATTAATGTCCTTATATATCAAGGTTATCATTATATCTAGGGATCATCTATGACCTTTTGATATGATAATCAATCTGCGAACAATACCATTAAATAGTGGATACAGAAATATCTACACTATAATGGTAAGCATAAATCATGTATATCTTACTTGAACACATAAAATGGTAATCAAATTCATTTTATAGTTGGGTATAGGGCTCCCACTATTACAAAAAACCCTTACCAAAATATGAAAGTTAGGAATAGAAAAGGACATCAACATAAGAGGGTTTTACAAGGTTTTTTCCATCTTAAGAAACTTACCCTTTTTTGTGATCAGATCATGTTGAATCACATATTTTGTATTCAATTAAATTTGAAGTGATTATAAGTTTCTAGTAAGATACACTCAAATTTTGGTCCGGTATCATCCAAATCCCAAAAGGCAAGTTCAGTCAATATCCAGAAAAGTGAGGAATTGTTTTTTAACAGTATCAACAGTTCTTCGATGACATTGTTCAGACAAGAACCACCTATTCTTCTAGAATCCTTGACCAAAAAATAAACTGGTCTTCAAATAAAAGGATCTAATCTGAAAAACATCATGCATATTTTCCATGTTATGCACATAGTCTTGTAGTGATTTAGAATCAATTGTGGTCTTCCCTATTTTGAAAGTCTCAATTCATAAGACGGAAAACATCAACAACATCAGTCTCTTCCTCTCGTATAATTGTTCACTTTTTAGTAAATATTGATTTTAGTGGAAATATCTTTTTCTATACTTAGAAAATATTTAGGATGTAGAATAATCAATTTATCCTTTTATTATATTCAGTTTCTTTATAGTTTCGTCAACATTAAATGATTTATTATTTCTCAATTATTTTTTTCTACTAGAGGTGTATATATATATTCATATGGAATTTTTATAAGTATACATAAAATATTTTTTTATATAACTTGAACATGATATTCTATTTAAATCTCAGTATATGATCATCTTATTTAAAATCATTTACAGTAAAAACATATTCACATTTTCACATGAATATTTTCATGATTTATTCACTCTAAATACTCCTATATATTTGATAATTTAAAATTATTTATAATTGATATTATATTTAATCTTATATCACCTAAAAAAGTAGATAATAACTCCCATGAAACATTTGAATATCATATTTCTCAATCTTCACTAGTGATTTTATTACATTAAATCATCATTCATATCTCATGGAAATTGACTTTAAATTCCTCACAATATATTAAAAATTTTCAACCATCTCTCTATTTTATGGTCCCAAAAATTATGCATGTTTATTATCTATATAAGATTCATTTTATTATCATCATGTTAATATTGAAAAATAGTTTATCCATACACATATCACCAGAGTAATAAGACAACCCTTACAAACATTCATTGTAATGGTAAAATAACATTTCCCTTATATACATTTCTTTGACCCAAATGTAGTTTATAAGAACTCCATTATGTGATATCCATATTACTTATTTATAGTTAATTCCTACATGATTATCAAAATGAATATCAGAAATTAACCATGAATTGGTCCCATTTTCAATTTAGTGTGTAACTCATTTATTTTTTTATAACAACATGTTGCATGGAATATCTCAGCATGAATCCTAGTTTTTGTGAATCACAGTGATTTTTCTTCCATGAATATCAGTTCACATGAATCATATGATATTTTTTAAAAGTATAAACGTTTTAAAATCACATTTAATCATCTCTATAAATGATTATCTTTCATTTATTCTAGTGGAACTTCATAAATGCAACGTAATCTTCCAAGGCACAATACTCTATGACCTAAAGAATACCACAATGTGAATCACAACTCTCTTGGTAGAATACATCAATAGCCTCGGTTCATGATTATCAAGATTCGGGAAACTCAATATAGTGTCAGCTTAATGCCTCATTTTTCCCATTTAAGACTTTGGAATGTTTTTAGGAATATTTTAGGAGCCGGGAAGTAATAGAACATGAGATTCTGAGGCCTGGTGATTCTGGAATTGATACTTTAATGATATTAAAATTTATTAATATCATGAGTGTGTATTTTTATTGAAAACACAGAATAACTCCCAAATAGATTCTTCGATCAGAAATCTAATACCATCGCTGTGTTCAAAATGTGTTGTTTACCTTAGGAATGATATTATCTTTTTCATCATCAGTTATTTGGTTAAAAGCCATCATGTGTCCAAATAATAAAATAAATTAATTAAATTTATATTTTTTTTGTTGATACAATGAACTAGTTTTTCCTATATAAATACATTATTACAACTAGTTTTATGGTTTATCCTTATAACCTTGAAAATTGAGAGGATATCATGGAGGAATTTTGGCAGACATCAGGACTGTGGATTGACATTCAAAGTACCGTATTGATCACAAAAAATAATGCAGTTTGTGGATATTATCAACATAAATGACATCTGATCATTCTTCGTAAGTGATTGATCTAGCATGTGGTAGAAATATTTTTTTTCAGAATTATCCTGTTTTTGGTCTTCCCATGAAGAACATGAATTAATCACATAAAAAATTAGTTTGAGTATTGATCATTTGATTCATGTATTTTATTTATCTTCATACACTATTAGAATTGATATCATTTCGATTTGATTATTTCTCCCTATTCATCACCCTACAAAAATGAATCGAGTCCAACATGAACATTAGCTGAGGTACATTACGATTTTTTTTTGAATTGTTTCTCTCTGTTCTACTTGCATTCGTCATTATCATTCTATTTTGGCCATGATTTGATGAACACCCAATGAATGTTCATTAACCATTATAGATTTGGAATAATAGATCACTACTATAGGTTGGTATGGAGAACTAGAATTACGATTATGGTTCATGATGGTGATAATATATCCATAGAGGAGTGGGAGTTTAAGATCATAATTGTAGCATGATGTAGTGGAAAGGCACAACAATGGGTGTCTCCTGAGTGGAAGATGTGGCTAGATTTAGGCATGCAAGAGATGATGACACTTGGTTGGAAAAATTAAATTTTCATGGGTGAAATAATAGAGGATTCTTATAGATCATATTCACTTAAGAATATGTGGGGAAAATACAATGGGTTATATGAAAAACCCGAATACACGACATGTATTTCTATGAACAAAAAATCATTTTGTCTCATCTATGCAAAGCTAGGCTTTCCATTCATTAAAAAGTATCACATGACATGTGACATGTGTCTCACACCATGTTCCCTTTATCCAACATCAGCATTTATAGTGGGTATTTGTCTAGGATTCTATATGGTGTAACACATCGTGTGTACCAAGTCACATTCCCAGTAACACATGGAGGAAATATTAGCTTGTACATGGGTACATGCCTTGGTGGTAATATATCCCCACATGCCATGTACATGGGATGTTCATAGGTGGGTCATAGTGCACAGGTAGATCCATGTACTCAGACATAGCCAAGTACATGGTCATGAACCAGTGTAGATGAGAATGGGAAGAACAACACACTGAGTAAAAGGGTGACATCTAATATAGTGTATCTCAAGGAAAACACCATGTATTGTGGAAAAGTGCATGTCATGTGAGTGTGATACTTGAGTAGTTCCAGGATTTGTGATACATGCTAAGTACCCCTAGGGACACATCATGTACTTTTTTTAAGACTTATTGTAGACCTATTTCTTCTTAGTTCATCTTATTTTCAAGCTTGTGTGAGCTTCCTTGTACAATTATTGGATTTTTGTCTTCCCTTGGTCTATTCTTATGTGGGTTTGGGGAAGTATCACATCCTCATCATATGATTGTAACCTTTCATTAGTGTGGGTGAGTACCCCTATTCTAGAGTGACTCATCTTAGTCTACTTCTACAAGGGGTGGGGTGGGTGGGGGTAGTATAACATATTCTCCTAAGCATCAGACTTTATAACCCTCAGAGGATTGAAGAATTTATCCCTCTAAGAGGATAAAAAAATCATCATTTACTTATTCATTCACTAGGTAGGGTTTCTAGAATTGGCATGACCCTCACATACATGATAATAAATCCCTATCTTGGAGGATAATCCCATTTGGTACTTGTGTCCCTTTAGTGAGCCCTAGGTATTGATATAAGGCCCCAGCCTTAAACTTTACTTAATCATGAGTTATTACAAGATTAAACAGTGAGGATCTTTTCAGGTTTAGAGTTTTAGAGAATTAGATCATGAAACTTACATTACATTCTACATTTAAACAAAGTGGTTACATTAAGATATTATTCATTTTTTCCCATCAACAGAAAACATATTTAAAATAAAACATGGATTCTTTCTTGACACTTCCTTGAAACTATCATCATATCATGTACCTTTCCCTTGACCTGTGAAAAAACATTTCAAAAAAACATGGGATGAGCATAAAAAGCTCAGTAAGAGTTATAAAAATATGGAAAGGAAACATGAGTTCATATATACATAAGAATGAAATCATACTTTACCCATAAAACACATACACTTTAACATACCTAATCAAATCATGAATAAATCATAGAAATCATAAGACATAAAAGGTAACTTGAGTCATTCGTAAAATTATTACGTAGGGAGTAACCCTCTTGGTTACGTTTGGAATACCCACCACAGTATATTCCCTAAATCTCTTCGGAGAAACCTTAATGTTTCACTCATTCGCGTTACCCAATGCATTGAAGAGCTATATCGGGCTCACCCGCCCGCAGTTTATCACAAAACCACCCATCTTCATAACAATTCCCATGAACCATAACATAATCGTACCACATAATACATGCATAAATGAAACATAACATTTCCACATTTCAATCACAAGATATCAATAAAACACATTGACATAAAAAACATTATGAAAACTATTTTCAATACCAAAATAAAAGAAAAGTAAAACATGGTATTTATTTTTCTTTTAAAAAAACTTATGGCTTGTAGAGGAATCCGAAACTCAAATAATGGTCACGACGGTAGAGAAGTCATTGTCGCCGCATATGTACGACAAAAACATTCCCTTTTGTCGTTTAGTAAACCTTCGTATAAAGAAGATTCCTTTTGAATAAACGTACAAGTCAAAGGGGTTTATACACCATAATAAAGAAGGTTGTGTATAAAACAAAATATGCCTCAATGAAAGGAGATTGAGATGAAGTCTCATACAAAGACGGTATCCTTGGATTAAGGATAAATCAATTACATAATTATGTGTGACAAATGAATACACGAAATATATGTGGGTATTATGTGTAATACAATCATAGGACATTCACACATAATCATATAATGACATATTCAAGGAGTACAAGTTTATCCCAAAGAAACAAAATTGGGTTAAGAAGTTCCCTTGCAAAAATTCGACAGCCTAACGACGTCACTTCAAAATTCAGAAAAAGCATTGATGAGAGATAAAAAGGGTGTCTCATCACTTGGTCATAAAATTTACATCAATAAGGATATATAAGAACATATCCCAACATAATAGTATGTGAATTAATAGACAAAAAAAATAAGTCTTTTAAAAAGAGGAGGGTGAAAGGTTCCCTTACCGACTTGTGTAACTTTCGAAACATACACCCCATGAAAGAAGGACAATACAATATTGATGAAAATACTCATAAATGAAAGTATATTACACAATGAGTAAAATAATGGGAAGCACATACACCACTCAAAGGAAATTGTGGCAAATTTAGCATAAATCTCACGGGAATAAAAGTGAGATGAAAAATCCCTTACGAAAACTCGGCAGCCTAACAGCGCCACTTAAAACATACAAAAATGGATCGATGAGATATAATAGGGTCTCTCATCATATTAACATAATGTTTACAGCAATAGTAATATAAAAGAACATCCCCCAACATAACAAAGAGGAGCTTAAAAGAAGTGTCATAAAGGAGAGTACTTAAACAGAAAGAGAGAGGTTAGATCTCTTATGAAAATTCAGCAGCCTAACGACGCCACTCAAAACTTCCAAAATGGATTGATGAGAGAGAATAGGGTCTCTCATAATATGAACATAAAAATTACAGTAAGAGTAATATAAAAGAACATCCCAATAACAAGAAATATGATCTTTAAAAGGAATTACATAAAAGAGTGTACTTAAAAGAGAGGAGTATGATCCCTTACCTCAAGTCCAACTTGTCTTGTTCGTTTCTTTATATTCCTGAATAATAAACTTTGTTCAATTTATAATTTCTTAAGGAACTCCTATAAAGATTATTATTCAGTTCATATCACATATTTTAATGTTATAATAATTGGTTAATAATATGAGTTCATATCAAACGTTTTTGTCGATGTTTGGTATATGAGTCAAAAATTAAACTTGTTGGAAAATAATTTTCCATGTAGTTATAGGTACATCATATCCAGAATAGTATTGATGTTTTAAATATCATATATATCCATTATATATTCATTTTATACTATTCCATATCATTTGGAGATAAAAATTAAAAGCACCGTTCATGGAGACGGTAGGCCGTACGTACGCATGAACGCTACTTTCATTTTTTGTCATATTAATGGAATTAAAACAAAATTAGAGATATATGTATATGTTATAATTCTAGAATGATATCCATAATTTAGATGTAATATATTACATATATATCCATTATATAAATGTACTTATAATAGTACATAACATTTTGAGATAAGAAATGAAATGTACCGTTCATGGAGACGGTAAGCCGTACGTACGCATGAACGCTACTTCCATTTCTATTTCATATTTAATGGAATTAAAACATAATGATACATAAGAGTATTTTAATTCCAGTATGTTATCATATATAATATCATTAAATATATCCTTTATACGTACCACATATGGTATTAACGAATCAAATCACTTTGAGGGGGCGGTAGTCCGCACTTCCTTAAATGAAGATATCGCGTTTACCCATAATTGAAACCATAAAGGTATGACATAAATTAAAAATACATAAGCTTATGTAAAACATAAACATATTATATATCATATATAAATATAGTTTCATCTTAATGTACACCTTTGAAGGTGTTAGACGAATGTTGAACAATCATCGTTTCGTGAGGCAGAAATTCTCCATCCACAGAAACAGTAGGTTCTTTAACCATTAGATGTAGGTGTGTGTAAGTGTAGCTCGAATAAATATTATAAAAACATCCTAGTATATTGAAGATACTGGATTTGTTACAAAATAATGAAATAAAAAGAGTTTAGGGGGTTGGAGAAGCAAAATAAAACAAAAGGATACAAGTGAAGACATTACCTTAAAATCGGGTAACTCCCTTTGGTTTGAGCTCAAAGGATCCTTGGGAAGACTTATTCCCAAAGTGAGGCTTCAAGGAGTTATAGAGGGATATTTAGAGACAAAATGGGCAGGTTTTGTCTGAGACAAAGGCTTTGGAAGTGTGGGTAAGGAGGTAGAGGTTGGGGCCTTTTATAAGAGGAGAGGAGGGGCACTCTTGGAAAGTAAAGAAATGTTACTTTATTTTAGAATGAGTTTCATATTTTAATGGTGCCAAATTGATGTGTTATGAGGTTAAGGTGATAAGGGTTATAAATACACACATACAATAGGTTTTGGACAAGTTTAGGTGTTAAATTTTTACATTATCTTTCCATTTTATTTAAATCGTTAAACAATGAGGTCATCGCTGCATCATCATGATGTCATAAATAATTTAATTTATTTAATGTATAAAAATTATAAAAAAATTCTATAATTTATTCAATCTTTTTAGCTTTCCAATGACTATTTATAGTCAAAAATATGACTTTCATAACCCCATGTAAAAATTGTTTTAGTAAAACATCTCATGTTTGTGTCATTTTTACTTTAACATTAAATAAAAAAGTATTTATGTCATTTTCCAACCAAAGTGGCTCCATGGGGTCCCCAAGTTGACCCATGGATTGTATTGGTCGGCCATGACACATACAATTAGGGTAGGACTTGTGTCTAGGTCATTTCATTTTATTATAACATTATTCTTACCTTAAACTACACTAATTAGCTCTAATCGCGATTAAAAACTTAATAAGTTACTATTCACCAAAAAATTATTCTAATCCCATTGAACCACATTTTACTTATTAATGACAACAATGTATGTCGGATTTTTTAAATTCAAAACAAAAAGATGGAAAATTTTCTTTTAAACGGAAAAATCAGTTTTTAAAAGTACCACTTAGTGGTGTCACTATTCATCAAAAATTGAAGTTTTTCAGAAAAATACCAAAAATTCACCCTAAGCTATATTTGATATTCCGAATTCAAAAATGATGTCAATTTTACAAAATTCAAAAAATATTAGTTTCCTTAATTAATTTAATAATTAATTCCTGCTGTCAAAACAAATAGCGTGTTTTTATGAAATAAAAAGTATCAAAAGATTGACACTAGTTTAAGTCTGATTTCAAAGTGAAATTAATTCCAACGACCACTATTGGATTAAATGGTAAAAATATATTATAATTTTACTTTAAAACCAATTCAAAAGATAATATAATGATATAAATAAATTAGATTAAAAATAGGGTTTGAATTAAAATCCAACATTTTTCACTATTCATTAAAAATTGAACTTTTTTGGAAAAATACCAAAAATTTACACAAAGTAAATTTTGATTTCCCGATTCTAAAGAAGAATTTTATTTTGTCAAATATAACACATAAAATTGTCAAAAAGTGGATTTAAACGAGGTTTTCCATCAAAAGGTGGTTAATCGACCTGTTAAAGAATATTGGAATGTTTACGCTTAAAATTGGATTCATTTGCATTTTTAATCCTATAACATTTATTGTAAAGAGTAAAAATATTTGACAAGCATATATAATCATTTTTTAGTTTGTTCTGTTCATTCCGGCCATTACAACGGCTAAGCGTTAACTACCGTTTAAAATAAAATTATTTTATTATTAGAGTGCAACGCAAGATTCCCCAGAAACTCATTATTGCATATTGGGTACGCCATCGTGAATAGATTCCCCTTTAAAGTAATATTAATATTTTATTCACAGATATGGATAAATATGAAAATGTCATATTCTTTATTTACTTGGGGTGTTACATCCTTCCCCCCTTTTGGGAATTACGTCCTTGCAATTTTTAAAATTGGGCTTAGAAACATCATTGAAAATCCCACATCAGAATAAGAGTCTGTAAAAAAATCACTTTAAAATAAAGAAAGATAAGTACAAAGGTCACCCGAGTTAACCCATACTAGGATTACAAGTATGAAAATATGGGCATGGAGGAAAAAACAAAGGGCCATGTTCTGATGGAGAGTGATAGTAAAGATTTCTAGGAGAAAGTTAACCATAAGAAAATCAAAAACTTGTGATGGGTTAAACGGTATTCTATTCCTGAGTAGGAAATGTTAACAGACAACATTTTTGTTTTAAGTTACTCTTCATTGAGGAGTTTATTTTTGATCTTAAGGAAACATACTTACTTGTCATGTTGACTTCCAACTTTTACTAGATTTCTTACACAAACTCATACTTTCCCCAAAACACGAGTATTTAGGAAGACTTGTTCACATTAAGAGTACTATAATCAACTTCTAGAGAATCACCTAATCCACAAAAGAGAACTATATACTTCCCATGTCTTTAGACTCTAACCAAAACCAAAACCAAAAAGTTTAGTACAAGATCAGATAATCCAGAAAAGGATAACCCTTTATAAAAAGAAAATCTATTCTTAATCTCCAAAATTTGTCAAACAAAACCCAGAGTTCAACGAGGACCATTCGATAAAAAATTTTTCTATAAAATACTTCAAAGTAAACCAAACTAAGATTGAAACCCAAATATTTGAAGGATTTTGTCACATAGTCTTCCAAGTTAAATCGTAACATTTATCTCCAAACAACATCAGTTGCTCCTAAAGTCTCGTATTGAAAAGTAATTAACCTAATCACATATACTCCATGATAGGTTAATAAACATCCATAGATAACACAAATTCAGCTTACTCTTAATTCATAAAATCATCTAAATAAAAAGAATTAGTCAAACTAACTAGGGAATTCATGTAGTCCCGTGGTAGGCGATAAATACCAGTCACACATTGGTTGTGGGTTCGATTCCCATAGCTTTGTTTGGCACGACAGGTTGTCACACAGTCTGCGTGTTGCCCTTTTTCCCAAACTATATAATTCATAAAACATTTTCCAAAATGAGATAAACTCTTCAAAAAAATAATCATAAAATATTTTAACCTCAAGTTTATCTCATGCCTTTCATTTTCCATCATAACATATAATAACCCATAATTACCTCAAAAGTAAGGATCATATAAACCCTAATGGTTACCTTTATAATTATTACCTAAAATTCCACATCAATTGGTCATCTTGTACATGATGCATTATAGAACATAGAAAGGTTCAAGTGGATGATCATGACTCCTTGATAGTTGGTTTAGAACAACCATGAGTTTCCTCATTGAATACCCCATTTCATCCAGTCTCTTAATCAGAGAACCACCACAGTTTCCTTCAAACCTATTGTCACTTTGGTGCCTTCTAGATCCATCCAATCACTAAAAACAGAATTGTCAGTGTGAGTATATCAACAAAACCATCATGTACTAATGAGAAAGATAACCACTAAGATATACTTACTTATTAACTTTATCTAAAACTTGGACTCTTTCTGAAATCCTCACCATTATGGTAATGTCACTTATGCTTAGAGAATACCCTAACCTATAAAGTTATCTAAAGTGACCTTTGATACGAACTATAAGGCCCTAGCCTTAAACCTTACTTAATCTTGAGTTAGTACAAGATTACACATTGAGGATCTTTTGAGGTTTAGAGTTTTAGAGAATTAGATCATGAAACTTGCATTACATTCCACATTTAAACAATGTGGTTACATAAAGATAGTATTCATTTTTTCCCATCAACGGAAACATTTTTAAAATAAAACATGGATTCTTTCTTGACACATACTTGACACTATCATCATATCATGTACCTTTCCCTTGACCTGTGAAAAAACATTTCAAAAAAACTTGGGATGAGCATAAAAAGCTCCGTAAGGGTTATAAAAATATGGAAAGGAAACATGACTTCATATATACATAAGAATGAAATAATAATTTACCCATAAAACACAGGCACTTTAACATACCTCATCAAATCATGAATAAATCATAGAAATCATAAGACATAAAAGGTAACTTGAGGCATTCATAACATTCTTACGTAGGGAGTAACCCTCTTAGTTACGTTTGGAATACCCACTACAGTATATTCCCTAAATGTCTTCGGAGAAACCTTAATGTTTCACTCCTTTGCGTTACCCAATGCATTGGAGAGCTATATCGGGCTCACCCGCCCTTAGTTTATCACGGAACCACCCGTCTTCATAACAATGCCCAAGAACCATAACATAATCACACCACATAATACATTCATAAAGGAAACATAACATTTCCACATTTCAATCACAAGATATCAATAAAACACATTGACATAAAAAACATTATGAAAACTATTTTCAATACCAAAATAAAAGAAAAGTAATACATGGTATTTATTTTTCTTTTAAAAAAAGTATGGCTTGTAGAGGAATCTGATACTCAAATAATGGTCACGACGGCGGAGAAGTCGTTGTCGCCGCATACGTATGACAAAGTCATTCCCTTTTGTCATTTAGTAAACGCTTCATATAAAAAAGATTCCTTTTGAATAAACGTAAAATTCAAAGGTGTTTATACACCATATAAAAGAAGGTTGTGTATAAAACAAAATATGCCTCAATGAAAGGAGATTGAGACGATGTCCCATACAAAGATGGTATCCTTGGATTAAGGATAAATCAATTACATAATTATGTGTGACAAACGAATACACAAAATATAAGTGGGTATTAAGTGTAATACAATCAAATGAAATTCACACATAATCATAGAACGACATATTCAAGGAGTACAAGTTTATCCTAAAGAATCAAAATTGGGTTAAGAAGTTCCCTTGCAAAAATTCGACAGCCTAACGACGTCACTTCAAAATTCAGAAAAAGAGTTGATGAGAGATAAAAAGGGAATCTCATCACTTGGTCATAAAATTTACATAAATAAGGATATATAATAACATATCCCAAAATAATATTATGTGAATTAAAATACATAACAAAATAAGTCTTTTAAAAAGATGAGGGTGAATGGTTCCCTTACCGACTTGGGTAACTTTCGAAACATACACCCCGTGAAAGAAGGAAAATACAACATTGATCTAAATACTCATAAATGAAATTATATTACACAATGAGTAAAATAATGGGCAGAACATACACCACTCAAAGGAAATTGTGGCAAATGTAGCATAAATCTCACGGGAATAAAAGTGAGATGAAAAATCCCTTACGAAAACTCGGCAGCCTAACGGCGCAACTTAAAACATACAAAAATGGATCAATGAGATCAAATAGGGTCTCTCATCCTTTTAACATAATGTTTAAAACAAGAGGAATATAGAAGAACATCCCCCAACATAACAAAGAGGAGCTTAAAATAAGTTTCATAAAGGAGAGTACTTAAAAAGAAAGAGAGAGGATAGATCTCTTACGAAAATTCGGCAGCCTAATGGCGCCACTCAAAATTTCCAAAATGGATTGATGAGAGAGAATAGAGTCTCTCATCATATGAACATAAAAATTATATTAAGAGTAATATAAAAGAACATCCCAATAACAAGAAAGATGAACTTTAAAAGGAATGACATAAAAGAGTGTACTTAAAAGAAAGAGAGGAGTAGGATCCGTTACCTCAAGTCCAACTTGTCTTATTCGTTTCTTTATATTCCTGAATAATAAACTTTGGTCAATTTATAATTTATTAAGTACCTCCTATAAATATTATTATTCAGTTCATATCACATATTTTAATGTTATAATAATTGGTTAATACTACGAGTTCATATGAGGCGTTTTTGTCGATGTTTGGTACATGAGTCAAAAATTGATCTTGTTGGAAAATAATTTTCCATGTAGTTATAGGTACATCATATCTAGAATAGTATTGATGTTTTAAATATCATATATATCCATTATATATTTATTTTATACTATTCCATAGCATTTGGAGATAAAAATTAAATGCACCATTCATGGAGACGGTAGGCCGTACGTACGCATGAATGCTACTTTTATTGTTTTTCATATTAACGGAATTAAAACAAAATGAGAGAGATATATATATATTTTATAATTCTATAATGAGATCAATAATTTAGATGTAATATATTACATATATATCCATTATATATATGTACTTATAATAGTACATAACATTTTGAGATAAGAAATGAAATGTACCGTTCATGGAGACGGTAAGCCGTACGTACGCATGAACGCTACTTTCATTTCTATTTCATATTTAATGGAATTAAAACATAATGATACATAACAGTATTTTAATTTCAGTATGTTATCATATATAATATCATTAAATATATCCTTTATACGTACCAAATATGGTATTAACGAATCAAATCACTTTGAGGGGGCGGTAGTCCGCACTTCCTTAAATGAAGATATCACGTTTACCCATAATGGAAACCATAAAGGTATGACATAAATGAAAAATACAGAAGCTTAAGTAAAACATAAACATATTATATATCATATATAAATATAGTTTCATCTTAATGGACACCATTGAATGTGTTAGAAGAATGTTGAACAATCATCGTTTCGTGAGGCAGAAATTCGCCATCCACAGAAACAGTATGTTCTTTAACCATTAGATGTAGGTGTGTGTAAGTGTAGCTGGAATACTTATTATCCCAACAACCTAGTATATTTAAGATACTGGATTTGTTACAAAATAAATGAATAAAAAGTGTTTAGGGGGTTGTAGAAGCAAAATAAAACAAAAGGACACAAGTGAAGACATTACCTTAAAATCGGGTAACTCCCTTTGGTTTGAGCTCAAAGGATTCCTTGGGAAGACTTCTTCCCAAAGTGAGGATTCAAGGAGTTATATAGGGATGTGGAGAGACAAAATAGTCAGGGTTTGTCCGAGACAAAGGCTTTGGAATTGTGGGTAAGGAGGTATAGGTGGGGGCCTCTTATAAGAGGAGAGGAGGGGCACTCTTAGAAAATAAGGAAATGTTACTTTATTTTAGAATGAGTTTCAGATTTTAATGGTCCCAAATTGATGTGTTTCAAGGATAAGGTGATAAGGGTTCGAAATCCAACCATAAAATAGGTTTTGGACATTTGTAGGTCTTATATTTAACATTATCTTTCCATTTTATTTAAATCGTTAAACAATGAGGTCATCGCTGCATCATCATGATGTCATAAATAATTTAATTTATTTAATGTCTAAAAATTATAAAAAAAATCTATGATGTAGGAAATCTTTTTATCTTTCCAATTAATATTTATAGACAAAAATCGGACTTGTATAACCCCATGTAAAAATTGTTTTAGTAAAACATCTCATGTTTGTGTCATTTTTACTTTAACATTAAATAAAAAGGTATTTATGTCATTTTCCAACCAAAGTGGCTCCATGGGGTCCCCAAGTTGACCCATGGATTGTCTTGGTCGATCATGACACATCAAATGAGGGTAGGACATGTGTCTAGGTCATTTCATTTTATTAAAACATTATTCTTACTTTAAACTACACTAATTACCTCTAATCGCGATTAAAAACTTAATAAGTTACTATTCACCAAAAAATTATTCTAATCCCATTGAACCACATTTTACTTCTTAATGACAAACATGTATGTCGGATTTTTGAAATTCAAAACACAAATATGGAAAAATTTCATTGAAACGGAAAAATCAGTTTTTATAAGTACCACTTAGTGGTTTCACTATTCATCAAAAATTGAAGTTTTTCAGAAAATTACCAAAAATTTACCCTAAGATATATTTGATATTCCAAATTCAAAAATGATGTCTATTTTACAAAATTAAAAACATATAAGTTTAATTAATTAATTTAATAATTAATTTCCGCAGTCAAAACAAATATCGTGTTTTTATGAAACAAAAAGTATCAAAAGATTGACACTAGTTTAAGTCTGATTTCAAAGTGAAATTAATTCCAAGGACCACTATTGGATTAAATGGTAAAAATATATTATAATTTTACTTTAAAACCAATTTAGAAGATAATCTAATCATAAAAATAAATTAGATTAAAAAGAGGTTTTGAATTAAAATACAACATTTTTCACTATTCATTAAAAATTGAACTTTTTCGGAAAAATACCAAAAAATTACACAAAGTTAATTTTGATGTCCCGATTCAAAATAAGAATTTTATTTTGTCAAATATAACACAGAAAATCGTCAAAAGTGGATTTAAAATAGGTTTTCCATTAAAAGGCGGTTAATTGACCTGTTAAAGTATATTGGAATGTTTATGCTTAAAATTGGATTCATTCGCATTTTTAATCCTATAACATTTATTGTAAAAAGTAAAAATATTTGACAAACACATATAATCATTTTTTAGTCAGTTCTGTTCATTTTTCCATTACAAAGGCTAGGCGTTAACTACCATTTAAAATAATATTATTTTATTATTAGAGTGCAACGCAAGATTCCCAAGAAACTCATTGTTGCGTATTGGGTATGCCATCGTTCATAGAGTCCCCTTTAAATTAATATTAATATTTTATTCACAAATATGGATAAATATGAACATGTCATATTCTTTATTTACCTGGGGTGTTACAATTGACCCCTATCTATGTATCTATATCTGATCTTTGTGATGGGGAATTAGTTTTATGGATTGTGTATATCAAATGAACCATCTCATTTTCCTATGTTATTATTCTTAGTTAGACCAGATGAACATGACCTATTGGATGAATCTATTCATTAGAAGTATAGCTCAACAAGTGGTTCCTCCCGGATGAGTGTGACCTCTCATATGATTTTCATCAATGGAAGTACAGATTTTGGAGTGGATTCTCATATATGAGCATTAACTTGACACCTAAAGTGAATATATAACTAGTATTGGTTGAGACCCTTTACATCTTGGAGTAATTTATGAGTATATATAAGATATTCTTGGTTTTCATTATGTCTCATATCTTGTTTGTCATGTCTATTTTTGATGAGTTGAATACGCTTGTGGCTTTATCCTTCGTGATTTTGAGGTGTCCAAATGGGTATTTTTTTATTCATCCCAAAATGTTATCTTCCAACACATATCCTTTTTTATGTAGACAAATAACCTTTTTATGGAGTCCTTTGAGTACAAGGAGTAGAAGTAGATTATTTTAGGATAGCATAATTGAGGTGTATACTAGTGTTGTTTTAACAGCAGTCCCCTCCTTATGAGTAGCTCATACTTTATTTTTCATGTTTTGGGTGGGCTTGTATTTGGCTTCTTTTTATGCTTCCCATTAATTTATTTCATACTTTTATTGTGGTATTATAGATGTATACATGAATTTTTATTAGTTGTTTCACATTTACACATTGTACAATCCTAAAGATAAGTGTGTGTATACATGTATATTAGGAAAAGGCCTACCATTTTATATATTCCTTCTCGGTGATTGTCTCCAACCCCCGGCCTATGGAGTTGGGGTTGGGGTAGTTGTGACTTGGACTTCCACCAAATAGGTGGGCCACGATGGGTTGGTTCATAAAAGAGTGGCATCACTAACAGTTCTCTAGTAATACCTTTAGAGTAGTAGATTCTATGATATTTGGTTTTCTTGTAGTTGTGGATTATTTTTAGGAAATATTTCATAGGTAATTGTTGGTATATATCCTCAATAAGAGTTAGAATTATGAAAGGACTGACCCTAGGGATTTCCCATGATTCTGTGATAGCACATCAGATGACACTTTTTGAGCTTCATAATCTTAAAGTGTAGTCAGAGTTTGTAGTTAAAGGGGTTTTATAAGACCAAGTGTATTAACCTATGCATCTTAGGGTTTTTCTCTTGAGAGGTGAATGTGTTGTTGAGCTTATGTGTGGATTGGTTTCGCATGAACTAGGTTATGCGAGGGATATTATCAATCATGAAAATCATTGGATTCTTAAACAAATGGTTTGGGGAAATGTGGTTCTCAGATATTACCTCATGATAGGTTATCACTATTTCTAGTTCTGGAGAAGGGTATACAAGAAGCATCTTTACAAAGCCTCTATGGATGTATCAATTTTTATACCATTTAATGTTTTTAAAATTCAAAATAATCGTGATATTTATGGATTGGATCCTTAATATGTCTTGGATGAGTTCGTGGAAGTGTTATTTTATGACATCCATATGTTCTCGGTGTATGAGTTGGAGCATGTGAGACACTTGAAGATGTTTTGGTTTACCTCCAGTCGATAGATGACACCCCTCCAATTTTTCTAAGAGCTGTCGAGGTAAAACTATGGGATATCAAATAAGAGATGTTTTGTGACCAAATATCCATCGAATATATTCTAGATGAATTTTTAAAAGGTGGGAAGATTTTCATCCTTGTTCAAGGATATAAAGTGACACCAAACACATTGTGGAAGGAGGTGTTGAGTATTTTTTCCTCTTATCAATACGTCTGGTGAAGGTGAGGATGTATCGGTATCTCTTAGAATCCCCTGGACAGCCAAGGGAGTTGCAAAAAGTTGTCAATTTAAACTCTTAGTGTCACACCTATTTGTAGGTGATGACTAACAAAGATTTGTGGAGAGTTTGGGACACTTGTGTGTGTAATTGGTTGTTCGACTTCATGGAATTCCATTGATGATAAATATAGAATATGATTCTTACCTAAAAGAATAATTTGGGAGAGTATGCGGGAAGCCTTTGGGGAATCTATTATAGTTGAACACAGTGTCTGACCCCAGTTAGTTGTCTATGTAAAGCAGACTCTTTAGGTTTTGGTGAACAGGTTTCTGGTTCACATGTTGGTTTTGATCCATATTTTAGATTATCATCTATCATTGGAGGAGCTTTCATATTTTAATGATTATCACTCCACCACTAGAGTAGAACCTTTTTGAGTTGATGAATGATACAAACTTCAGGTTACTATCATAATGGTTGGAGCTAGTGGGTAATATCACTTGATCCCTAGTTATGTTTCTAATGATGGTTGTGAGGGGGCAATTTATCCAGGGGGAGGAGGACTTCCCATAAAAAGTTATGAGTTATTTACAGACCAATGATGAAGGCCTTTGGAGTTCAAAATTTGTGGGGTTTTAATAAAAGGAATATTATATCTCTAGGGTTCTTATTCCCTTTCATTTTCCGATTTTAGCTTTGGGTTAGCAAGGTGGTGTACCTCTTAACCTCGTGACCACAAAATTTTTGGTTGTTTGGTGTTATCTACATGTCACTGCTGAGGAGGTATGTACAAATGTTTTTTATAATATCAACCTAGGTAAGCTTGGATGTGTGACAATATTTACATTTTCAAGGATCTGGTGGTGTTGAGAACTTATAGGAGAATGCCCTTTAAGGGAAAGGGTTTCCTAAGGTGCGAGTTTGTTGATATCTTAAGAAGCCATCAGGGAAGTTCATGGGAGTGGGAGACCCAGTTGAGAGCTCATTATCGCTAATTTTATTTAGTTTAGGATATTTAGGGGAGAAAATATTTGAATATGGAAATAATGTAATGTATTGGTTTTTTGTTTAATAATTTGGTATATTTTTTAGAATATTTTCATTGATGGGTTCTGAGACGGTGTGAGATTCTGATACCCAGTGATCCTAAAGTTGATATTGTAAATATATTAAAATTTATTAATATCACATGCACATAATTTCCCTGAAAAAGATAAATAACTTTAAAAAGTGATCTCATATTGGAAATGTAAGACCACTGTTATGTTCAGAATATAGGTTTCACCCTTGGTACGACATATTATTTTTCAAAATTGGTCATTTGGTTAAAATCTATCACATGTGAAAATAAAAAATATATTTATTAAATTGATGTAGTGGAATAGTTTTTTATCTATAAATATGCTATTATAACCAATTTTCAGCAATAGTCTCATAACCATAATAATTCAGAAGAGATTGTAGAGGAATATTGGCCGATATTGGGACCGTGGATTGATGATCAGAGTTCCAAAAGGATAACTAATGGAAACTTAGCTTATGGATCTCATCATCATCAACAACATACGATAATTCCTTTTCAGTGATTGGACCAAATAAAAGTAGATTTTTTTATCACATTTTTATTTACCCATTAAAAAGAGGAATTAATCACCTAATATATTAATTATCATATCAATCATTTGATTTTAGTATTTTCTTTATCTTATTGTGGTAAAAGAATTGATATTTTTTACATATTTATTTTTCTTCATTCATCACCCTGTCATATTGAATCAAGGATAATTTGAATGTTGGTTGAGGTACATTACAAGTGATTGTGTTTTGTGAATTTTATGTCCGCATTTTATGTACATTTATCATTTTTATTATCTTCTGAACACAATTCTACAAACACCCGGTGAATGATCATTTCACATTCAGTAATTTTCACAATAGATCGTTATTTCTATTTTGGGATGTATATTCAATATTACGGTTGGGAGTGTATGCCGATGGAAGTGGATCCATGTATTATCAGAAGTTTGTGTTGGATGTTTTGGCATGCGTTAGTGGTGAGGCATGATGGTGAGTGTATCTTGAGTGGAGGATGTGGCTGAAATATAAAGAGTAGAAGACAATGGGACTTGTTTGGACTAGATCTAAGTTCCATGGGTAAAATCATGATGGATTATAAAGTATTTAAGTCTTTAAGGATGATGTGTGAAAAATCCATTGGTTTTGATGAAAAACCTACATACAAAATGTGTATTCTTATGAACACATACCATGTAGTTCCCTTTGTGAAGTGCTAGGGTTTCCACACTGGGTTATGTATCAAACACCATGTGACCCTTAGCCAAGAAGCTCAATGTGTACAAAGGGTACATGACAAGGAGTCCATGTTGTGTTACACATGATGTATTCCATGTCACACACCATATAATATGTGGAAGAAGAACCATACAGTATAGGAGGTACATTCCTATGTGTCCATGTGTCCCCACATAGCGAGTACTTGTGAAGTACATGGGAAGGCCAGAGTACATGGGCAAAGTCATATACCTACACATAGAAAATCACACAGGTATGACTTGACATACACAAGCATGGTAGGAAAGAGACATTGAGCTCTTTTTCAACTTCTACATTCCCAATATCTTAGGGGAACACTTTATTTTGTATAAAAGTTCATGTTGTGTGATTATAATACATAGTGACTGCCAGGATTTGTGATACACACCGTATACCCCTAGGGACATTCCATGTACTCCTTCTAGGATAGGTTTGAGTCCTTTTTATTAGTTAAACTTCATTTTAATATTTTGTGAGCTTCCTTGAACCAGTACTAGTTGAGCGTCTTCCCTTGTTCCATGCCTGTAATGTTTCATTTTAGCATCCCATCCTCATCGTAGGATAGTGACCCCTCTTCATATTCATGTTGATCATGCTAGTGTGGGAGAGTTAACTTATTCTATATTGAGTCTTATTAATGTACTTCTACAAGGGGGTTTTATAGAATATGGTCCCAAGAATTAGACCTCATACCCCTCAGTGGCTTGGATTATGTATCCCTTCGAGAGGCCTGGAGTGATCCTCATTTAGTTTGTGATTACCTATGTAGGGTTTCTGTAATTTTCATGACAAAAACTTATATAGAAGTCTTTGCCCTATCTGGGATGATAATTATAGTAGGGTATTGTGTGCCCCCAATAATCCCTAAGCATTGATCACATATCTATGTATCGAGATATAATCTATATGATGGGGGTGTTAGTATAAGGAAGTGTGTATCTCATATGAAACCTCTTAGTTTTGTATGTGAATCTTCGTAGCTATACCTAATGATCATGACCTCTAGGATGAGTGTTGTTAGTGAAAGTATATCACATGAACAGGTTCCTCCTAAAGGACCATGACCTTTGGGTTGAGTGTTTTTAGTGGAATTATAGCATAGGGATAAGTTCCTCCAAGACGAGTGTTACCTTTATAACTCATGTGGATTTATAGTTGGTAGTGGTTGATAACATTTTTGAATCATAGTCATTTATGATTATTTATTGGTCATTCTTAGTCATAATTATGTCTCATATATTTTTTGACATACCTATGTTTGATGGGATGACTACTCTTGATACTTTATGCTTGGTGATTTTGCGGTGTTCTAATAGGTATTGTTATACTCACCCATTCATTAGATCTACTGATACATGTCATGTCTTATGTAGAAGAATACCCTTTTCGTGTATTCCTTAGAAGACCAGGATTAGGTGGAGATTAGTTTAGGCCAGACAGACTAAGGTGTGTACCGAAGTTTTATTGACAGTCATCCCCTCCTTCCGAGAACATTAGACTTTATTTTCCTAGTTTTGGGAGGGTGTGTATTTGACCCCTTTTATGATTTCCAGTACCTTATGTCATACTATGATTGTGGGATGATAGATGTATTCATGCATTGTTATCATTTGTTTTACATTTCATCATTGTATAGTCTTGGATATGTGTGTGTTCATATAAGTACATTAGGAAAAGGAATCTCATTTTAGATATTCTTTATTGGTGCTAATCACTAGCCCTTATCCCATGGAGTCAGGCTTGGGGTAGTTTCAACTCAGCCTTCAATCAACCTGGAAGGTCCCAGTGGGTTGGGCTGTGATAGGAAATCACAGCATGATCACAAAATTTCATATACCAATATTTATCATCTTAAGTTCAATTGTCTCTACCATCACCCATGGTTGATTTTCCAAGATCAAAGGTTTTATTATATTGACCATTTTTATTATGTTCAATGCATTAACAATAATAAGAACAATTTTTTGATCAACCATGTGTCAAGAATATGATCTTTCATTATTAATTTGGTCAGTTTTATTCACTTATAGTCGATCATACCACTGTCAAGATCTCACAATAAGTATGTGGATTGACTTGATCATGAATATATAAGCATATGAGTACTTTAGAACAATAGCCCAATCACAATTTTTAAGGTGATAATGTGGAATCATTTCATTCATCCTGGAATAATGTTTGTATATTTTATGGTTTGGAAATAGTGCCTCTCATCCATAAAATCCCAAAAATGTAGTTTTTTACATAAATGATTCCTAATAAATGAAAAATTAGTATTAAAATCTTGATAAAATCTATCTATGTCTAGTGGTTCCCTATGACCATCACTCCCAACTCTATGAATAGTTTTTCCTTTGAGCTAGGCCAGTTATCCTTATGATGGCTACCTATGAGTTAGTCTGGATAGACGTAGACATGGTACTATTTTTTTACATAGTCAATGTATAAATTATTAATAAAATTACTAAGTGTGATAATGAAATTCCATAATAAAATCTTCTTTATTATAATTACAAAATCCATCTTCTCAACTTCTTCTTAATTCATCAAATGAATAATTATTTATTTCATCCTCAAAATTATCTTTTAATAACAAACTTGACTCATACATGTTATTGATATATTTTTCTCAATCATCATCCTCACTTATTTTTCACAAGGATAGATTCTTCAATTTCCTTATCCAAGAATCTTCATAAATCATTGTTTTAGATAATATACCCTTTGAAAGTACCCTTAACACATTTCTTATACATTAAGATGAGTTCAATAGCTATCTCATATTAATGTTACTTGGATATAAAAAAATATCTTCAAGCTACACCTAAACTTATTTCTTCATTATTTGTTATATAAAATAGTATCATCTCCTACAAACAATTCTCTATTTACTATTTTAGTGGCTTCAATATTTTCTTTATCCACCGACAAAACATGTCAACATATTATCATCATTAATGAAATCATACTTATTGAAAACAAATAAAATTCCAGCATGTGAAGTTTAATATCCCCATTTTTATTTATTAGGAATGAAATTACAGTAAAACACACACACATCACGCACAGAGGTGAGAAAGACATGCCGTATTCCTCTAAGGGATAACCCACCAAACAAGAAACTTAATTACATTGTAAATTTGGATAGATGAACCAGTGGGAATGAAGCCTGTTATATGGAAAAGGAACTTATTACGTGGCTCATAGTCCCACCATTGTATGGCCTTAAGGCACTAATTGCTTCGTGTCTACATCATTACATTCCCACGTTGTGCCTACGTCACTTCCCCCTTGATGGCGCAAAGGCCCAGTGGCCTGAAGACCATAATTTTTTTACCTAGAATCCCATTCATGATGAATAGTATTCCTGTTATAGTTCCCTAATATAGTGAAGGCTACAGTACTCACACTTCTACAACACTATAATGCCACTACATTACCTTTAGAAATTTTCTACCTCCCGGATTTGAACTCGGGTCTGATGACGGATTATAGAGAGCCTTTAATACTTGGGTAGGCCCCCAAATTCTCTTAGGAATAATACTAATTCCTTTTATATCAATATATCTCTTTGAAAATTTCTTGTATTATCCCCCTTATTGATTATAAATATAAAGTTTCATGTCATGGAGTACCCCTAATACCCCTTCTTCCTCCTCTAAAATTATGAATTATAACTTTTTTCCACTTTCTGAGAGAAAATTTGGATAAACATGATTTCATAGTAATTAGAAATTATATAATATACTTTATGTCTACAAGGGTAGCCTAATATTGAAAAAAATGAGTGAATATCTAAGTTGATCAATTATTTCCAAAAATCTATGCAGGTTGCATCATTCACAGTTTTACATTTTGGGGTAATTTAAATAGATTTATCAATGAATGATATATACCCTTCACATATATCAATAAAAACATCATAAAGTTTAATTGAAAGACATAAAATTGACCCTTTTACTTTTCAAAAACATCATCCATTACTCCCAATTAAGAAAATCATGATTAAATTAGGGATGGAAAGTATGATTGGAATACCTCAATTTTGAATTTATATAGGGTTTTCCATATTTCTAAATTGAATACTGATTAATATATTTATCACTAATTATTATTATTTTTATCCCCAAAGGTTTTATTTCAATTTCTATTCATCATGGAAAATATAATGTTTCCTGATGGATAACTTCAATTATTGACCAGACTTGATAGCTTCCAATATCTTGCACTTTATTTTATTTCTTTTAATTCTGGACAAGTTAGTATTTAAAAAAAATAAAGAGAATAATGGGGGGATTTTCCATAAGTTTTTAATAATAAAAGTTGGTATGATTTATTGATATCAACCTATAAACTATTTTCTTTGAAGGTATAATGTATATGTAACTCTTTATGTTTTTACTTTCTTTGAATATCTAGATCCAAAACTCACTTGGAAGACTGAAATTTTTCATTATTTTTTCTTTCTTCTTTACTGAAAAATGATTATTAACATTTCCAATAATATTTTTTTGGTTATTTTTATATTTCACCAATATTATATCCCCTTTATATTATTCATATAATATGGTCAATATATTATTAGTCTTATTATCTTCTCTCTCATTGGGTGTCGATTAATCTCTGCATCAACCATTTATTAGCATGATTTCATTGGTGTTTGTCATTTATATTTCATTAACTACTATTATCGAGGAAACCGTGTAATAAATTTTATATCACTAAGAACAAACTTATTTTACCTTTAAAACAATTCATTAATCACATTTTATCTACCCTTTTTGGGTATCCTTTCAACTTCTTATAAAGGAGTTTCAACCACTATAAAAATATGAAAATCTATTATATAAATTAATTACATTCTATTTTTCATATTTATCCTTTTATTATTTAGCTTCATGTCCATATTATAATAACAAATGATTTTTAATCAATTTCTATAATAAAAACATATTGTATAATCAATTAGTGTGACAACCATCTCATATTTTTCTATTTTATTATTAGAAATAGCTCAATCAGTTACATTCTTAACAAATATATATCACAAGGAAGATACACATTGATGCTTAAACTTATTTTCATAATTTTTTGGTTCTTTCTCCTCCTCAGTATATGATTTATTCCAAGTAGTATGTTATTAGTATACATAATATGAATGAACACATATATTGCATATCTCATAGAAATATTCAAGATATTTAAATATTATCATCATGAGTAGATTATAAATTTTATATAAATTTTTATTTCTTTAACATGATTAATTTTATTATTAATATTTCCACCTTACTTCAGGCCTTCCAAAAAATTTACATATAGAGAAATTGTTCCAAAAATCGATTTCCATATTTCTGAGCCTCCAGAAACACCAATAAGAGACCAAAAATATTTTTCTTTCCATTTTATGTGAATGATGTCAATACTATCTTGATTTTGGAAGCTCTGGTTTTGGGTTGGAAACCAAAAATTTTGGGACCCATTTAGTGGTTTATTTTTTTGAACATGATCACCTTATTCCTTGATATATGTGTTACAATATGTTTTTATTTTATATTTTTATAAAATTTTGGATTCTTCATATACCTTTTATAAAAATAGATTTAATATAAACTAAATTTTAATAGTTTTTGGGTACTTTAATATATTATCTATAAGTTAATGATTCTCTATATAATCTTAATAACTTATTTCCACAATTTAGAGTTTTTTTGAAGCTATAATCACTTCTGAATTTCTTTTGGTAGCTGTATTTTTCCCTTCTTTTTGGGAAGTTATGGATTTTTTCTTATTCAGTGTCTTTTAGTTCAACTATAAAATCTAGGAATTTATGGTTGGGATTTTTATTTTCTTCATCCACTAATCTCAACCTATCATCCCAATCAGTCTTTAACTTATGAATTTGAAACTCCTGAATTTTACTTGATTCTTGAAAATATGAATCAAGGTCATTAATTATTTTTTTCTTTAACCTCAATATGAGAATATTTTATATTCAAGGAGGTTTTATGAAAAATTAATTTATGCATATATTATATCTTAATGTATTATTTTTCCCTAAATTCCCATAAACATATCTTTTTAATTCTTTACTAACTATAGAAATTTTTTAATTGTATGGTGAAATTGATTCTTCTTTGGATTCCATTAGTTTTTTGAGAATTGTTAATCACTGGTACATTATAGATTACATTGTATCCATTACTAATGATAATTTTTAATGTTGTTACTTTTCATCCCATAGTTCCTTGAAAAAAATTATATTTTTTATAAAATTAACAAGAATATTTTTCAAGTACATTTCAATTTGAGAGATAAAGTCTTCAATGGTTTTGATATACTCACCATATTAAGAATCCCAAAATATTTAACTTTTTTATGAATAATAATAACATCCAAAATATTTTATAGATTAGAATTTATCACCTTGAGCATCTTTATAGGTTATTGATCCCTATTTTCATTTCTTTTAGCTTTTCCCCAATCTCTTTTCCTCTATATTATTCCAATTATTTAATATTTTGGTTATAACCTACAATAAAATTTTAATACGAATGGAGGATGGAATCTTCATCAAATGAACTTCTAGATTATCTTGAGATATTCAACTCTTATTAATCATTTAAACAATATTGAGAATAGTTAAATCCAATTAGAGGTGAAGCTAGATTCACACTTTTTTCACTAATAAATCCTAGTAGATCTTGCAGGGTCACTAGGGGTGAATCAATGAAAACCCAATTTCAACTTGTTTTAATTTCTCTTAGGATTATACCATATTATTAACTTGATCCTATATTTAAATTAATACATATGGATATTGGATTCAATATAAAACCTTACCATAATATGCACTATATAACTATACTAGAACAAAAACACAAGAGGTTTTTATGAGGTTCATCTCCATCCAGGAAAACATAACCCTTAATATTCTTAGATCCTTTCCAATTAGGAAATTTCTTATCACATAAATTTAAAGTGATCACATGTTCTTGGTAATAAACACACAATATTTTGGATTGAATCATACAAATCCCAAAAGGTAAGAATAATCAACTATCTAAATGTAAGGCATTGTTTTATATTGGTACCATTCGTTCTTCATTGGCGTTGTTTATAAAGATAAAAAATTTTCTTATATAATATTTTACCTACCAATGAACAATTCTTTAACTACTAGGATTTGATCAAAAATACTTCACAAATAGTCACCTTGTTCTAAACTCAATATCAATGCGATTTATAATCATATTCAAACTTCCATAATTTTTGTGTCTTGATGCATTGAATGGAAATTAAAAAAAATACCTACATCTCTTATAAATTTTTACTACATAGTAACTAATGAACACAATATTCTTCTATTTATTCAATAATCAACAAATATTATAGTGGTTGCAGTTTTAGGTTCTCTTTCTTTGACTAGATGGAATATAATTATAACTTCTTCAACGTCAAAGGGTTTATTAATTATAAATTATATTTTTCTCATGGATATATATATATATATATTCATGTATAATTATAATTAATATCCCAAAAAATATTATTTAAAAAATATTTATAAATAATAATTCTTTTGAAATCATGGTAGATGATCCTCGTCTTTGAACTCATTTCCTATAAATATATATTCACATTTCTGCATGAATATTTAAATTGTATGTAAACCATGATTTCTCTAACATATCTTTTCATTTGAAATAATTTAAAACAATATTGGTTTTGATATAATAAATTCTAAAAACTCATTTAATAACAACCTAATGACATTTAAATTTTATATTTCTTAATCTTGTCCACTAATGTTGAAATATTAAACATTCATTCATATCTCTTGGAACCTTTCTTTGAATTACTCAACATAAATGAAAAAAATTCTACTATACCTCCTTTTAAAGTTCTTATAAAGTCTATCTGTTCCAAATATTCATGGGATTCCTTTTATTAACATAATTATAATGTTACATATGGGATGATTCTTATATATTTCATAAGAGAAACAAGATAAACCTTTTGAACTTCAAATGTAAGTGTAAACATATATTACAATTATGTGACTCACTTTCACCCTTATAATTTTCTTAATATCACCCTTACACACTTTTCATTTTACTTCTTTATAGCGTAACTCTTAAATGATGACCAAAATGATGACTTAAAAAAACCACAATGTGGTCTCATTTACAATATAGTGTGGAAATCATTTCATTTTTTATCACAACATTATACATGATATATCTCAATATTAATCTTAGTTTTTTATGAATAACTATGATATTTCTTCTATGATTCCCATTTTATATTCATCATTTAGTATGTTTTTTCAAAGTATGTATATTTCAATGTCACCTTTTCTGCCTATCTATAAATGATTATCTTTCATGAATTCATGTATAACTTTTTGTATGAAAAGCATTCTTTGAGTAAAAAATACTCTTAAATATAAATAATACTATGAAATTAATCTATCCCCTCATGTAAGTGTATATAAATATCTTTGGATAATGCTTCTCAAGGCTCCTAAAACTCAACATATTAGAGATATTAGAATGACCTCGGAATTTTACATCCTAATATCATTCATCATGTGGTTAACTACCTTAGTTCTCTCCCATGATCGATTGTACTAAATTCATGTGGTTATTCGATCAACATTGTTGCTTATGGTTAGTGTATCAAACATGAGAAGTGTGGTCAGTGGATAAACCATTTGTCATGTGATTGATCTATTTTTCACTTGTAGTTGGTTGAATTATTTTATGTTTGATAAATCCATTGTTATGATATTATAATAAGCATGGACCTCAACTTGAACATTGAGATAACCCGAAATCTGAATACTCGAGCATAGTAGCCTGAACATGGAGTTGAAAGTGGAAATGTGGCATCATTTCATTCATCCTGGATCCATGTCCATAAATTTAATGGTGTATAAATATTTCCCTATGTTTATATATTCCCACATTGAATAGTTTTTTGGATATAAATACATAATATATGAAAAGAAGAAATTAAAAACTTAATAAAACACATATGGGTCGGTGTGTTTCTTATAACCACCATGCCTGGCCTGACAACAAGGTAATTACCGACACACATGCATGTTGACCCATGTTCTCATATACTCGTGTGCACCATGAACACTCTTCTTCACCCATTATTCTCCAATTATGGTTCAATATGGGTTGTCCTTGGATTTAGAGAAACTACCTTATGATGGCTAGCTTTGTCCTAGGCTGACCAGGCAAAGACGTATCTATATTTTTTATATAATTAATACCCAAAAAGTAAATAAAATTACAAAGGGTATGAATGTATTTCCAAAATAAATCTATCTTTATTATAAATTTTTATAACCACTTATCAAAATCATCTTCCATTATCAAATTAATACCATTGGATGGAGTAGAGTACTCAAGAGGGGGGTGAATTGAGTATATATAAAAATTTATTTTTAAAAAGTATTTTTAAAAAGGTTCCCCAATAAATTTAAATACATACAGTTAATCGAAGAAATAAGGTTATTAAAGTTTGACTGTTTAAATAATTTATTATAAGATTGATTAATTCTCAGTAATCTTAATATCAATTATTAACATTACTTTTGAAGATATTCTAATAATGAAAAAAATTATAACTTTTTCCCATGATTAACTATTAAAGTAAATTTATTGATTTCTGAATCATACAATAAAACATAGAAAAGTAAATTAAACAACACATCGGATATAAACCAAGTGGTTCAGTCTCAAGTTGAGACCTAATCCACTCAACATGGCGATCACCATCCACCAAGAATTTTATATCAATAAATGTGATCCACACCCTTGATCGGGGTTCAAAATAGTGCACAAAACGATCCAGGTCACATGACCTCTTCAATAGTTCTTCGTGGGTAAGAACTACTAGGTCACACAAGGAAATCTTCCACACTTATCCATATGAACACACAAGTGTAAAAATTTGTATGAGAAAGGATATATTTTATTCTTCATTTTAATGTAGGAGAAAGTGTGTGTTTTTATACAGACACACACACACTGCTTGAAAGATAAAAATAATACACAATAGAGAAAAAATGATGGGATAAATTTAGAAGTGCTCTGAGTGTTATTCTATGAAGCTCTGGACTTTTAGGATGAAACATATGTAGAAATTGATTCCTCTTGAGGAAAACAAAGTATCGTAAGTCAGCTAGATCTAGATATTGTTTTTTGTGGATTTGATAGTGCGAAAATGTTCATGACTCTAGGATTTAAGTATGCTTCATGTGTTCTTTATCAGTGTCGGGTTGCATGTGTTGGTTCTTCTTTCAAGAATAATTGTGCCTCCTCATTATCACTCGCACACTTGTTTATCTGTTGATACTATTTTCTCACTTTTCTTATGGCCATTTTGTTCTTTTTATTCTTATAATCCATGTGTTGGAGCCAATAGGATGCATGTATTCTACACCTTGTACTTCGTACTGTTATGGGACATGTCTTCCAAAAAACATTAATTATGTCAGTGCATTTCAAAGCTTCAAATATGACCATTAGATATTAAATTGAAAAATGAAAAAACAGATTAAGAAATGGTGTCACAGTCTGTCTGGAGATGGTGTATTCATGAAACCGTGTCTCATTGAAATGATGTCTACTTGAAATTGTGTCTCTTTGAAATTGTGTCTCCTTGAATGGTGTCTCCTTGAAATGGATTCACAGTCTGTCGGTAACTGGTTTCTCCTTGAAACGATGTCTCCTTGAAACAGTGTCACCTTGAAACGGTGTCTCCTTGAAACAATGTCTACTTGAAATAGTGGATGGGTCACGGAGTCTGGGTCACGGTGTCTGGGTCATGGTGTCTGGGTCACGATGTCTAGGTCACGGTGTTTGGGTCACGGTGTCTGGGTCATGGTGTCTGGGTCCTTTACCAGAAGAACATAATCATTGGCAGACTCACGGTTTCTCCGATTTATCCAAATATCTATACATAGATTTAAATAGTGATATTCATAGTATAAATTAAAATTAATCATTCATAAGATAATATCATTATAAAAAAATAGTTTACAATAATTAATTAAGGCATAAAGAGACTAATCATCTGTACACATGATTTTAGATAGATTAAACAAGATTAATAAGATTTACAAAATGTATAGGATTTGTGATCATTAAAACATGATTAACACATGAGGAGTCCAACAACCTCCCCCTGTATTATGATCACAAATCATGTGAGTGAGAGATATATTCTGAGGTAATATGTCTCTTTCTTAGTGTTCATATAGAATACATATTTCTCCAGCTTTTGGGATTATCAAAAGGAGTAAATAAGAAATACAAAATAAAAGTTTATAATGCATTAGATGGATAAAAAGTGTCATTACAAATAGTAAGTAACAAGAATAGAGAAATCATCCCTATCAAAATATATTAGTCACTTTTCTTCAACACGAGCTTATCTTCTCTTTTCCCTTGGTAGCAGCATCAGAAGAGGAAGCCATAGGAGCAGACGTAGAAGTGGAAGATGGGAGTGAACTAGTTGATAAAGAAGGTAAAGGGAGTCTTTCAAAAATATAAGGGGCCAAGGTAGGTGTAGTAGAAGATTGAGGCAACTATTGATCAAGGATAACAAGTCTGATCTAACTCAGAGCCTGAGAGACAGACATAGATGTAGAGGCAAGGGTATAGGATGAGAAGATAGAAAAACCAGATCTCAGGGGTGCACCTACAGGAGCGAAAATGGAAGTACTCTAGACATGAACATAAGGCCTCAAAATCTTGATGAAGTCAACAATGATATCACCACCATACTGCATGGATTTCTCAAATTCATCCTTATTCTCTATAAAATTATCCAACAAAGGAGTGAAATATTTAAGCTTTTGGACTTGAGTTTTCAAATCTTGAGTGATAGGAGGGATTCTCATATTCTCTACAAGGTACTTGAAGTGGTTGGTCATGTCATGCTTTGAGAAGATCCTATTGAAGTAGAAGTACACCTTCTTAGTAATCTCTTATTGATCATAATTTGCTATTTTTAAATGAATTCTCACAAAATCAATAACTTTGTCATTGTTCTTGACAACTTCAGATAGAAATTCATTGTCAAAACCATTGAGCACAACCTAAATTTCTTCTTTGACAACTATTCTAAGAAAATCACTATCTAAAGAGGGTTGAGATGATTTTCTATAAGTATGAGAATCAGTAATAGTCTAAGTAAAGGATTTTAGTTGATTTATATCTTTCTAGAGATAACCCTTATACCCAATAGTCAACTTGATTAGACCAATAACAAGTTCATGCATCTCTTGAATAGTATTCTTATTTCTTTCAGCAGCCTTGTCAGCAAAAGGAGGATAGATTAGGCTGAATCGGGGAGGCCACTTCTTGTAGAATATGACTGAAAATATCCTCAACCGGATGAGAAATAGGTTCTGATCTTGATTCCATAACTCTCTTCTATTCTTCAACCATACTTCTAAGAGTCTTTAATTTATCACTTAATTTTTTATTCTCAACTCTGACTTCTTGAATCTCATGAAGCATCTTCGGTTGAATTTTCCATATGATCTTTTCCAACAACAAGGAAGTATCTCTATCACTCAAATCAGTTACAGGAGCCAGCTGGGTATTCATGAGTTTTTCAACTACAACCAATAGGGTAGCTTTAAAAAATTTAAAATCATCTTTACTTACCAAGGTAGAAGGTTCTTGTGAAATCTCATGAATAGGGTCTAACACAGGATCAGGATCTTTGGAAGAGATAACATCAGGAGCAGATTCCAGTTTCAATTGAAACATAGTAGATAGATATATTCCTTTAACTGAGACTTCTTGGGAATCAGTCATATCAAAATAACTAGGGAATTTATACCATGTATCCACTAATCTTGGATCAACGAGATTATGGAATTTAACATTTTCTAGATTCGGGTGTAGCTCTCCCTCAACATGTGCATCTTTCTCAGGACTGAGATATTTAGATCCTTGATCTATTTCCAAGATTTCAACCCTAATATCCTCACCCATTTCCTTTCTAGCCAACTAAAAGAGTTTCTCCATTCTCTCTTCAATCGATGGAATAATTTTAGGAACATCTTTTTCTTCTAGGTGTTCCTCAAGAGAATCTTCTTGCACAATAGAAATATCTTCTTCTATACGATATTCTATAAAATCCTTTTCATTTGGCATAAAAATAGATTCTTCTTCAGCAGTGGGTTGTTCTTCCAAATCAGAAACCTCTTCAGGAACATGTATTTCCTTCTTAGTTAAGTCTTGGAGAACAGTTTCACTATCTTTTTCATCCAGAACAATTTCTATTGTAGGTACAATAGACTCTTCCTCTTTTTACTCATCATAATACTCAACAATCTCATCTGTATCCAAACCAATATAAAAAATGTCTATAGGTCTTGAGGAGTGTTCCACCGAATTAAACTTTTCAAAACCCCTGTCATTATCTTCCACCCATGATTTCTTCCATGGATTCCAACTGATTTTCACAATATTTACTTTTACTTTTGTAAGAAAAAACTAATAGTCCTTAATATATTATTCTTCTGGTCTAACCAACCCTTTTGCATGAAGCATAGCTGAAATATGACTTGAATAGAAGAGAGAGGTTGACTTGGAAGTTGTATTGATCAACTCACACATATGGAGTATAATATATTTTCATAGGTTTATATTATGTTCATTTTTCATGAGATGTATCAAAAATACATCCTGATACTTGAGTGTACAAAAATCACCTTTTATGGGGCTAATCAGATTTTGAAGAAATTTATAAAGAAGTCTGGTTTCACCATCTAACTCAGAAGCTATGGCTATATGCTTTGTTTCATTCCCAGTTGAGCTTCCTAATGATTCTTCCAACACAAAGAACTCACTTGGAGGTGGAGGACCTCTCTGGTAGTCCTCACAAATACCCTTATGAGGTATCCTAAGGCATGCAACCCATAACCTCAAAGAAAAGGTATAAATCTGTCCATTTATCCAACTTCACACAACATAGCTATCTTTTTTATCAAAAGAGAATTGAACATAATGATAAAACTATGCAACTAATTTCAGGTAAATAGACTTATCCTCCTTTGTGAACCAATCCAGTTGTCCTTGATCTCTAAGTACTTTTGAAACCAAAGACTTACATGACATAATCCAGTTAGGGCATATCTCCTTTTCGGGTACAACTATTATGTCTACCAGATTCAGATTTAGAGGAACTTCAGGTGCTAACTTCAGCGCTATTTTCAACTTATCCTTTGAACTGTGCTTCTTAGGTCTTGACGATGATGGGTGTTTCATCCTAGGCATTCAACGAAGGTTCTAGAGAGTGAGAGAGAAAACCGAAGGGTTGAGATTGGTTTTACAGTTTGAGATAAGAGTTATTGAGTGAAGAAAGGAGTTAAACTTCTTTTATTTTATCATTTAGGGATATCAAGCATCAATGGATCAAAAACACAGGAAATTAAAATGTTAAAATAATTAATTATCACGATACATGTTATAATATACAAATAAAACAATAAAGCTTCTTTACAGTGAGACCGTAATCAACTTTCACAATGAGACTGTAACTGGATTTCACAGTGAGACTGTAATAGGCTTTCACGGTGAGATTGTAACTATGTGATTTCTAAACAGTTTGACTATATTGTTTGCGAGAGTAAGTTTGAGACAGTAATAGTGAGACCATAAACATGAAACAACAATTCTTAATATAGTAAGATTATAGAATAGTTAGATAGTGACTTGTGAAACTATAAACTGTGAAACACTAAGCTATGAAACATTATGCTTACTACTTAAAATTTATCTTTCCCAATTCATGTATGATGTAATCTATTCTTCGATAAATTATTGGTTTGGTGAATATATCAGCAAGATGATATTCAGTTCCAATTAATTCCAAAGTGAATTCACCCTTTTGATAATGATCTCTCAAAAAGTGATGTCTTAAATCAATATTTTTGTTCTAGAGTGTGAAACAGGGTTTTTTTGAGATGTTAATAGCACTTTAATTGCCACAATTTTTAGGTACATTCGTGAACTGATATCCATAATCTAGTAATGTGTGTTTCATCCACAAAATTTGTGAACAACAACTAATAGCAGCCATGTATTCAGCTTCTATAGTAGATAATGCAATAGAGTTTTTGTTTCTTACTACACCATGATACTAGAGGCTTTCCTAAAAATTGACATGTTCTAGAGTTGATTTTTGCTATCTAACTTACAAACATCAAAGTCAGCATCATAATAACTCACAAACTCAAATGATTGTCATCTAGGATAGAACAGTCCTAGATTGGGTGTATTCTTGAGGTATTTTAGGATACTTTTAATGGAATTTAAATTAAATTCCTTGGGGTTTTATTGAAAATGAGAACACATACACACACTAAACATAATGTCAGAATAGCTAGCAGTTTAGTAGAGTAAGCTTCTGATCATCCCTCTTTAAGTGGTTTGATCAACATATTTCCCATCTTCATCAAGATCCAACTTACAAGAAGTACTCATTGGACTATCACTACTTTTAGTGCTATCCAAACCAAAATATTTTAGAATATCTATAGTATATTTTCTTTGATTTAAAATAATACTATCATTATTTTGAAAGATTTTAAATCCAAGAAAGAATTTTAGTTCACCCATTAAACTCATTTCAAATTTGTTTTGCATCATTTTAGAAAATTAAATACATAATCAATTTTTTGAAGATCCAAATATAATGTCATCTACATAGATTTGAACTACTAAAACATCATTGGAAATTTGTTTTATAAAATGGGTAGGATCAGCTATTCCTTTTGTAAAACCTTTGGAAATAAGAAAATTACTTAATATATCATACAAGGATCTTAGAGCTTGTTTTAAACCATATAAATATTTTGATAATTTATAAATATGATTTAGAAAATGAGGATTTGTAAAACTAGGGGGCTGCTCAACAAATACATCCCTAGATATATACCCATTTAAAAATACACTTTTAACATTCATTTGATATAGTTTGAAATTAAGATGTGTTGTATAAGAAAGTATAATTCATATGGATTCAAGTCTAGATACTAGTGAAAAGGTCTCTTAATATTCAATTAATTCTTATTGATTATATCCTTGTGAAACCAATCTAGCATTTTTCTAACTATATTACCATCTTCATATTTATCATTTATAAACACCCATTTAGTGCCTATGGTTAATGTTTCTTTGGGTCTTTCAACCTGTTTCTAACTTTGTTCCTTTCAAACTAATTAAGATCTTCTTGCATAGCCATCAACCAAAATTCATCATTGATACCATCATTAATGTTTTCATGTTCATGTTGGGAAAAGAAGACATGATATTCAACCTAATTTCTAAGAGAAGATCTAGTTTGAGTTCCTTTATCTAAGTCTCCTACAACAGCATCTAAAGGATGGTTCTAAAGTGTTCTAACTACTCTAGAAAAATAAGGACAAGTGATTTTAGGTTCTTTAACAGGTTCGGGTTCATTGTGACTTGAATCCAAATAATTTCCAGAATTTGAAGTTTTCACAAATTCATTCATAGGATGGTTAGAGGATTTTGAATTGATGTCCAGATTTGATACATCATCCTCTAGGTTCTCTAAAGTGGTTTTAGGATCATGTGGATCTATTTAATCAAATTTAACATGGTTAGATTCTTACACACATTTATTTCTTTTATTAAACACTCTATAGGCTTTACTAGAGATTGAAAATCCTAAAAAGATTCCTTCATCACTCTTGGATGAAAATTAGTCAAGATTTTCCTTAGTATTAGTGATATAGACATTGAAACCTAAAAACTTTGAAGTAGCTTACTCAAGGTTTTCAATTGTTTTACAAGTCATATGGAATTCTTTTAAGAATAGGTCTAATCAACACTATATTGATAATATAGCATGCTATATTTACAGCTTTAGTCCCAAAATAAATAGGAAAGTCATATTCACTAAGCATGGTTTTAGAAATCTCTTCCAGGGTTCTATTTCATCTTTCCACAACTCCATTTAGTTGAGGTGTTCTAAGGGAAGAGAAATTATGAATATATCCATTTTATGAGTAAAAGGATTCAAACTCTTTATTTTCAAACTCACGGCCATGATCACTTCTTAAAGATTTAATTCTAAGTCCATCAAGATTTTCTATTTTTTTGGAATATTTGGTAAAATTAGAGTAGACTTCACTTTTGTGAGCCAAAAAGAAAGTACAAGTATATCTAGAAAATAAATCTACCAAAACATAAACATAGTGCTTCCCATTTAAACTATAAAATCTATATGGTCTAAATAAATCCATGTGAACCAATTCAAGAGGTTGATAAGTTGAAACTTCATTATTTGTTTTGAATGAAATTTTGTGTTGATTTTCCTTTTGATAAGGATTACACACTTTATCATTTGGAAACTCTAGTTTGGGTAGGTTTTTGACTAAGATTTTTCTAGTTAACTTTCTAAGGGAGTGAGTATTACAATGTCCTAGTCTCCTATGCCAAAGCAAAGATTCATTGTGAAATACACTTAAACATGAAACATTTTGAAAGACTTAAGTATCTAAGTCAAAGGAATATACATTTTCATTTATTAAAGTAGAAAATACTAATTCATTTTTAGAATTGAAAACATTAAAAGCATCATTTTCAAATTTAACATGAAATCCATCATCACATAGTTGTAAAATACTAAGTAGATTATATTTGAATCCATCAAAAAAAAGTACTTTGGAAATCCAAATTGAGTTATAGTTACCGATTTGGCCAAGGCCAATAATCTTTCCTTTTGCATTGTCACCAAAGGTGACATGTCCTGCATCAATTTTTGTTAAATTATTTAAGAATGAATAGTCTACTGTCATGTGTCTTAAACACCCATTATCCATGTACCATCAGCATTTACAGGAGCTCTTTAAGAAAATTTCCATAAAAATGGCCAAATTAAAATAGATTTTCGTACCCATACTTGTTTGGGTCTAGTAATATTAGTGACTAGTGATTTAGGAACCCATATCTACCTCATAGGTTTCCTATAAGCATTATATAAAGTACATGAAAAATAAACTCTATTTGATCCAGAAAATCTTGAAACAATAAAGAGTGTATCATAATTTGAACTTGCTGAATGTTTTCCAGAACTATGATTAAAGTTGTATGTCCTATACTTAGAAACAAAATTAGTTATTCCAAAATTTATTTTACCAGGTTAATAGCCAATGCCAGTAGTATATTTAAATGAAATATATTTATCTATAATTTGTTCCAAGGTATATTTTCCATTAGTAAGCCTCTCATTATCTTTTTTCAATTTCCCATTAAATAGTTTTAGTTCATTGTTTTCTTTGATTAATTGATCATTTTATCACTTTTTATACTAAATTCATTTTTAACAGTAGAGGTATGATCGTGATGTTTCTTTAAATACTTGTATATATCTTTAATTCATTACATGTATCTTCAAGCATATTACAGTGTTCAAAAATTTCATCATTAGACATATTTTTAGAGTCACTCTCATTTCCAGAATAATAAGAATTGTGTACAGGAGATTCTAGTGTTACCTCATATGTGTTTTTCATAAAACACATATTGGATTTGTATGACTATTCATCATGTGAAGATTCTAAGTTACTTGAACTGTCCTCAGAAGCACTCCATTTTGATTTCATTTCCTTTTTATAATTTCTATCTTTTTCCTCATATTTCCTTTTGTACTTGAACTTACGATAGTCAAACGTTTTATATCCCTTTCACTTACATTCATAGCAGACTATCTCATTAAACGTTTCAATTCTTTTCCAATCTTTCTTCCATCGACCTTTTTTATCATATCTCCCCTTGAAGTTTGGATTTCTGAAAAATTTATTCTTCTTGTAAAATCTCCTAAACCTTCTGGCTAATTGAGCCATATCATCATCATTGTCAGGTGATGATTGTTCACTTATATAAATTTCCACAAAGACTTCAAGTTTTCCATTCTCCTTGTGTTTAGAGGTGGTGGTCTTGAACGCAACTGATTTTCTTTTTGGTTCATCCTTCTCTTCTTTGTTGACTTTCATCTCCTCTTCATACATCATCAGTTTTCCAATGGGTTATTTTATATGTAATTTGATAATGTCACATGATTCTATAATAGAGATAAAGGTTTCTATCCATCTTTCAGGTAGGCATCTTAGAATCCTCATGATCTATTCTTTAGCAGCGACTTCTCTTCCAAGAGAAATCATTATGTTGACTATTTCATTAAACCGAAGATACATGTCAGAAATAGGCTCATCAGGTTTCATTTTAGAGTAATCATATTTAGTAGTATAAGTATTATGTTTCATTTATTTCACACTATAAGTTCCGTCATATGAAACAGATAATGTATCCCAAATTTCAGGGGAAATTTTACATGCATAAATTATATTAAATTCCTCATCTCCTAAAGAAAAATATAAAGAATTCATGGATTTATAATTTTTATTGTAGGTAGTCTTGGTAGGGTCATACCATGTTATTCTATAAGTAGCAGGAATATTATATTCATCTATAATTGATGACCATATTTCAAAACTCATACTTTCTAAATACATTTTCATTTTAATTTTCCATTGAGCATAAATGGTTCTATTATAGAATAGCGGTTTGTTTTTTATATAACCACACAATATATTATCCATAATAAAGAAATACTTTTAAAGATCTATAAATTTAGAATTAACAAAAAAAAATTAGATCTTTAATGTACAAATAAAATCACAGTTTAATAAGGTCAAAATAGAGTCTTAATAGGAATAACTAGCAATCCTATGATAACAAATATCGGTCGGAGTATAGTACTCAAGAGGGGGGGGGGTGAATTGAGTATCTATAAAAATGTCTATTTAAAAAGTATTCTTAAATAGGTTCCCCAATAAATTTAAATACATCCCAGTTAATCAAAGTAATACAATTATGAAAGTTTGACTGTTTAAATAACTTCTTAGAAGATTGATTAATTCTCAGTAGTCTTAATATCAGTTATTAAAATTAATTTTTAAGTTATTATAATAATTCAAAACAATTATAACTTATTTCTAAGATCAAATATCAATTTAAGTTTAGTGATTTTTTGAATTATACAGTAAAACAAAGAAAACTAAATTAAACTTCACAACAGATATAAAACAAGTGGTTCAGTCTCTAACCAAGACTTAATCCACTCCACTTGGTGATCACCTACCACCAAGAATTTTATATAAATAAATGTGATCCACACCCTCGATTAGGGTTAACCACAATAAAAAAGATTTTCCAGGTCACATGACCTCTTCCAGAGTTCTTTGTGGGTAAGAACTACTATGTCACACAAGGACCTCTTCCACACTTATCCGTGGAAATAAACAAGTGTAAAAATATGTATGAGAAAAGATATTTTGTATCCTTCAGTGTAATGTAGGAGAAAGTGCATGTTTTTATACAGACTCACACACATGAACAGAAAAATAAAAATAATACACAATAGAGAAAAAATGATGAGATAAGGTTATAAGTGCTATGAGTGTTAGTCTATGCAATTCTGTACTTTTAAGATGAAGTAGATGTAGAAATTGAGTCCTCTTGTAGAAAATAGAATATCACAACTCAGCTATATCTGGATCATGTTCTTCGTGGAGCTGATAGTGAAATTTTTTTATCGACTCTAGTATTCAAGTATGCTTCATGTGTTCTTTAGCAGTGTCAGGTTGCATGTGTCGGTTCTTCTTTCAGGAATTCTCGTGATTCTTTGTTATTGTGCACACACTTGTTTCTCTGTTGTCACTATTTTCGTGATTCTATTTTGGCCACAATATTCTTTTTATTCTTTTAATACATGTGTTGGAGCCGATATGATGCATGTATTCTGCACCATGTACCTCTTACTGTCAGGTGACATGTATATAAAGAAACATTAATTATGTCAGTGCATTTAAAATATTCAAATATGACCGTTAGAGATTAAATTTAAAAAACAAAAAACGGATTAAGAAACGGTTTCATAGTTTTTCTAGAAATGGTTTCTTTATGAAACAATGTCTCCTTGAAATGATGTCTCCTTGAAACGGTGTCTCCTTGAAACGGTGTCTCCTTGAAATGGTATCACAGTCTGTCTGGAAACAGTATCTCCTTGAAATGATGACTCCTTGAAATGGTGTCACCTTGAAATTATGTCTGGGTCATGGTGTTTGGGTCACGGTGTCTGGTTTATGGTGTCTAGGTCACGGTGCCTGGGTCATGTTGTCTGGGTCCTTTGCCATAAAAACATAACCGATGGAAAACTCATGGTTTCTCAGACTTAGCCAAATATCTGTACACATACTTAAATATTGATATTCATAGAATGAATTAAACTTAATCATTCATAAGAGAATTTCATTATAAACGAAATAGTTTACAAATAATTATTTAAGGCATAAAGAGAATAACCAACAGTACACATGATTTTAGATAGATTAAATAGGATTAACAAGATTTACGAAATGTATAGGATTTGTGATCATTAAAACCTGATTAACACATGTGGATTCCAAAAAATAATTCTTCATTTCAACCTCAAAATTATCTTTTGTTTAAAAACTCAACTCATTCAATTATTTTCTCTATCATCATCCTCATTTATTTTTCATTAATATTGATTCTTAAATCTCCATATCCATGTTTATATATAAATCATGTTACAAAAAATATTTCATCTACACATACAATTAGTATGTGTCTTAGTCATTAATTCTAGTTAGAAATCATCATATGTTATGTTTTCATGAATTTATAAAAAAATATCTTGAAGTAGCACTCCAAATTCATTTTTTATTTTTATATATATAATAGTATCAACCCCTTCAAATACTTTTCCATTTATTATGGAATTATTTTCAAATTAATTTTTATCTACAAAAAACACATATTGAAACTATATCATTATCAATTTATTGATCATTATTAACAACAAATAAAATTCCCACAAGGGTAATTTAGATATATTTTGGTTTTGAGTGTCACCTTGGAACTTCATTTAAATATATGGTTGGGAGTTAAACTATATTATATAATGTAAATTAGTTTTTATAAATAATTAAATTTTATAATATATTATTGGTTGAAATTTATCCAATAAATTCTGATTACATAATGAATTTTTCAGTTAAATGAATTTTTCTTATTCAGAAGTGAATAAAATCATGTTTTAAGCCAATTTTTCATCTAAAAAATAATATACTATTCATGTCTCATTAAAATAAGTAAATAATTGTGTTTTTTTCTTTCACATTAAAATTTAAGATTAAAGATTAAAAGTTGTGATATTACAAGGATATAGGAACTTTGATCTTTTCAATTCTGTATGTGATTAATCATGGACTTTAACTATGTTATACCTTTGTAGTTTTAGCTTTAAGGATAGGTATATTTAAATTCATATCTCTGACGGTCATGATAATTAATTACAACTCGCAGTATTTCTAAGCATCAAGCATTGTTACTTGGGATCTTCTAAAAATAAATTGAAAACTTCATATTGTTTCAATTTTTCAGTTTATAGTCATTTTTTTAAACTTTTTTCATTTTTTATGCATGGAGTTTCTATTTTTTATCTCAAAGTAAAATGGTTAATTAGTATAATTCCCATTTATTGATCAAGGATTAGTGATTATGTAGAATCATTAGATTTAAACAATTATATTTAGAGATACTTGTTGATACAATAATGATTAGATATGGATGAAATAAATCACTCTAATGTGAATGATAACTATGTTGGAAAACTAGTTGAGGAAAACCCACCCATGTAAAGATAGATGACCATAATATATTATTTACTTCTCTCAATTAAATTGGTCTCTCCAAGAATCATGAGGTCATTAATCCAGGAGAATAATTTTGACATTAAATTCAGTATAATTTTGATGACTTAAAATGTTGAGCGGTTTGATGGAATATAAAGTGAGAACCCAAATTGACACTTGTTAAAAAAATTTATGATTTTTGACTGATTCATGAATAATGGTATTTTGTATGTTGTTATACGTCTAATGGAACATCCTTTTTTATTAATGGATAAATCTAAATATTGGTTTGAGGTGTTATCATAATGATCAATCATCACATGGGATAAACATACAAAAATGTTTGTAGAAAATTATTTTCCATCCAATAAAATTTTGAATTTCTAGAATAGTATTCAAAATTTTACTCAACATGATTGGGAATATAACTTTGATTTATTATAACACTTGTAGTACCCCCGGTTTTTTGGTATGTGGCCTTTGTTTATGCACTTTTTACGTGTTTAAAGTGCATGGGATGAGTTGGGAAGAGGTTGGGAGAGTTTGGAATGGTTTTGAATGAGTTTGGAGGTTTTTCATAGGGATCACAGTTTGAGAACGGTTAGGGGAAACCATGTGGATGCTCTAGGAAACCATGCATGGGGAGACAGTAGGCTTCACACGGCCTGCGCACGGTTTTACAAACTGTGCGAGGAAACCGTGCAGACCCTTGCTCTGGAGGAAGTAGCGTGTTCATGGATAGTGCACAGTTTTCCAAACCGTGCGGGCTAATTGTGCGACCACTTGAAATAGGGTTTTAAAACTTGAGTTCACTCTGGATTTCCTCATTCCTCTCCAAATCCTCTCCCACTCGAGTCTCACTCGGGATTTTGGGTCCTCAGGGGTTGAAGGTGATCTTCCACTAATTCTTAAAGCGATTCAAAGGAGTTCTGTGGTGGTTTGAAGGTGGTTTCTCCCGGATAAGTCTCTCCTATTGGTTTTCTTGTGGGTTCCTCTAGATCCACATCTCACTCTTTCTTGGTTTTCTATATCAACACTTGTTGTATGTAGATATAGGGTTTTGGTTGCCTTGGATGATGATTTTAAGGCTTGTAATGGTTAGGGAAAGGGATCTAGAGAGGTTTCGGTGGTGCGTTCACCGGATTTGAGGTGTGAGTGCTTGTGGGTCGATTTCTCGGGAACCCTAAAGGTAGGTGGCTTCTCGCTCGACTGTACTTGGTTAGAACTAGTGGTGTTTGATTAAAATTAATTTTTTGTGATTGAAATTAATTGTTATTGTAGTGCCAAATTGGTTAGAATCCCTTTGGTGATGTTTTGGGGATTTTTGGTGAAAAAGGGGGTTTTATGGTGTAATGGTATTGTTGTGGATTATAAAATAGAGATTTTAAAATGGGTTGTTGAGATTGATTTAGTAAAATGGTTGATGGAAAATGGTTTTCAATAAAGATGTTGTTTTTATTGGAATGTGGTCTAGCATGGAAAATGGTTTTCAATAAATGGACAATTTATTGAAGTGGATTGGTATGTGATTTAATTGGTTGATTTCATGTTGTTGTGACCTTGGTGGGTCATATGCTTGTTTATGGATTGATGGAAATTATTTGTGTAAGTGGCGATAAGTACCACTATAAAAAGGGGTTGGATCGTGGATGGAAGGGACACCATCAAAAAATAAGTGAACGATAAGTGCCACTAGTTGTGAATGGGTGAACGGGTTGGATGGAAGATCCACCATTTGGTTGTGGTCAGGAAGTACCACTAGGTGTTAATTGGTGAACGGGTTGGACGGAAGCTCCACCATTTGATTGTTTTGGTTGTTTGTTGTGCATTTCTTTGCAAGTTGGAATTTTTTGTGCTAGTGTGTGAATGTGGAAATGGCTTATGGCATGTTTGGTTGGATATCCCTTGGTTGCTTGGTTTGGGTGTGATTTCTTGGTAAGGGCATGTTTGGATTATGGAAATGGTTGTACTTGTGATTATTTTATATAAATTATTTTATACAAATGTGCTAACAATTTTATCCTAGTGGCGTGTGCAGGGAAGTCATTTGGGGAAAACCTACTAAGTTTTAGTACTCACCCCATACTTCGGCACGTTGGTGTCTATGCAAATGTTGTGTAACATGACATGGGAAAAGGTAAGGCATCGCCCTCCTTTAGTGGTGCATCGTGATGTCTGGGTGGAGCTTGGAGCTTGGAGCTTGGTGTAGAGCTGTGGTGGTATCATGGCACATGGTGTTTTTTTGTTTGGTCTTTCGCATAGTACTATAATATTGTGTTAATTTTTTTTGGTTTTGGAATGTATTATGGAACATTTTGTTGTCTTTTTGGAATTCACGTTGGATTGTTTTATTGAAACACATCACATAGTGGTGGTTAATGGATGGTTTGGTTGGTTTTGCCTTAAGTGAAAATTGTTCCCCAATTTGATCTTGAATCCCTCGACATTTATTGCTAGCCTTTGGCATCATGGGAACATATCTTAAGGACAAGTAGCCCTCACCGCCTCCTCAAGACAATGAGGTAGGGGCGGGGTGTTACAAGTGGTCTCAGTTTGTTCGGTCCTTAGCTTTCAAGAGAGCGCAGTTGTTCGGTTGCTTTGACGCCTTGGTTTTGGAGTTGACATTTTTTATGGTATATTCCTTCAGTTGGGAAAGTAGCAAGGCATAGGAATGTCGGAACATGGAATGTATATCATAAAAGGATGTAGCTAACCTTATTATGCTGAAATTAAAGTTACAAGGGAGTTCGGTACATAAGTGTTTTGGAGACACTTATAGGCATTGGAAATCTCATTGTTGTGGGTGTAGCCAATGAGATGTGCATGGAATATAAGGTAGAAATGGCTTCCCTCTAGGAATCATATTTCATTGGGATATAATTATTTATGGTGTGATATGAATGTGTGAAATTGTAATGTGAATAAATTGGTATTTTGAAAATGGTTTTGTTTTCAAAATGGTGAAACATGGAAAATTTGAACCTGTGGAAAGCCTTGTGCGATATTGTTGTCAATTGTGATTAGAAATTGGAATTCTTGATGTCTACAGAAGTGAGACTCTTTTTTTTGTTTTCTATTGATAGAAATGGCACTGGGTATGCGTTGTAGAGACCAACCGGAGGAGGCTGCTGAGAATGTGGTAGCACCTGAGCCTCAGGTGAACCAGAAGCTAGTACAAAGCATAGTGCAGGATTTCCAAGCTGTGGAAAGTAGAAATAAAATGGAAGAACCAAGGCATGTGGATCATGCGGTTCAGTTTCAAAAGCATAATCCACCCATATTCAGGGGTGATTTATATCCAAAGAGGGAAGAAGCATGGTTGAAAAGAATCAACAAGGTTTTCGAGTTCTTGGGAACATCGATAGAGTTAAAAGTGAATTTGGCCACGTATATGCTGGCAGATCTTTCCCTTTAGTGGTTGGAGTTGGTAGTCCAAGCGGGGACGGACCAGGGTGTGATGTGGGAAGGCTTTGAGGAATTTCTGAATAAACAATTCTACCAACATATGTTCAGAATTCAGCGTATAACTGATTTCCTCAGTTTGAAGTAAGAGCTTATGTCTGTGACAGAGTATGCAGATAAGTCTAAGAACTTAGTGAGGTTTGCACCCGAGGTGTCGTGTAGCACGTCATTGAAGGAAAGGATCTTTGAAGCGGGGTTAAGGCATGAAATATGTTCAAATATAGTTGTACTGTGTATAGATGATTACGTAGAGACGGTGAATAGAGCCTCGGTGGCTGAGCAGGATCTGTTGGGTGCTCCGGGTAGAGGAAGCATGGTGGTACCCATGGGGAATAGTGGGAACTCTAACACTGGGTTCAAGTGGAGGAGGGAAACTTATTCCTAGGGTAATAGTATGGAACATAATACGATGGTAGGATCGGTGAATCTTCCTCTGAAGCCCCAAAGAAATCCAGGATGTTTTCAGTGTGGTTCGATGAGCCACATCAAGCGAGATTGTATGGAACAACCTTGAGCATGTCATAATTGTAAGAAGATGGGGAATTAGCAGTGTTATTGTTAGAATGCACCGAGGTCGAGTGTGCGTGATACTTCTCAGGGATCGCATACGCTATATTCTTTAATGGGATGGGGACAGCAGCACACTCCTCTTCAATAGAGTAAGGTGTGTCATGGTAATTCTCAGAATACCACGACGCCTCAACAAGGAAATAAAGACCAGAGCGTGGCAAGAAAACATGTTTTTGGAGCTGATCAAGTTGTGGTGGATGATCATTCGAGACCATCCATGGTGCGAGGTACTATTATTTTAAATTCTACCTTGATGCATGTGGTGTTTGATATGGGTGCTTCACACTCACTTATTGTTGCACGTGTGGTTGATTTTCTGGGTTTAAGGGTAGAAATGATGCCCTCAATTTTAAAACATCAAACTCCTATGGGTCAAAGAAAGTTTTGATCCTTCTTGTGTAGATCATGTGGTATCGTTGTGGGTAAGGTTGAGCTAATGTATAATTTATCAATGCTTGAGATGGTTGGGTATGAAGTAATCCTGGGAAAGGATTGGCTGGTGGCTTTTAAGGCCCACATCAACTGTGATGAGCGAACATTGGTTTTTATGACACACGATGGTGTTACACATCTCTTTAGAGAAGAGAGGTATGAAAGGAAAGGTGCAAGGGGTTTTTTTGGAAGGTGAATTAGGAATGTTATCATATCAGTTGGCGGTGTTGTTTTTGGAATCGGTAATGGGTGTTGAGAAGAGTGTTCTTCTAGAAGTGGTGGATTAGTTCATGGATGTTTTTCTTGAAGAATTATCTAGGTTACCTCCAATAAGATAAGTGGGGTTTATGATTTATCTCCTTCTGGGGACCAGTCCTATCTCACTTTCTTCTTATCGGATGCCCCCTACTGAATTGCAGGAATTGGAAGTCTAGTTGGAAGAGTTAGAAAACAAAGAGTTTATCTAGCCTAGCATGTACCTGTGGGCAGTGCCAGTGTTGTTTGTGAAAAAGGCAGATGGAAATTTGAGGCTCTGTGTTGATTATCATAGACTTAACCAGGTTCTGATAAATAACAGATATCCACTTCCAAGAATTGATGATTTGTTCGAACAGTTGATGGGATCCCAGTGGTTCTCCAAGATCGACCTAAGGTCCGGATATAATCAATTGCGGGTGAGGAAGGATGGTATTCCTAAACAGATTTTAGAAGTAGACATGGCCATTATGAATATGTGGTTATGACATTTGGACTAATGAATGCGCCATCAGTTTTTATGGAGTTTATGAATCATATATTTTAGAGACATATAGATTCATTTGTGGCGGTGTTTGTAGATTATATTTTTGTGTATTCAAAGACAAGGGTGTAGCATGATCAACACTTGGAGATAGTGCTAGGGATATTGAGGGATCATCGGTTGTATGCCAAATTGTCAAACTATGAATTTTGGATACAGGAAGTTTGTTTTCTTGGCCATGTGATTTCTGAAAGGGGTGTTTTAGTGGATCCGGAAAGGATAGAGGTTGTTATCTCATGGAAATCGCCAAAGAATGTGTTTGAGATACAGAGTTTCCTTGGCCTATCTGGGTATTATCGGAATTTTGTTTGTGATTTTTCATGTTTCGCTTCACCGATGATAGCTATGACAAGAAAGAATGTTCCATTGTAGTGGAATGAACGGTGTCATCAGTGTTTCGAAGAGCTAAAGGGTCTCCTTACATCAGCACCAATCTTGGTTTTTCCAAAACAAGGAAAAGGGTACGGGGTGTATTTTGATGCATCAGGATCAGGTTTGGGGTGCGTTCTCATGCAAGGGAATCATGTGGTGGCATATGGCTCACGATAGTTTTGAGTGCATGAGATGAACTACCCAACTCATGATTTGGAATTGGTAGCAGGGGTGCATGATTTGAAAGTGTGGTGTCAGTATCTCTTCGTTGAGAAATTCACAGTATATACAAATCATAAGATCTTGAAGCACATTTTCACACAAAGGGATTTGAACTTGACGTAAAAGAGATGGATGGAATATCTCCAGATGTTTGATTTTGACATAATGTTAACAATAGGTAAGGGAAATTTGGAGGTGGATGCATTAAGTAGAAAATCATATACTCAGATGGTGAAACAGGCATCAGACCATTGGCAGTTGATGTCGGTTATAGATGATATGCAATTAGAATGTGAGGAATGGGGTGATAGAGCGGTCTTCTTTCCAGTTTTGTTGATTCCTGACTTGGTTGACTTGGTTGAAGAGGCACAAATATTTGAGTCTGAGTGTGTGACCATGGGGTCGAGACTCAATGGTGGGGAGACCATTGAGGGTTGGAAACAAAATGGAGATTCAATTTTGTGTTTTCGGAATCCGATAGTTGTACCAGTTTCTTGTTAGGAGGATCTTCTCAGGGCATATCATCATTCCAGGTGGGCTGTTCATCCTGGAATTCAGAAAATTTATAAAGTGTTGAAACCCCAATTCTAGTGGGATAGTATGAAAATAAGAGTGGTTGAGTTTGTTTCGAGGTGCTTGACTTGTCAGCAGGTCAAGGAAGAGCATCAGAGGCCAGCAGGAATGTTGCAGTCTTTACCAATCCCTATTTAGAAGTGGGAGGAAATAGTGATGGATTTTTTTCACATGTCTCCCAAGAACAGTCAGAAAGCATGATGCAATTTGGGTGATAGTGGATTAGATAACGAATTCTGCCCATTTCATTCCAATTCGTGCATCTCATACAGTGGAGGATCTATCCAAAATCTATATCTGGGAGGTGGTAAAGAGGCGTGGTGTTCCAGATTTCAATTGTATCCGATAGTGATCTGAGGTTTACAACTTGTTTCTAGAAGCCCTTACAACAATCCCTTGGATCTAAGTTGACCATGAGTATAGCGTATCACCCTCAGACTGATGGTCAATCCGAGAGGACGATACAAAATCAGGAGGATATGTTGTTGTCTTGTGTTATGGATTTTGGTGGCTTATGGGAGGAGCACTTGTTGTTGTTTGAGTTCTTGTACAATAACAGTTATCAAGCATCCATACATATGGATCAATTTGAAGCGTTGTATGGGTGGTCATGTCGTTCTCCACTATGTTGGGTGGAAACAGGTGAGTCCTCTATGGTTGGACCGAGCCTTGTCTAGGAGACTACAGAGAAAATCAAGAGGATCATGAAGATAATTTGGATGGCTCAGAGTCTTCAGAAATTGTATGCAGATCATCGTCGACGGCTGTTGTCATTCGAGGTGAGTGATCATGTTTTCTTGAGGATCTCTCCTAGGTTGGGAGATCGTCAGTTTGGGAAGCAGGTAAAGTTATCTTTGAGGTATATTGGACCTTTTGAGATTCTTGAGCGGATTGGTGAGGTGGCGTATTGTTTGGATTTTCTACCTAGGTTCAGTGTGGGGAACAATGTGTTTTATGTGTCGTAGTTGAAAAAGTATCAGTCGGATCGTGACCATGTGATTAGATGGGATCATGTTAAACTAGAACCAGATTCTTCATTGATGCACGTTCCAGTGCGGGTTGTGGATAGGAAAGAGAAATTCTTGCGTGGTAAAAGCATCGGTTTAGTACGTGTTTGTGGAAGCATGGTCAGATTCAAGAAGAGACTTGGGAGCGGGAGAAAGAGATGGTCGAGCAGTGGCCCGAGCTCTTTCGGCAAAGGGTGGGTTCACTACTTTCCATGGATGGAAATTCCAATGGTGGGGAGAATTTAGTACCCCCGGTTTGTGGTATGTGTCCTTTGGTTAGTCATTTGTTATGTGTTTAAAGTGAATTTTATGAGTTGGGAAGAGGTTGGGAGAGTTTAGAATGGTTTTGAATAAGTTTCGAGGCATTGCATAGGGAGCACGGTTTGAGCACGGTTAGGGGAAACCGTGAAGATTCTCTAGGAAACTGTACAGGGGGAGATAGTAGGCTTCGCATAGCCTGGGCACGGTTTTCCAAAATTTGTGAGGTAACCGTACAGACCCTTGCTCTCGAGGTAGTAGTGTGTGCAAGGTTAGCACACAGTTTTCCAAACCGTGTGGGATAATCGTGTGGCCACTTAAAATAGGGTTTTAAAACCTGAGTTCACTCGGGATTTCCTCATTCCTCTCCAAATCCTCTCCTACTTGAGCCTCACTCGGGATTTTGGGTCCTCATGGTTTGATGTTGATATTCCACTGATTGTTGAAGAGATTCAAAGGGGTTTCATGGTGGTTTGAAGGTGGTTTCTCTCATGTAAGTCTCTCCTCTTGGTTTTATTGTGGGTTTGTAACGCCCTGACCCCAGTTACCTAGAGTCGGTGCATTATTACGTAACATTGGCATGATCACAAAAGATCCAGTCTTGAAAGACCGATTAGTTTATTTGCCTTGGAAACACTAGATACATTCATAAGTCTTACATTACATCATAAAGTAAAAAAACTACAACAACATCTTGTCTTCATATCCCCTCATACTATCCCTACAGGTCATTCATAATATACTTCTTCACATCCTGTAAAAATTAAAACATTGGAAGGGGTGAGATCAGATTCTCAGTAAGGATAAAAATATAGCGGAAGCTTTCATAAATAAACATAAACATTTATGGAAATGTATATCTAAAAAAGCCTTTTAAACTTGAACTTCAACATAATATGGCAAAAATAAAATTAAATAATTCCATTTACTTATTCACATGGATATTCTACTAGTCGAATAATCACATGAAATATCAATAACCACTTTCATAATGATGGAATGCATAATGCCAGACTGTTATAACCACGTAGCCAAGGACTCGTGCCAAGACTACAAATAAGATTTTGTCAAGGCCTCGTGCCAAGACACTAGTTTGTCTCATGATACCTACCGATGCATTGAGGAGCTATAGCGGGCTCCACCCGTCACATACTATGTCCAATGCATTCCTTATATGAAAATGTTTAAACATATCATAAACCATAACAAAATAGTATCACATAAAAAATGCATAAAGGAAACATAAAATTTCCAAATTTCAATCACAATATATCAATACAACACATTGATATAATAAAAACATTATCAAAACAATTTTCAATACCAAAATAAAAGAAAATTAAAACATGGTATTTATTTTTTATTTAAAAAAATTATGTCGTGTAGAGGAAGCCGAAACTCAAATAATGGTCACTGCGACGGAGAAGTCGTTGTCGCCGCATACATAAGACAAAACATTCCTTCTATAATTTAGTAAAAATGCTTCATATAAAAATATTCCTTTTGAATAAAAGTAAAAGTCAAAGGGTTTTATACACCGTATAAAGGAAAGTTGTGTATAAAGCAAAATATGCCTCAATGAAAGGAGATTGAGACGATGTCCCTTACCTCGTGTCCGACTTGACTCGATCGTTATTTAAACTCCTGAATAATAAACTAGAGTAAATTTCTACTTTCTTAAGAACATTTTTCAAGTTAATTATTCCTTTTATATCACTTATTACCATGTTATGAACATTATGTAATTATTTAATTTAGTAATGGTCATTTTGTCGATCTTTGGTACTTGAGTCAAAAATAAACTTCTTATAATTACAAGTTGTTCATGTGGTAAAATATCCATTATATATAGAATTATATTCATGATGTAGATATCATATATATCATATATATATATATATATATCCAGTATATACATTCATTTATAATATTACATAACATTTAGAGGTAAGAAATGAAATGCACCGTTCATGGAGATGGTAAGCCGTACGTACGCGTGAACGCTACTTTCATTTCTATTTAATATTTAATGGAATGAAATCATAATTATCTAAAGGTATATTATAATTCAAGTATAATATAATATATAATATCATTTACTCCAGCATTTATACATCCCACATATGGCATTAATGATTCAAATCACTTTGAGGGGGCGGTAGTCCGCACTTCCTAAAATGAAATTATCGCATTTACCCATAATGGAAATCACAAAGGTATGACATAAATGAAAAATACATAAGAATAAGGAAAACATAAACATAATTTATATGATATATAAAAATATTTTCATCATAATGTCCACTATGAGAGGTGTCATCGTTTCGTGAGGCAGTAATTCGCCACCCACAGAAACAGTATGTTCTTTAACCATTAGACGAAGGTGTGTGTAATTGTAAATAAAATAATTCTCATAAAATAATCCTAGTATATTGATTATACTGGTTTTGTTACAAAATAAAGTAATAAAAAGAGTTTAAGGGGTTGGAGAATCAAAATAAAACAAAATAACATAAGAGAAGACATTACCGTAAAATCGGGTAACTCTTTTTGATTTGAGCCAAAGGCTTCCTTGGGAGGACTTCTGCCCAAATTTAGGCTTATAGGAGTAATATAGAAAATTTTATAGAGAATTTTAGTAGAGTTTGTCCGAGACAAATGGATTTGAAGGTGTGAATATGGTGGTAGAGGTGGGGGCCTTTTATAAGAGGAGAGGAGGGGCACTCTTAGATTGTCATGAAATGTTACATTATTATGAAATTCTTTTCGGATTTCAAAGGTCCCAAAATTATTTATTTCAAAGATAAGGTGATAAGGGTTATAAATATACTCATACAATAGTTTTTTGACAAGTGTAAGTCCTATATTTTACATTATATTTTTATTTTATTTAAATCGTTAATTAATGAGGTAATCGTTGCATCATCATGGTGTGATAAATAAATTTATTTATTTAATTATTAAAAATTATAAGAAAATTACCATGATGTTGGAAATATTTTTATCTTTCCAATGGATATTTATATTCCAAAGTATAACTTGTATAACCCCTTGTAAAAATCTTTTTAGTAAAAGAATACATGTTTCTGACACTTTTATTTTTACTTTAAATAAAAAGTTATTAATGTCATTTTCTAACCCAAGGGGCTCCATGGGGTCCCCAAGTTGACCCTTGGATTTTCTTGGTCAGCCATGACTCATCCAATAATGGTAGGACATGTGTAAAGGTAATTTCATATTATTATAACATTATATTTATCTTAAATTACACTAATTACCTTTAATCGCGATTAATAGAACTTAAAAGTTATTATTCACCAAAAATTATTTTAATACCTTTGAACCACATATTACTTCCTAATGATAATGAAGTATGTCGGATTTTTGAAATTCAAATCACATAGGTGGTAAAATTTAATTTAAACAAAAAATTAGTTTTTTAACTACCACTTAGTGGTTTCACTATTCATCAAAAATCGATGTTTTTCAAAAAAATACCAAAAATTTACTCTAAGCTATATTTGATATTCCTAATTCAAAAATTATGTCCATTTTACCAAATTGAAAACATAAAAGTTTCATTAATTATTTTTATATTTAATTCCCGCTGTGAAAACAAATAGCGTGTTTTTAAGAAACAATATCAATCAAAAGATTGACAATTGTTTATGTCCAATTTCAAAGTAAAATTAATTATAATGACCACCATTGCATAAAATTGTAAAATTATATTCTAATTATACTTTAAAACCACTCAGTAGTATAATTTATCACTATAAATTATTTTGATTAAAAATGTTGTTTTTAAGTATTTTTCAATATTCATCGAAAATTGGAAGTTCTCAGAAAAATACCAAAAATTCAACATATGAAAATTTCGATATTGCAAATCAAAAAATAAAGTCCAATTTTAATAATTAAATTTATAAAATTTCAAAAAGTGGGTATTACTATTCATAACGGCTACTTTGATTGGTCGCGGTGTGTTAGAATCTCGAACTTGCGTACAATGAAAGCTGTTGCATTATTGAAAGAGAAGCATATCGTGAATGCTTGGGGTGTTACAGGGTTCTTCTAGATCCACATCCCCCTATTTTATGGTTTTCTAGATCTAAACTGCTTATGTGTAGATCTAGGGTTGTGGTTTCCTTGGATGATGATTTTAAGGCTTGTGATGGTTAAGGAAGGGGATCTGGAGAGGTTTCGGTGGTGTGTTCGCTGGATTTCAGGTGCGGGTTCTTGTGGGTTTATTTATTAGGAACCATAAAGTTCTGTGGCATCTCTATCGACTCCACTTGGTTATAACTAGTGTTTTTTTTATTACAATGAATTTTTTATGCTTGAAATTAATTGTGATTGTTGTGCCAAATTGGTTGGAAATCCCTTTGGTGATGTTTTGGGGAAAAGGGGGGTTTTTATGGAGTAATGAAATTTTTGTGGATTTTAAAATAGGTATTTTAAAATGGGTTATGGAGATTTACTTGGGAAAATGGTTGATGGAAAATGGTTTTCAATAAATATGATGTTTTTATTGAAATTTGGTTTGGCATGGAAAATGGTTTTCAATAAATGGAAAATTTATTGAAGTAGATTGGTATGTGATGAAATTGGTTGATTGCATGTTGTTGTGACCTTTAAGGGTCATATGATTGTTTATGGCTTGATGGGAATGTTTTGTGGAAGTGGCAAGAAGTACCACTATAAAAAGGGGATGGATAGTGGACGGAAGGTCCACCATCAAAGGATAAGTGGACGGGAAGAGCCACTAGTTGTGAATGGGTGAAAAAGTTGGACGGAATATCCACCGTTTGGTTGTGGTTGGGAAGTACCATTAGGTGTGAATGGGTGAATGGGTTGGATGGATACTCCACTATTTGGTTGTTTTGGTTGTTTGTTGTGCATTGCTTTGCAAGTTGGAAATTATTGTGCTAGTGTGTGAATGATGAAATGGCTTGTGGCATGTTTGGTTGGATTTCCCTTGGTTTCTTGGTTTTTTTGTGATGGCTTGGTATGTTTATGTTTGGATTTTGGAAATGGGTTTACTTGTGATTATTTTATATAAATTGTTTGATATAAATGTGCTAACGGTTTTATCCTAGTTGCGTGTGTGGGGAATTCATTTGGGGAAAACCTACTGAGTTTTAGTACTCACCCCCTGCATTGCCATGTTGGTGTATTTGAAAATGTTTTGTACCTTGATGTGGGAAAAGGTAAGGCATCAACCACATTTAGTGGTGCATTGTGATGTCTGGGTGGAGCTTGGAGCTTGGAGCTTGAGGTAGAGTTGTGGTGGTATCATGGCATATGGTGCTTTGTTGTTTGGTCTTCCACGTAGTACTCTGATATTGTGTTGTTTGTTTTGGTTTTGGGATGTATTGTGGAACATTTGGTTGTCTTTCGGGAATTCATTTTGGAATTTTTTTATTGACACGCATCATATAGTGGTGGTTAATGGATGGTTTGGTTGGTTTTGTCTTAAGGGAAAATCATTCCCCAATTTTATCTTGAAGCCCTCTGCATTTACTACCAGCCTTTTGCATCTTGGGAACATCGCTTAAGGCCAAGTAGTGCTCACCGCCTCCTCAAGACAATAAGGCAGGTTCTGGTTGTTACAACACTTTATTGAGATATTAATAAATTTATTTCATTATGGAGTAAACCAATAGATAAAAATCCAAATATATTATTTTGATTTATAAGTAAATTCTAGATAATTTGTTGATACTGACACTAATGGAGAGTTAATAAATAATACTCCTACAGTAATTAAAGTGATCTTAAGTGAATTAATAATAATTTTTATCCAATGTAAAAAATAATTAGGATGACCAAGGATAGGAATTTATTGGGGGGTAAAATCACTAAGTGGGAATCCCAAGGTGAAACCATGTCTAAATAATTTATAGAACAATTATATATTCAATGTAATAGAGCACCATGTGATCCACATACCACATTACATGATACTCAAGGAGGAACACAAATTTTAAAAAAATTACAAGTTGGATGAAGTGAAAATTAAATGAGGGAATTATTATTTATTTGATATAATTGGGATTAAATTTATTTTCCAAAATCAATCTAAATAAAAATAGAGGTTGACTGAAAGTTCAATATATATATGAAGCATGCAATGGACCATTCCCAAGTTATATTTATTTCATGATTGATTATAAATATGAGATTTACATAATGATAAATGTCATGACTAAAGGAATTGAATCAAATAAAATACAAAATGGATAAAATGTCAGAACTAGAGAGAGGATCATCACATATTATTTATAATTAATATTGTCAATTGAATAATTAACATAATAGAATTATTTTCTTATCAATGAGTTGGAAAATATATCTACGATGTAGAATCATTTCATTATATGAATCAAGTGTATATTCCCTCTAGCATTGGTCCACATGGGTTCCATAAATCTCCGAACATCACCATAGTAATCTTTGGGTGCTAGTACAATAGATATTATTGCTTGCATCATTATCTTTTGATCACCATGATAAATGATTAAAATCCATTCTACTTTACCTTTATTGACTTAGGAAGAATGGTGGAGTAATATCTCTCTCCTTTCATTGGAGAGTTCTTAGAGAGGGAGCACTTTAGGACTTGATAGGATTTTTCAAATTTTTTGTGCACAACCAAACAAATTAATTTTCTCTCTTAGAAAATAATATAATTGGGTTTATAAATTACTAGGGTTAGAAATAAATAATTAAACTAGTGACCCTTATTATTTATTTAATTCCCTGTGAACCCCATGTCTCCAATAATAATACTAACAATACTTCTCAACAGGTGATTAACATGTGAATTAAACTTAAATATTATTTATTTATTTAATATTTAATATATATTATTTATCTTTGGACCAATAAAAGTAGCCCTCCATTCCTCTAAAATATTTCTCAGGCCTTTAATAATGACTATTTGTTTATTAAATAAATATCACTGCATTATTTTCCAATAAATAAAAAAATATTATATTCACTAAATATAAAATAAATATTTCTTAAATATTTTGGTCACATTATATTCTCTCAAATAACTGGTGACGGAATATATGTGATCAATATAATATCAATAATTATCAGGCCATGTACAGGAATAATATTTATACAATTTTGTTAAATAATAAATAATAATATATTACGTAACAAAGATTTTGAATTCACTTTGTGTGTGACACCCTTGGCCTCTTTCTTAGTGTTATTAGGAGAAGTAGCCTAAAGTATAAGGATAACATCTAAAAACATGATAAGGAACCCATAGGGAAGGAATTTAATGTTTTAACAACATAGTATATTATAAGAATTCTTATTATTTAATATAATCCCTTCATCAGGATATCTCTAATCAAGCAAGTTGCATGCTAGTTCTATCAACCTATCTGCCCGATGTGTCTTTCTTGGAATTTTTGGAAATTGAGCTTGACTATAGAACACCATACCCATGGATTTATTTAGGATATATAGTTTCCATAAATGGTTCTGATATATCAACATTCATTAAAGAATAGAATGGAAAAATCCTTTCTCACATTATTCATCAATGCAATATTACTCATGACGCACCCGACATATCCTACCACACCATGAGCATATTTTATAACATTTTTCATCAATGCATAAATAAATTTGAATCACAATACTCATTAAAAAAACATTAAATTATAATTATCAATACACACATCCATAGATAGGAACATCCAATGACACATATAAATGTGGATTTCATACTAGAGGGTCTCATTCTCATAGTATCATAAAATTGATATCAACAAAGGTGTACACCATGAGAAAGATCCTTAAATTCCTTTGTGTCTCCACCCTTGATAGCCTAAATCATTTCTATATGTCAAATGATATCATTTGGCTACAGAACATATATTTAAGAATAGTGTCATAGAACTTCTGGATTCTCATCATAGCGGAGAACTGCTAAGACCTTTTAATAAAACTTCTAATCATGGGACATTATCATATACAATGTTATACAAAAGAAAAATCATTATATGATAATAATTTTATTAATATTAAAAGATATTAATATAGTTTATCATAAAGTACACAGAAGTTGGTTCTAGGGCAATAAATCCAACAAACTCCCACATAAACTAGAGTCAACTGATAACAACCATAAGTCCGCTATCTCTCACATGGTACTCATGCTTCTACTGAGATAATCCTTTAGTCAAGGGGTCCACCACATTCTATTTTTTGGGTACCCTTCTAAATGAAAATTCACCCCTTAGATAAAAATCCTTCAAGAGGTGATATTTTCAGAGTATATGCTTTTCCCATTGGTGTGACCTTGTCTCTTTTTCAAGAGCCACAACTATAGAATTTTCACGATACAGTGTGATAGGTTCTTTACTGAGAGGAACCAGATAAATCTCTTTGATAAATTTCCATATCCAACCATCTTACTTGGATGCATCAAAAGACTCTATATACTTGGACTCCACTCTAGAATCAGCAACAACTGAATTCTTTAAACTCTTCAAATTCATAGCTCCTTCATTGAGATATAAAACTTATCCTAATTGTGACTTCAGATCATTATGATATGTCTGAAAAATAGAATCACTATAACCCCTCATGATAATCCCCTCATCTCCTCCATAAACCAAGAAAATATCCTTAGTTCTTCTTAGAAACACAAGGATATTCTTAATAGTATACCAATGATATTATCAAGAATCATCTTAATATATTCCTACCATGATTAATTATATTCAACATCAATTATAGTACAAAACATGGCATACATTAATGTTCATATCATGGATGTTTATGTGATATTAATAATTCTATCATTATCCTATTTTTTATGATGAAAAATTTTCATATAAAGATGTAAATATTGGGAAACTTGAACAAATCCCCTGTTAGATTGTCCCATACTAAATCCCTTTAGTATCTGGTCAACATATGTACTTTGACTTAGTCCAAGAAGCCTCTTGGATCTATCATGAGTGATCTTTATCCCTATAATATATATAGTTTCACCTATGTCCTTCATGGAGAAACACTTATTTAACTCATTCTTAAAAGACTAAAATACTAGTATATCATTTCCAATAAGTATTATTTCATAAAAATATACTACTAGGATAATGATTGAATTTCCACTGAACCATTTGAAAATATGTAGCTCACATTTTTTCTTAATGAAACCAAATTCTTTTATAGATTCATAAAATTGAATGTTTCATGACCTGGATGCTTTCATCAGTCCAAAAATGGATCACTATAACTTGAAAATACATTTGGAATCACCTAGAGTCACAAGACCTTCTGGTTGTGTCCTATATATATCTTTCTTAGGGTTCTCAATAAGGAATGTAGTTTTGACATCCATATTCTTAATATCATAGTCATGGTAATATTATATAGAAAGTATAATTCTAATGGACATAAACATGGTAACCAATGAAAAGGTTTAATCATATTAAATTCCTTGTTTTTTTAATCCCTTTAGTCACTATACTTGCTTTATAATTATTTACTTTACCTTCAATTTCCAGTTTTCACATGAATATCCATTCATACCCAATGGGTTTTACATCAATTGTTGTAATAATGAGAACCCAAACTTGGTTCTGATACATGGAATGCACTTCAAAATTCCTATATTCTTACCATCCTATATCTTCTGAGCTCTATACTTCCTCCTTATAGGATATAGGTTCATAAATTTAAACCAATAATGAGTCTCCATCTTCCATGACTAGAAAACCATATATATTTGGGTCTCTTACCTCTCTTATTCTCATTTGTATTTTTTCTGTTTTAGGAACTTATTATTTCATGGGGACCTATGGAACATATTATTGTACCAATACTTGTGTATCTTGAGAATCAACTTCATCAATGTCAATCTAGATCCCACTCTCCATTTTTAGGATTTTATCTCTCTCAAGAAATATGTATTTTCTAACCGCAATCAATTTCTTATATGAGGGGTTGTATAGTTGGTATCCCTCTGTTTCCTTGGGGTACCCAATAAAGACACAATTTATACCCCAGGGTAATAGTTTATTTCCTAATAAAGCCTTAACAAAATCCTTTCAACCCCATACATGTTTATGTGACAAAACAAGTTTCTTTTCACTATATAATTTGAAGGGAAATTAATTTTCCACCTTAGTTGGTACTTTTTTTAATGTGTATACCATTTTTTAATGTATGTCCCCAAAATGATCATGGATGATCTATATGACTCATTATCGACCTTACCATTTCTAATAAGGTACAGTTCCTCCTTTCAATAACACCATTCCACTATATTTTATATGGTGGAGAGAGTTGAGACTGAATCTCAAACTACCGTAAGTAGTTGAAAAAATATTGGTTAAGATATTCACCACCATGATTTGAATGATGTTTCATTATCCTCTTTCCAAGTTTATTCTCTACTTCATCCTTGATTTACTTGAATTTATCAAAGGACTCAAACTTATACCTCATCAATTATACATAACCATATCTACTTAAGTCATCAATAAAATTTATGAAGTAAGAACACACACCTCTAACTTCTATTAGAAATGGTCCACACAAATCTATGTGTACCAATCCTAGAAGCTTTGTGTTTCTCTAACCCTATCCACCGAATATTGATTTGGCCATGTTTTCTTTTAAACAAGAATGACATATTTCAAGTGGTTTTAAATCAAACAAGTCTATATAACCATCTTGACAGAGCTTTGTCATATTATTCTCATTTACATGACCAAGAAAGTGATTACGTAACTGGGTGTTATAGGAGTCATGTAAACATGATTCATTATCAACTTCCAATACCTAGTTTTCATAATTTAATACATTAATAAAATTATTTAAATTTTATATACTATAACATATGTCGTCTTTATAAAAGAAACAATTTTTATTTCCAAACATGAAAATAAATTGATCTACATCCAGGAATGATGCAAAAATTCTGTTCTTGGTAACCAATGGTACATAATAAAAATAATTAAAAAAATTATTGGTAGCCAACAATGGATAGAGAATATAGCCTCACACCATTAACATATCTCAAATACACCTCTCCTTTATTAATATTTTGAAATATACTTGGTTTCATTATTTACATACATATGTGAGCACCACAAACTATATATAATACTAAATGTGTTGATATTGAAAGATTACACTTTATAACGAATGCACTTTAAGCTTCCCCTTTCTCAGAGGTGTTGTTCCTCTTCAAGTGGCCTGACCTTCCACATGTAAAATATAATACCTCCTTTTCCTTTACCTACCTATAGATCTTCTTTTTCTTGAAATTACAGTACTCAAGATCTTTAGGCATTTTTTTGTTACATGGGACCCCTTTTCCCTATTCTTTCTTTTCTCATTCACCATAAGGATAGTGGGTTTATCGCACCCCATGTTCTTATCCACTTGGAGAATCAAAGTAATAAGTTTCAAAAGGCTCTTCTCATTATTATTAAAAATTTAATTAAAAAATTGGATGAGGTTTTTGTAAGTGAAGAATGTATAAGATCTGTACGCAACTCATCCAATAATTTCATCCCTAAGATGTCGAAGAGTTAAATATAGATAATAATTTTAACTAAATGGGGTCTAGATGGATCAAAATCTCTAATATTATATGTAAAAAATCATTATATATATTTTACCTCTCTTGTCTCACCTTCTCTTGATAAATATCTTGATGTCGATACATCATGATATATTCATTCATATACACATTTTGCTTCAAAATATCATTGGACATGAATGATATAATGAAAAATTAACCATCTATGGAATCATTACAATGTTTCTCAATGTGTGATAACTCTTAATCACATTCCTCATTACTAGGTGTATCAGGAATAAGTTCTTCCTCCACAAACAATTTCAATTCATGGATAAGGATAATGTGTAAATTTCCTTTGCCACTATTAGAAATTTGTGCCAATTAGAAGGTTGGAAATGTCAAGTATGGATCATAATTATATGTTTGAAGTCATTTTATTCATGTTTCTACAAATAATATGAAACCAATATTAGTACTTTATCTAATAAAATTTAGTCATATAAATAAATATTATATTTATTAATCTCCCACTATTTTATCAATACCCAATAAACCTCACTATTGGCTTTAGAATATTATGTTTCTTGGAAATTCTAGTGGAAAGGATCCATATCCCCTTTCTCATTAATCCATCTTTTGTTGGTAAAGAAACTTGAATGGTTTTAGGTAGGAATTCCAAATTCCAAATGCATTAACAAATAGTTCCTTGATCTGTTAAGTGGAACCCTCAATCCTAGAACCCATAAATTGGATTTCCTCAATGATTTCCTCTTAGTTACACCATGTATAACTTTGGTAGTAAACCCTTAATGTGAAATAAGTTAATTCAACCCAAAAATTCATGTTATAATTCCCTAATAATTAAAATCACCCAAACATTCTCTGGTCTATCACTTTAATCTATGGTCTGATTTTAACTATAGTAGTGAATGGTTATACTGACTTAATATATATAATTGATGTATTTTATCCTTTTATGAGTAAATTTACAATTATTACCTTTATTAAATGTTTTTTAATATTTTGGATTTACCTAAGTGATTTACCATGTATTGGAAAATACATACGCATACGTAAATTTGTTTTACTTTCATCTTGCATGCTTATTAATTCATTAATTCATGTGATCGTGAAAAACATCCATTATGAAATAACCATGAAATATAAAATAAATATAATAATAAAGTTATATGATCAGGAGATTTTACTAATGGTAATTTTATCTACCAGTTGATAAATTAACTAATGACCTAGGGGAAAAATACCTTGAACCAATTAAGGTTCATGTTAGAGCTTTCCTCCTATTGACCTATGTATCTCACTTGGATTGGATTCATCTCCACTCCAAACCTTGACTACCACCACTATCTTGGGAGATCCATCAATTACATATGATTTTACTCACATACAGGTGAGGGAAACATGAGTTTTATAGAAAATAAACCATGGTCACATAGGACCTTACATAATAAGAGGAGAGATGGAGCACAAAATAATAATTTAATTTAATAATAAATAAAATGAAACCAATAACATAAAAAGTTATGGTTTATGATCACGATTATTCACATGCATGTAAAAAATTACATATTTTATAAAAATATAATTCAATTCTTAATCATTCTTTTTTAAGATAAATCTTGATCAATTCATTTAATTTTCATCATTAATTACTCTATTAATTTATCTTAATTATCATTTTAATTTCCTTGTGATTATCATTCATTATAATTTAAAAAAATTATTTAAAATTATATGTGTAAATAAATGTACATTATAGGAAACATAATGAATACTCATCTGAATCTACACAACATGTAGTATACTAATACACTGTTTAATCTTACGAAATTTGGAAGACACGAAATATCACATACTTCAATGACATGTGCTATCAACATAATGATTACATAAATTAAATGAATTTTATATAGCATGGTGTGATTAAATTCATGTAGAGTAATGTCATTAATATGAATCATACAAGATATAAAGATCTAAACATTAAAAAAAAATTAAACACACACACACACACACACATATATATATATTAAGACCCATCACATGGAGTGTATAATTAACTTAATGACCCCCACAGAATCACAATTCGATAAGATTAACATAGTATAATATATTAATTTTTATTATGTATAATTTGGTATAAGTACATGGAGTATACAGATGAAATACATGGTGTATACATATGAAATACATTTTGTATACATCTTTGACCATCCATTTAAGGAACATATCTTGGGAATCGGTGTGTAAATAGTTACTTGAAAGAATTGTAGTGAAAGACATGTACAAAGGGATACATGGTGTGTAGACTCTGAGTTACATGGTTACCAGTGAGGTAGGCTTTGTATGGAATTACATGTCCTATCTATGACTTAAAAGGAAAACACATCATATAGGTGGTCTACACAGCATGTACTTTGGCTGACCTTGTGCTAGGATGGGCCTATCAACACACAATGTAACATATTAGATACACCATGTGTAATCAATTCACATGGTTTGAATTAATTTCTAATTAATTCCTAGTACATTGAACATAAGAACACGAAGTGTAACTTTGGTTACACGATGTGTACTCTTGTGTTATCCAGCCAGAATCCTTGGCACCTCCATATGAGTTCTTCAATTTTATTTCATTCATAAAATTAATCATTTTGATTATATCTATGATAAACTAAGGTGGAAGATGTAGATCTCATTATTTTATTTAAAATAATGATTAAACATGAATTGAAAACTAAATTAAAAATGTGTAAATGAATCAACGATATTTAAATAATTATAAAAAATTATGTGGCCACTTTGATACCACTTGAATGTTCTGGGATTAGTATAAGCATGACATAGGTCTTTTCCCACTTATCATTTTGTCGTGATCGATGATCAATCCAATATTTACACAATGATAAACATCATGATCAATAGAATTAAATCAAATAAAATAGTGAATGGATAAAACACTGGAACTAAAGAGAGGATCATCACATATTATTTTAATTAATTTAATAAATTAAGGAATTACCTTGTTGGAATTATTTCCTCATTGATGATTCTGACAATAAATATTCATTGTATCATCATTGTGTCATAAGAATCAAGAGTAGGTTGCCTCAATTGCTGATACAAATGTGTTCCAAAAATCTCCGAATGTCACTATAGGAATCTATGAGTGCTAGTGCAGAAGAACCTATCACTTGCGTCTTTCACCTTTGATCACCACAATAATTGATTCCAAAGAATTCTCTTTGATCTCTCTTGACTTGAGGGAGAATGGTGTAGTAAGATTGCTCTTCTTTCTTGGGATCGTTATTAGAATGGGAGCTCTCTAGGGATTGAGAGGATTCTCCAAATTCGTTGTGCACAACCAACCCAATGAATTGACTCTCTTAGAAAATAATATAATTGGATTTATATATCGCTAGGGTTAGAAAATTAATAATTTTAGAAGTTATCATTATTATTTTTTTAATTTCATGAGGAACACCATGTCTATAATAATAATAATAATATTATTTCTCAGCATGTTCTTTATTTTCAAAATAAAATTTAATATTTTTTATTCAAATAATATTCAATATATATTATTTGTCTCGGACCATTAAACTCAATTCACCATTCCTCCAAAATATTTATCAAGCCTTGAATAACGAATATTTATTTATTAAAAAATATAAATTCATTATTTTCAAAAAAATAAACAAATATTATCTTTACTAAATAGAAGATAAGTATTTATTAAATATTCAACTCACATTATATTCTTTCGAATAACTGGTGATTGAATATATAAGATCAATAAAAATTGAATAATTATTAAACCACACATGGGATTAATATTTATTCCACTTTTTATATAATAAATAATAATATATTCATTAATTGATATTATGGATACCCTTAGTGTGTGTCCCTCTAGCCCACTCTCTTAGTGGCATTAGGAAATGTAGCCTAAAGTCCCAGGTTAGCATCTTACAACGCGAAAAGGCAATCATAAAGAAATAAGTTAATGTCGCAACATCATAATACCTCATATGGATGCTTATTGTGTAAGTTAATTCCTTTATCATGATATCTCTGATAAATTAGGTTTCATGCGGGTGCCATTAACCTATGTACTCGATGTCTATTTCTTTGGATTCCCATAAATAGAACTTGCCTATAGAACACCATGCCATGAATTTATTTAGGTTATACGAGTTCTATCAATTTACTTGATATATCAACTTTCATTAAAGAATTTAAAGGACAAATCCTTTATCACATTATTCATTAATGTAATACTATTCGCAATGCATCCAACATATCAAACCTCACCACGAACATATGTCATCGTGGTTTTCATCAATACATTAAAGTAAGTTACTCATAATACTATTTAATAATATTATTAAACACTAAGGATCAATACATACATCTACATATAGGAACATTCAATGACACATATAAATGTGGATTTCTTACTAGCGGGTCATGTTCTCATAATATCTTATACTAGATATTTCCCATGGTGTATACCGTGGGAAGGTGCCTCAAATTCCTAGGAGTCTCCACCACTGATAACCTATATAATTTGTGTCCCTCAAATGATATCATACTTCTATAGGAAATATAATTAAGAATATTTTCGTAGTACTTTTGGGTTCTCATCATAGTAAGGAATTGTTATGACCTTTTAGTGAGACAACTACTCTTGGGACATTGTCAAATAATATGTTACACAGAAGAACAATCATGATGTGACAAGAAGTTTATTAATATTAAGATCTATAAATAAAATATTATCATAAAGTATACATAAGTTGGTTATAGGGAACCAACTCTATCACTAACACCCAAAAATCATGGGTGGATGCAAGAAAGCGGTCGAGAATAATTTTAACCATGATTATATTCCATCAAAATTACCCAAGGGAAATCAATCTCATTTCCCCATTTCCCAATATTGAAACCCATGAGACTAATATAAAACCATCATCAATAAAATATGTAATAACATTAGAATTAATCCCAAGAGGTACAACCCTTCTTTAAAATAGTGGTTTCCCAATACATCAAGAAAAAATTTCAATGCTTCCCCCAAGTTTATAAAAAGATAAAAAATAATGATAAAATGTTTAATTTTCACAATAGTTCTCTATGAATAATTAAGAATCATTTGGGAACGATAAAAAATATTTCTAAGAGGTACAATGGTACATTGTCATAAAATCTCATGGGTTTTAGGGAGGACGTGAATATTATGGTGTTGAGGAGTGGAAAAGTTCTAAATAAGGAGGGAACCACCTATGAGAAGAAGATTTATAAGAAAAAGTAAGCAGAGGAACAATGAAATGTATTCCAAAAACAAGTATTAATTAAGGTTGATATACAGAATATATAGACTGAAATAGATAGTTAAAATACGATCAAAAATAAATCATATTGGCTACTTATTCCAATTATAGAGAGGATTCACCATGGTAAAATGAACGAACAATTCAATAAGTTTATACATATGTTTAAAAGTATATAAATTATTATGCCACTCACTGATACCATTTTAAAAATTCCAAAATATAGCCAATTTATTTTGTATCTCCATTCAAATAAGAAAAAAGAGAGGACTTTGGAGTGATTTCTTATGGTGATGATTGTTTTTATTTAGTTTAATGGAAGGTCCCATCCAAATTTTTATATATAATTTGGTTTTAAATTTTTGGTACTACTATATCACACTCATCTGAAAAATCCATTTCTGATTTTGGGGAAAGATTAAATCTTATGTTACTCACTATTATCAAGAATAATAGGATAGATATACCTAATCCCATATAAGTATATCATAAACTTATGGATAATTCCATAAAATTTCTAGTTGTAAAAATCAAGGATGTATTCATAAAGTTAAGAAAGTTTTTCATCATCTCATTTTTGATTACCCTTATGATAGAAGAGGGAGAGAAGTACCGAAAATCCTTAGCGGACCCTTACTTTCCAAGGGTAAATAACTCATTGATGTGAATGAATAATAACTGATATTTTGAGTTATAGTGGAGAAATTAATGTCTAACATGATGAAGTTAGTGAAACGTGAATATTTAATAAATAATTTTATTAACTTATCTTTACGAAATCAGATCATGGAGTTCTTGATGAGTTTTAATATGAATATATGAAGATAATGGATATTATATATGAAGAAGTAGATATAATGATGAAGGAAAATTGTTTATAAATTATCTAATTAGAGTATTATAATAAATTGAAACATATATGAAAATAATTTTTCATAAATGTTACTTCCAAAATTGTAAGGATACCCATAGTAAAGCTTAAACAACTCCTAACAAACACCAGGCGTTCATAGTTGTGATGCATAACGACATTTTAATTATTGTTTGTGATGAAATTTCAAATGAATAAGATAATAATATTTTAAAATTTATTAATTAGAGGTAGAATAATATTTCTTAGAGAATCAAAAATATCATTGGCATTATCCTCATAAGGTAATACTTGAAGAAAAAGATAAGTCAAGAGGTATTTTGTATCCCTCTATATGTATTTACAATGAATAAGTGACTAATAAAAGAGAATAAAGATAAAAAGTTGATCTCTACGCAAACTATGATGTGGTGAAGATTAGGTACTAACTAACAAAGCTAAATTAGGTAACAATGATGGATCAATTTCCCCATCCTATTATTAGAAAATGTTATAATGGTTTTCTAGACATTAGTTTTATTAAATTATTTATGGATACTATGGTTAAAAATAAATTCTATTGGAATGTGAATATAAAACATCTACAAAATTCCCTTTAACTCAAATAATATTCACTTAATGATACATGCAATTTATTTGATGAAATGCACAAACCACTTTTCCAAAGTTTATGGAACATATATTCCATGTTATGTAAAGTGAATTCCGTGAAATATTAAAGGATTATTTATCTAAATTTGATTGATCCTTCGTGTTATGTATAATAATTCATTACATGTTCTATGAATGATGTGAGGAGATGTTCCTAGTTCTGAATTTTTTATAATTCATTTTTTTATGGAAACAGATAGTATTTTACTTAGACAGTAGATTTCTTATGATGAAATAGAATTTGATTTAGATAGAATTAATGTGACTTAATAATTCTTTAAATATAATTTTTGATATAGATAATTATATTATTGGGTTATATAGAGCTTTTATGCAAATGTTTTAGAATTTTCTACCAAATTATTCATCCTCTCACCCATTGTTTTGAAAAATATATAAAATTATTATTTGATGGATGTTTCAAAGTAGATTATATAGCACTGCATAAAAGGTTAGTAAATACTTAAATTTTAGTTCCAAAAAAATGTTGAATCCCTTTTATATAATGCGTGATGTGATAAATTATATTTTTAGATTAATTATAGGATTAAATATTACATAGAATGTTTTATTCCATCTTTATTAAAGAAAACCTATTATGTATGTACAATTTAATTAAACCACCATGTAAATATGATTTCTTTTAGTAGTTTATACTTTTTTGAATTCCAATACTTATCTTCTAATTTCTAATAGGGTGACCTACAAATATCATACATTGATGAAATTTTTTCTCAATAAGAATATTTCCATGCCAAATAGTTTTTGGTGGATATTATTGTTATGGGAGTTTGATATTGAAAACAAGGATAAAAATAGATTGATAAACTTAGTTCATATATATTATTCAAGGATGGAATTTTATAATTTAAGTGGAGATCAAGTTGTTGATATGAGAGGTGAATTTTTTGAATTTATTTTATTTAATATAGAGTTAACATCTTCACCATGGTTTGTATATATCACTAATTGTTTTTACATTTACATAATTTTCTTAAACATTACATATCAATAGAGGAATTAATTATTATCTTAAGTTAACAAATCTTTTTAGGATGTTATTTTACTACTAAAAATCAAGATGTGTTAATATTCTATTGTGTTCTTGATTAAAAATTCAATAGTGTATTTTAATTTTCCCCAACTAAACAATGGGATGACAAGATGAAACATACTAAATTGTGAAAAGGATACTTAAATGTGGATTCTTTTGGTCCATAATTAACTAAAATGAAACATTTTATGTAGAGTCTTATTATCATTTCCAAACTACTTAGAATAAATGTAAAATGAATGAGATTCCACAACACCCTATCATAGTGGTTGAGGTATTTGGTGTAGAGGGAATAAATTTTATAAAACCCTTTACAAACTCCCTTAGTAACACATACATCCTAGAATGTGTTAATTTTATTTTAAAATGTGTTAAAGTTGAATCTAGATATGCCAATGTGATGAATGTGGTGATAATTTTTTTAAATAAGGATATCTTATTTGGGTCATGGTTCTTATGAGACAGATTAGTGGTCATTGAACTCATTTAAAAAATCAATTGATAATATGTGTACAAAAAAATTATATATTCTTCTATAATATAAACACTACCTGCCACCCAAAAATAGGTGGATAAGTATAGCTCATTGTTAGGTTTGAGTGAGAAGGAAAGATAGACTATAGAGGCGAATAGTCCTTCTTAAATGATTTAATTATTTTAATTATCAGAGTAACAAATAGTGAAATTATGAAAAAAATAGTTTAGTGTAAAATAAAAAAAGATAACATGATATTTTTAAATACTTTGAATCAGTGAGATCTAACTCTAATCTTCAAAATTCGATAACCTGACAAGAATATTTGTATTCAAAGATAATCTCACTTTTTCTAGGGAGTATTATCCTAGTTAAAGATAAACCATTTTCTCACCTGGTGGTATTACCCAACTGAATTTTATAGGATTTAAAACCCATGACCAACTTAATTTTTTTGGGTGTCACAACCATAACTTCCTTTTCAATAATAGGAATAACCTAAAAAGAAATATTTTGTTTGAAAAATGCATAAACTGACTCTAAAGGCACAAACGAAAGAGTGAAAATGAAGCAATGAAAACCATAAATAAACTAATAATAGAAGTAGTTCAGATGATTATGGATGTTGATAAAGCTAAAGATAATATATCAATTTTTTAATAGATGATCAAATGATAATGTCCTTTACAATAACACCAAGTTAAAAGTAGTTATAGCTGGGATTTAGTAATTCACAATTACCATATGAATGTAAAATTTATCTTTATGTGTCTCTTTAATACACCATGTCAAGATTATTTAATTATGTTCCCACATGATCATATTCTAATGGATTATCCCACATCATTAACTCTGATATATTCTTGATAACATGTTCTAATATTTATAACAAATAAAATAATACAACATTAAAAAATAATAAACATTAAAAAATTTCCCATTACATGTTATTTGAAATATCATGCTCATTATAAAGAAATTATCATTCTCTTTTATTCCTACATGAAATAGATCCTAAACACTTCCAATATTATCGTTAAAATAAATGGGTTTTTTTTAAAATTAATAAAATGATTAAAATATAATTTATATAGAATTACAGTAAATATTCAATGTTATCTGAGAATTATAATCCTTCACGTAATCATATATATAACTTAATTTGGATATGTAGAAATTTGGCTATGTTTCATAATATCCTATGTGGTTCCCATAAAAATTACTATGTAGAATATACACTTACATGATTTGGCTACGTGTGATGTTCAGTTGCATAGATTTTTTCAGGTGAAGGAAATTTGTGCAACATCGAGGTCTTGTTTCCACTGCTACGAAGGTCCTTCTATATTCGTTAGTATTAAAACAGAGGAAATTTAAAGTTGATAAGTCTTTCAATGATAGCAGTTGAGGATCTACTACCATGGAAGGAGGCTCTACAGTGATAATAATGTTATATTCTACTATTATAAAATAAAATAGAGGTTCTACCATTAGAATAAAATAATACTGCTAGAATAAAATGTTATCTTTAATAATAGTGGATTTTTTGTCATTAGAAGAGAGTGTTTCTACCATTATAAAATCACTTCTAACATTATAAGATCACTATTACCACTAATGGAGGGTGCTATATTTCAAGGGTAATTATATACCCTTTGTAAGAATATTTTTTTTTGTATAGGATGTGTAAGGGTAAGACATATTTTATATAGGTTTCATAAAATTACATTCATTCATTTGTAAAGGTAGGATCCACATTAAAATTCATTTATAAATGTAAGGTAAATAGTAAAAAAGTGTAAATCTCATTTTTGTATTATGATACATATGGGTAAAAAAGACACATAATGTTAAGAAAAATTTTCTACAAGTTATATAAAGGTGAGATTCAAGTTTTGCAATCTATGTTAGGGAAACAGAATACACTATGTAAGGGTAAATAGAGTTCATATCCATTGCATAAAGGTGAACAACAACAAACATATGTGGCATAGGAGTAACATAAGAAGTTGTGTAAGGGTAGGATAAGAGTTAAATAAAGGCCATACAAAGTTTAATAAATATACATTAGTGTAAATAAAAAATTAAACTACCTATGTAAGGGTAGAATCGAATTTATAAACCTTGTGTAAGGGCGCATTCATGTTTAAACAAAGGTAACAACAATGTTTCAATAACACACATAAGGTTAAAAATATAGCTCGTATAAGTTTAATAGGGAATATATAAGTCTTATATAAGGGTAATGAAAGACATTAGAAGATTTATTATTCACAAGAATAATTTAAAATAGTTATATAGAATAATAACAATAATAACAATAATAATAATAAATGATGAGATTTGAAATTTAAAAAACAATAAGAAAAATAAAATAAAATACCAAAACTATCAATACTAACAATCTGTACATTTCTATAAATTTAAAAAAAGATCGTTTCATAAAAAAATAAAAAAAATACCCCCTTCCATTTTGAAATTTATCAAAAATAAATAAAAAAACAATTTTAAAAACTAATAAAAAACTCCTTATATAAATGCATGAAAAAAAATTAAATTATTCTCTAATTATATTCCATCTTTTTTAAAATAATAAAAAACTAAAAACAATTTGATACATTACCAATTTGAGTGATAAAAAAATTAAACTAACTAAAATGTAATTTCCCCAACCCTGATGTAGAAAAATTAAAACTTGTTAATAAAAATTAAAAAAATTATAAAGAAAGAGATAACTCCACCTAAATTAAAGATTTTATAATAGGGAAATAAGAACATCAAAACACGAAAGTGGAATAACCTCATAATGATGAATTTTAAATTTGAAATATTTATCTTGATTTGTAGTCTTATTAATACTTTAAAGAAATATTATGTATTTAAAAAATTAAAAATTTTAAGATAAATTTTTATCAATCTGAGTTCAAAATTTAATTTATCTAACCTCATGGAATCTAATGGTTTAGTAAATATATCTAAAATTTTACTTTTTATTAAAAAAAATTCAAGAATATTTACCCCTTTAGTAACAAGATATATTAAAACAATTCCAAGAACAATATGTTTTTTCAAGAATGATGTAAAATATTTTTATATATTGAAATAGAAGATGTTTTTTTCACAATATATAGGCATTTTGTCTAAATAAAAATTGAAATCAGATATATGTTTTGTATCCAAGGACTTTGAGCACAATAAATTGTAGCAGAAATGTACTCAGGCTCAGCTGTGTATAATACAACTAATAATAAGTTTTTGGAACTCCGTGATATTAAACATTTACTAATTAACTGATACATACTTGATGTTCTTTTCATGTAAAGTAAATTTAATTTAAAATAAGAGGTATAATATTATAAAAATTTGAAACAATTATAATTAGAGTAATACTAACCATTTCTAATAGTTCCTTTAACATATATGATTATTATTTTAACTAATATTAAATTAATTTATTTTAGATTAGACAGATATCTTACACACATGCTGACTGAAAACATAATATTTGGTCTTTATTCAATCAAATAAAGTATCCTTCCTATCCTTACTATAAAAAATTTATTATTAATATATTTTCTAGATTCATCCCATATAGTTTAGAATTGGTTCTCATTATAGTTCTCATAGTTTTACATGGTCCATGATAAATGTTTAACCAAATATTTTATATATTTTATTTAAATTAGGAATATACCATCTCTTCTTTATAAATTTTGAAAATCGAGGAATTTTTTTTAATTTATCAATAAATCACATAACTAAATCATTTTTTATGAATTTAAAAAAATAATTACTAAGAATATCATTTATAGAAAAAATATAATATCATCAATATAATTTTGTTTAATTAAAATATCTTTATAAACATTATTTACAAATAAATATGGATCAATAATTACTTAGTTAAAATATTTTTTAATAAAAATATCATTAGTCTATCATACAGATATTTTAGATATTTTTATAGTCCATAATTTTTTTAATAGTTTGAAAACATGATTTTGAAACTCAGAATTTTTTGAAACCAGGTGGTTGATTAACATACACCTCTTCAAAATTATACTATTTAAAAATGATCCTTTTACATTCATTTGAAATAATTTAAAATTTTCATAACAAGAAAAAGATAATGGAGTCCGAATGACTTATATTATAGAAACTAGTAAAAATTAATCTCAAAAATAAACACATTATTCTTGTAAATATCCTTGGGAAACTAGTCTAGTGTTACTTCATACTATATTAGCAAACTCATCAATATTATTTTGAAAAATCCATTTTTTTCTAATGGAAAATTTATCTTTTGGAACCTGAACCAAATTATCAACTTCATTTCCTTTAAAATTAATAATTTCATCATGAATAAATTTTTTGAAATTTTAATTATTAAATGTTTCTTTAACATTAATAGTAACAAAACCTTCAATATTGGAATAATTCACATAAAAATTTAAAAAAAATCGAATTATTATACATTATTAAACATTTCTAATTAATTTTTCTGTGAGTATTACAATTTGTATTATCATATTTAGAAGATATGTTCTCCCCCTTAACTATTTCATTAATATTTCCAGGTTTATCTTCCCAAAATTTTAACTATTTAGATTCTTTATCAGGATTATTAGAATTTTCAAGATGTTTTTCAATATTTTTAATGAACATTACATATATATACTCATACAATAAAATATTATATTGTTATATACTCTATAAGATTTATTATTATTTGAATATCCCATCAAAATACATTCTTTACTGTTATAATCAATGTTTTCAAAATTATATTTAGTTTTGAATATATAATCTCTAACCAAAACCCTTAAAGTGACAAATCTTTTTTTTTCTTTTTTATTAATAGTTTACAATAACTTGGGTCAAATATAAAATATATTTAAGATATATAAATTATTATTAACTGACTCATCCCAAAAATATTCTGTTAAAATGGATTCATTAAGCATATTTATTTCCATTTCTTAAATAGTTTAATTTTTTCTCTCTACAAATCATTTTGTTTTGGTGTTCTAGGGGTATATATTTTTTGGAAGTATCCATTATCTTCAAATAATTTATGAAAATTTATATTAAACAATTCTCCTCCTTTGTTACCTTTAAATTAAATTTTTAAATGACATTATTTATTTTGTATTTTTTACACAAATAAATAAATTTTTTTATGGATTCACTTTTATGAGATGTGAAAAGAGTCCAAGTGAATATACTAAAATAAACTGCAATTACAAAAATATATTTCTTACTACCTAAATTAGAAGTTATAATGGGTCTAAATAAATCAAGATGAAGTATTTATAAACATATTTCTTTATGAACATTGTTTATTGATCTAAATTTCTCTTTATAAAGCTTAGACTTTAGACAAGAATCACACACAAAATACATACTTTGAATTTTGGAAGTTCCCAAACCTATCCATGTTTTCTCAACTTTTAAACTTGTTGAAGGTGAACATGTCCCAACATTATATTCTAATAAATATGGTATGTTTTAGTAATATTTAAACTCTTTACATTTTTCTAGGTTTGTTCTGAAAATTCAACAGGGTTGATATTTTATTTTCTATTTTCACAAAATAAAAACATATTGTCTTTATAAACAAGAAATTTATTATCTTAAAATTTGAAACTCATTACATTATCAAAAATATATGAGATAATAATTAAATTATATTTTAATTTCTCTATATAAAGTTCATTCAAAATTATAATATACTTGAATATTATTACTTCTACAAAACCTATGACCATTCTTTTAGGCTTATAATCAATAGTGATAGAGTTATTATTACATGACTTAAAATATGGAAAGATAGAAATGTCACCAGTCAAGATCTTGGAACACCCACTATCTATATACCATGTGTAGTTAGAACTATTTATATATATATTTTATAAAAAAAATATTAAGAAGACAATTGTTTTGGTACCTAATCTTTTTTGGGTCCAACTGGATTACTAAGAAAACATTTTTACACCAAAACTTTTTAAGACACTTACTGTAGGGTAATATTGATGTTAGATTCTTAGAAATTAATGTTGTGATACAGAATATTGATTGGGTAATTATTAATGAGAATTTGATTATATAATGTTCTTTCAAATTTCATCAAAAGAATTTAATATTTCAAAATATCCTCTTTGATTATTCTTTAATTTTCTTAATTTTCATTGCAATTATTTATATAGTTTTTTGACTATAAAAATACCCTTTTGAAAGATTTCATTATTTTTGTTAATTCATTAACATTAGTTCAAATATCATATTTATAACTTGAACTGGAATCAGAATTAGTGCTTACCTTATTTATTAAATTTTCCATAAGGAAATATTGGTAGAATATTTTTCACTCTAAGAATTATCACTACTTGAGTCTAACTCCACTGTGTAGCTCTATCTAGGATGATATACACATTTTACCACCATGATTTTTTTTCTTTCCCTTCTTATTTTAATTTTAGAAAATCCTATGTTAAATATCATTTTCCCTATGTTTAAATAATATTAATTCTGAAATTTTTTATGTAATACTATTACCCTTATTAATTTTATTTTTAATCATCCTTTTTATGATATATTTTTTTATTCTTATTTGAACCTATATTTATTTTCATGGACTTATAACCTGCTTCAGTAAAATTTTCTATTTCATCGTTCTCAAAATTCTACTTATCAGAATCAAAGGAATTTGCATAAACATTTTTATTAAATTTGAATGCTATGAATTTACTTTGGTCATGTTCTCGACCATCATCATTCAACAACTCCATATCATATTTATGAAGTGATCATATACCTTAATCAATTGAATACAGAATGAAATACTTACTTTCTTCAATCATAACATTTACTTATTTCATCCTTTTAGGTTGGGATTTAAGTATTTTTTCAATAATTAATTCTTTATTTATGTTTCCCATGAGTATAACCATGCTATTTAAAATTTTATTTAATATTTTGTACATATTTTTAATGATCTATTTATTGTTCATTCTAAATCCTTGAAACTCATTCTTGTGAATACCCTACATAGTTCTCTATAACTTATTAGTTCCTTGATAAGTGAATTTTACATTATTCTAGATTCTAGATGTAATTTTACATTATGAAATATAAATATACATGTTTATAATTAGAGAAAATAACTAATAATAAATTTAGAACATATTTTCTAGAATCATTTTCAGTTAGTGTTTCTAAATCTACCATAGGAAATATATAAGTTTTTGACTTGATAGACCAAAATTTAATACCTATATTTTTTAGAAATACCTCTATCTGATCCTTCTAGAATACATAATCACATACAATGAAATAAGGTTGTTTTATGGGATTCATTATCTAAAATTTTGTAATTTCCATAACAAAGTAGTGGAACTTTTATATTATGAGGACAATGGAAGAAACATATAGGGAATTCCCAACTCAATATTTTGTCATAATAGATGATTAATATAAGAATTACATGACTATAAATTCTATGATTAAATAAATTGAATCAAGGAATATATAAAATAGATAAAAACTGAATCCAAAGAACTAAATCATCACATATTATTTATAATCAATTTAACTAATTAAAAACATACCTTAAAAAACATTCTTCATTGATGGATATAAGAAAATATTTATGTAGAACCATAATTTAATTATAGGATTAAATAATAGACTCACTTCAGGGTGATCCACACATGATTCAGAAACCTCTGAGAGTTTACATAGGAATCTTTGGGTTCAAGTACGACATATCCTCATGATTTCACTGTTCCCCTTTGAAGACCTTGAGAATAGATTCAAGGTAGTGTTCTCTTTTATCTCTCTAGACATGATAGTTGTGGTGGAGGAGGATTTCTCTCCATTCATGAGATCGTTCTTAGATCGAGAGCTCTCCAAGTATTTGAGAGGACTCCCTCTCTATCTTATTTACCACAACAAATGAATTGGGTCTCTTAAGAAAATAATACAATTGGGTTTATATACCACTAGTATTATAAAATAATAATTGCACAAGCTACCTTATTATTTCTATAATCCTTGTGGAACCCCATTACTATAATAATATTATTATTTTTATTTATTAACATTCAATAAACTCTTGAATTAAATTACATATTATTTATGAAAATAATATTTAATATATATTATTTCTCACAAGATAATTAACCTCAGTCCATCATTCCTCGATAATATTTATCGGGCCTTGAATAATGACTATTTATTTAATAAATAAATATTAGTACATTATTAACCAATAAATAAATAAATATTATATTCATTAAATAGAAAATAAATATTTATTAATTATTTATATCTCTAAATATTATCTTGAATAACTAGTGAAATAATATATGTGATCAATAAAACATGAATAATTATTAAACAACGTATGGGAGTAATATTTATTTAACTTGTTAAATAATAATATTATTTATTTGAGATTATGGATACACATAGTGTGTGAACCTCTAGACATATTTATTAGTGGGAATAGGTGACGTATCCTAAATTAAAAGGTTATAATCTAGAAACACACCAAGCCGCCCATATATAAGGTATCTAATGTTGTAATTACAAAAAAAATGATATGAATGTTTATGGTGTAATATAATACATTTATCATGGTATCTCTAATGAATAAGGTTTCATGATGGTGCTATCTATAAGGCCCCAGCCATAAACATTACTTAATCTTGAGTTATTACAAGATTACACATTGAAGATATTTTTAGGTTTATATTTTTAGAGAATTAGATCATAAAACTTGCATTACATTCCACATTTAAACAAATTGTTTACATAAAAGATAGTATTCATTTTTCCCATCAACGGAAAAATATTTAAAATAAAACATGGATTCTTTCTTGACAATTCCTTGACACTATCATCATATCATGTACCATTCCCTTGACCTGTGAAAAAGATTTCAAAAACTTGGGATGAGCATAAAAATCTCAGTAAGGGTTATAAAAAGTATGGAAAGGAAGCATGAGTACATATATATATATATAAGAATAAAATCATACTTTACCCATAAAACATAATCACTTTAACATACCTCTTAAAATCATGAATAAATCATAGAAATCTTATAACATTAAGGTAACTTGAGGCATTCATAACTTTGTTACGTAGGGAGTAACCCTATTGGTTATGTTTGGAATACCCATCACAACATATTCCCTAAATCTCTTTGAAGAAACCTTAACTTTTAACTCCTTCGTGTTACCCAATGCATTGGAGAACTCTATTGGGCTCACCCACCCTTAGTTTATCATGGAACCACCCGTCTTCATAACAATGCCCAAGAACCATAACATAATCATAGAACATAACTTAATCATAAAGTAAAGATAACATTCCCACATTGCAATAACAATATAACATTTTAAGATATTGAAATAATGAATCCATTCTAAAAACCATTTTCAAAACCATTTAAAACATTTAATAAAGAGATTTTTAAATCAAAGTGTCCCATACAACATTGAAGCATTAAACATTTTAGACCATTAATATCCATATAAATAAATACTTAAAACCATTTTAAAAACATGGATATTAATGAGAAATATTTATAAGATTAAATCATTAAAACATTTAAAACGATATTTTAGTTAAAGGGTTTTTAACAAAATGAGAGACACTTGGATACAATACATGAGGAATAACAATTAATCAAAACTTTATAATATGATGAGAATAAATGTATTCATGATATAATATTCCAAATTATAGTATATACACCATATAAGAGTGAATTGGTGCATAACAACAATGAAGTCTCAATGGAAATGTAAATTGAGATGAAATCCATTATAAAGATGGTATCCTTAAATTAAGGATAAATCAATCTCATAATTATGTGAGAAAAATATAAATACACCCAATATAAGTGGATATTAAGTGTAAAATAATCAAAGGTCATTCACACATATTAAAAGGATGACATATTCAATAACTACATGATGAACCCAAAGAAATCGAAATTGGGTTAAGAAGTTCCCTTGACATCCTAACGGCATCACATCAAATTTTAGAAAAAGTGATGATGAGAGAGATAAAGGGTATCTCATCACTTGGACATACAATTTACCGCAATAAGGATATATAAGAACATATCCCCACAAAATAAGATGAAAATTAAAAGACATAACAAAAGAAGTCTTTTAAAAAGAGGATGGTGAAAGGTTCCCTTAACGATTTGGGTAACTTTCGAAACGTACACCCCATGAAAGAAGGACTACACAACATTGATGTAAACACTCATAAACGAAAGTATGTTACACAAAGAGTATTATAATGGACAGTACATATACCACTCAAAAGGAAATATTGGCAAATGTAGCATGAATCTCACGAAAACACAAAGTGAGATAAAAAGCCCCTTGCGAAATTTCTGCAGCCGAACGACGCCAATTAAAACTTACAAAATGGATTGATGAGAGAAAATAGGGTCTCTCAACATATGAACATAAAATTTACACTATGAGTAATATAAAATAACATCCCAATCATAATAAATATGAGTTTAAAAGGAATGACATAAAAGAGTGTACTTAAAAATAAAGAGGGGTAGGATCCCTTACCTCGGGTCCGATTTGACTCGATCATTCTTTAACCTCATGAATAATAAACATGAGTTAATTTATACTTTATTAAGAACCTTTATCAAGTTAATTATTACTTTTATATCACTTACTACCATTCTATGAACACTATGTACTTATTTAAGTTAATAATGGTCATTTTGTAGATCATTGCTACTTGAGTCAAAAATAAACTCTTTATAATTACAAGTTGTTCATGTGGTAAAATATATATTATATACAGAATTATATTCATTATGTAGATATCATATATATCATATATATCCATTATATACATGCATTTATAATATTACATAACATTTAGAGGTAAGAAATGAAATGCACCGTTCATGGAGACGGTAAGTCGTATGTACGCATGAACGCTACTTCCATTTATATTTCTTATTTAATGGAATTAAAACATAACGATACATAATAGTATTATAATTCCAGTATGGTATCATATATAATATTATTACATCTATTATTTATACATACCACATACGGTATTAACGAATCAAATCACTTTGAGGGGGCGGTAGTCCACATTTCCTAAAATGAAGATATCACGTTTAACCATAATGGAAACCATAAATGTATGCCATAAATGAAAAATACAGAATATTAAGTAAAACATAAACATATTATATATCATATACAAATATAGTGACATATTAATGGCCACCTTTAAGGGTGTTAAAAGAATATTGAACAATCATCGTTTCGTGAGGAAGAAATTCACCATCCACAAAAACAGTATGTTCTTTAACCATTAGATGTAGGTGTGTGTAAGTGTAGCTCCAATAATTCTTATAAAAAAATCCTAATATATTTAATATACATTAGTTGTTAAAAAATAAATTAATAAAAAGTGTTTAGGTGGTTGGAGAAGAAAAATAAAACATAAGAACACAAGTGAAGACATTACCTTAAAATCTGGAATCTCTATTTGATTTTAGCTCAAAGGCTTCCTTGGGAAGACTTATGCCCAAAGTGAGGATTCTAGTAGTAATAGAGCGATGTGGAGAGACACAATGAGCAGGGTTTTGCCAAGCGAAAGGCTTGATAGGTGTGGGTAAGGTGGTAGAGGTGGGGGACTTTTATAAGAGGAGAGGAGGGGCACTCATGGAAAGTTACAAAATGTTACTTTATTTCCAAATGAGTTTCGGATTTTAAAGGTCCCACATTGATATATTTCTAGGATAAGGTGGTAAGGGTTCGAAATAAACTCATTAAATAGGTATTTGACAAGTGTATGTTATAGTTTTAACATTATCTTTTCATTTTATTTAAATCCCTTATTAATGAGGTAATCGCTGCATCATCTTGATGTCATAAATAATTTAATTTATTTAATGTGAAAAAATTATAAAAAAATTTCATGATGTAGGAAATATTTTGATCTTTTTAATGAATATTTATAGTAAAGAATATGACTTTTATAACCCCATTAAAAAATTGTTTTAGTAAAACAACTCATGCTTGTGACATTTTTATTTTAACATTAAATAAAAAGTTATTTATGTCATTTTCTATCCAATGTGGCTCCATGGGGTCCCCAAGATGACCCATGGATTGTATTTTTCGGCCATGACACATCAAATGAGTGTAGGACATGTGTATTGGTCATTTAATATTATTAAAACATTATTTTTACCTTAAATTACACTAATTACCTCTAATCGCGATTAAAAACTTAAATGTTACTATTCACCAAAAAAATATTCTAATCCCACTGAACCACATTTTACATCCTAATGGAAACCATGTATGTCGGATTTTTGAAATTCAAATCAAAGTAGTGGTAATTTTTTATTTAAACGAAAAAAACAGTTTTTAAACTACCACTTAGTGGTTTCACTATTCATCAAAAATTGAAGTTTTTAAGAAAAATACCAAAAAATCACCCTAAGTTATATTTGATATTTCAAATTCATAATGATGTATTTTTTACAAAATTCATAACATATATGTTTCATTAATTAATTTAATAATTAATTCCCGCTGTCAAATCAAATAGCGTGTTTTTAAGAGACAATATCTATTAAAATATTGACACTAGTTAAAGTTCAATTTCAAAGTGAAATCAATTCCAATGACCACCATTAGATTAAATGGTAAAAATAAATTCTAAATAAACTTTAATCTAAATTAAAAATATAATATATCTATATAAATAGATCATATTAAAAGGAGGTATCGAATTAAAATGCAACATTTTCAATAAAAATGATCTTTATCGGAAAAATAACAGAATTTTACACAAAGTAAACTTTGATGTCCACATTCTAAAGAAGGATTTTATTTTGTCCAATACAACATATAAAATTGTCAAAAGTATATTTAAAAAGGGTTCTCCATCAAAAGGTGGTTAATTGACCTTTTAAATAATATTATAAGATTTATGCTTAAAATTGGATTCATTTTCATTTTAAGCCTCCAACATTTATTATATAAAAGTAAAAATATTTGACAAACATATATAATCATTTTGTAGTTAGTTCCGTTCATTCCCGCCATTACAACGTCTAGGAGTTAACTACCTTTTAAAATAATATAATTTTATTATTAGAGTGCAACGTAAGATTTCAAAAAAACTCATTGTTGCGTATTGGGTACGTCCTCGAGCATAGCATTACCTTTAAAGTAGTATTAATATTTTATTCAAAAATATGGATAAATATGAAAATGTCATATTCTTTATTTACCTGGGGTGTTACATCCTTCCCCCCTTTTGGGAATTGCGTCCTCGCAATTTTAAAATTGGGCTTGGAAGCTTCATTGAAAATCCCACATCAGAACAAGAGTCAGTAAAACTATCACTTTAAAAGAATGGGAGAGAAGTACAAATGTCACCCGAGTTAACCCATACTAGCATTCCAATTATGAAAATATGTATATGGAGGAATAAACAAAGGGTCAGGTTCTGATGGATATTGATAGTAAACATGTCTAGGAGAAAGTTAACAACAAGAAAATCACAAACTTGTGATGAGTTAAACGGTATTTGATTCCCCAGTAGGAAAAATTAACAGACAACATTTTTGTTTTAAGTTACTTTTCGTTGAAGAATTTATTTATGAGCTTAACTAAAACATAAGACAACATAATTAATTTTCATGTTGACTTTCAACTTTTACTAGATTTCTTACAGAAACTCATATTTTCTCCAAAAGATGAGTATTTAGGATGACTTGTTCACATTAAGAGAGCTATAATCAACTTCTAGAGAATCACCTAATCCACAGAAGAGAACTATATACTTCCCATGTCTTTAGACCTTAACAAAAACTAAAACCAAAAAGGTTAGTATGAGATCAGATAATACCCAAAAAGGATAATCCTTTATAAAAAAATCTTTTCTTAATCTCAAAAAATTTTCAAAGAAAGCCCAAAGTTCAACAAAGACCATTCAATAAACATCTATCCATAAAATTCTACAAAGTAAACCAAAATAATATTGACACCCAATTCTCGGAAGGATTTAATCACATAGTCTCCTAAGATAAATTTTAACATTTTTCTCCAAATAACATCAGTTAATCTTACAGTCTCATACTGAAAAGTAATTAACCTAATCACATATCCTCCATGATAGGCTAATCATTTCCATTGATAACCAAAAATCAACTTACTATTAATTCATAAAATCATCTAACTAAAAAGAATCATTCAAACTAACCAGGGACTTCACGTAGTCCAGTGGTAGCCGATAAATACCAGTTGAACGTTGGTTGTGGGTTTGATTCCTGCAGCTTCATCTGACGCGACGGGTTGGCACACGGTCTGCGTGTTGTCCCTTTTCAAAAACTACATAATTTTATAACATTCCTCAAAAATAGATAAATATATCAAAAATAACCATAACATATTTTAACCACAAAGGTTATCTGATAACTTCCATTTTGCAACCCAAAATGTATTAACCAGTAATTGCCTCAAATTCAAGGATCATATAAACACAAATGGTTCTTTATAACTATATCCCCAAAAGAAAGGATAATTATTCCTTGAATAAAATTTTCATATATCAAACATCAGGGTTACAATAAAAAGTCTTCTAATGTAACCCCATTATCAAAAGAGACATAATATATCTAATAATTTCACTATCCTAAAATCTAGCATAACTCTTGAATCCCTTATATGATGACTTCTTACTCATTCAACATTATTCATGATCCAATAGCCATTCCTTTTCAACATATTCTGAAATACTTCTTTCCTACAAACGAAATCATGAATCATATCCTATGATTCCAATAATAGGAAAACATATGTTAAGAAATAATCCATACCTTTCATTCTTTATTGTCAGTTTCTTCATCCTCAATCGGAATGGCATTAGGCATTAGTAAATTAATATTTGTGCGATCTTGGTGACCCCATTCCCGACACTTCTTCGTAGGACATGTGTTTGCATAATGACCATGCACACCACATTTAAAACATTCAATTGATCCTTCAGAAAGAACTTCTTTCCCTTTCTTAGAGTCAACTAGATGATTCCTTTTTCCATGGAAGGTTCTTGCTTTATAACCTTCATTTCCACATCTATAGTATCTTTCTGTCCCTTTGAAACATTTTCCTATGTGTTTCATTCCACATATTAGACACATAGGTTTTTGAACATACTTACCTTTATGATTATTACCTGAACTTCCGTAGGGATTTGTTTCTCGCATATACGATGCCTTATAAAAATCACCAAGGTTCATGTGGTCAATCATGACTCCAGATAGTTTGTTGAGGATAACCACAAGAGTTCTCATTGCAGCTCCCATATCATTAAATTTTTCTTTCATAAAACCATCACAGTTTTCTTCAAATCCACTGTTACTTTGGTGCCTGGTAGATCCAGCCATTTACTAAAACCAAAAAGGTCAGTGTGAGTATATTAGTAAAATCATCAAATAAAAAAAAGGAAGATAAACACCAAGATATACTTATCCAAGTTATCTAAAACTCATTATAACTTTCAAAAAAAATGATGACTCCAACTAATATACTAACCATTGTGGTTATACACAACTTGTCACTTTTTCATAAACAACACTCTAACCTCTAATGTTATCTAAACCGACCTCTGATACCAACTATAAGGCCCCAGCCTTAAACCTTAATTAATCTTGAGTTAGTACAAGATTACACATTGAGGATATTTTTAGGTTTAGGGTTTTAGAGAATTAGATCATAAAACTTGCATTACATTCCACATTTAAACAAATTGTTTACATAAAAGATAGTATTGATTTTTCCCATCAATGGAAACATATTTATAATAAAACATGGATTCTTTCTTGACACTTCCTTGACACTATCATCATATCATGTACCATTCCCTTGACCTGTGAGAAACATTTCAAAAACATGGGATGAGCATAAAAAGCTCATTAAGGGTTATAAAAAGTATGGAAAGGAAGAATGAGTACATATATACATAAGAATGAAATCATAATTTACCCATAAAACATAAGAACTTTAACATACCTCATAAAATCATGAATAAATCATAGAAATCATAAGAAATTAAGGTAACTTGAGGCATTATAACATTATTACGTAGGGAGTAACCCTCTTGGTTACGTTTGGAATACCCATCATAGTATATTCCCTAAATCTCTTCGGAGAAACCTTAACGTTTAACTCCTTTGCGTTACCCAATGCATTGGAGAGCTCTATCGGGCTCACCTGCCCTTAGTTTATCACAGAACCACCCGTCTTCATAAAAATTCCCAAGAACCATAACATAATCATAGCACATAACATAAGCATAAAGGAAAGATAACATTCCCACATTGCAATAACAATATAACATTTTAAGATATTGTAATAATGAATCCATTCTAAAAACCATTTTCAAAACCATTTAAAACATTTAATAAAGAGAATTTTAAATCAAAGTGTCCCATACAACATTGAAGCTTTAAACATTTTAAACCATTAAGATCCATATAAATAAATCCTTAAAACCATTTTGAAAACATGGATATTAATGTGAAATATTTATAAGATTAAATCATTAAAACATTTAAAATGATATTTTAGTTAAAGGGTTTTTTAACAAAATGAGAGACACTTGAATACAATACTTGAGGAATAACATTTAATCAAAACTTTATAATATCATGAGAATAAATGTATTCATGATATAATATTCTAAATGATAGTATATACACCATATAAGAGTGAATTGGTGCATATAAACAATGAATTCTCAATGGAAATGTAAATTGAGATGAAATCCATTATAAAGATGGTATCCATAAATTAAGGATAAATCAATCTCATAATTATGTGCGACAAATATAAATATACCCAATATAAGTGGATATTAAGTGTAAAATAATCAAAGGTCATTCAAACATATTCAAAGGATGACATATTCAATAACTACATGTTGAACCCAAAGAAATCGAAATTGGGTTAAGAAGTTCCCTTGACATCCTAACGGCGTCACAAAAAATTTTAGAAAAAGGGTTGATGAGAGAGATAAAGGGTATCTCATCACTTGTACATAAAATTTACGGCAATAAGGATATATAATAACATATCCCCACATAATAATATGAAAATTAAAAGACATAACAAAAGAAGTTTTTTAAAAAGAGGAGGGTGAAAGGTTCCCTTACAGATTTGGGTAACTTTCGAAACGTACACCCCATGGAAGAAGGATGACACAACATTGATGTAAATACTCATAAACAAAAGTATGTTACACAAAGAGTAGAATAATGGACAGTACATATACCACTCAAAAGGTAACATTGGAAAATGTAGCATGAATCTCACAAAAACACAAAGTGAGATAAAAAGCCCCTTATAAAATTTCAGCAGCCGAACGACGCCAATTAAAACTTACAAAATGGATTGATGAGAGAAAATAGGGTCTCTGAACATATGAACATAAAATGTAAAGTAATAGTAATATAAAATAACATCCCAATCATAAGAAAGATGAGTTTAAAAGGAATGACATAAAAGAGTGTACTTACAAAGAAAGAGAGGGGTAAGATCCCTTACCTCGGGTCCGACTTGACTCGATCGTTCTTTAACCTCCTGAATAATAAACTTGAGTTAATTTATAATTTCTTAATAAACTTTTTCAAGTTCATTATTCCTTTTATATCACTTACTACCATGCTATGAACACTATGTAATTATTTAAGTTAATAATGGTCGTTTTGTAGATCATTGCTACTTGAGTCAAAAATAAACTATTTATAATTACAAGTTGTTCATGTGGTAAAATATATATTTTATCCAGAATTATATTCATTATGTATATATAATATATATCATATATATCCATTATATACATGCATTTATAATATTACATAACATTTAGAGGTAAGAAATGAAATGCACCGTTCATGGAGACGGTAAGTCGTACGTATGCATGAACGCTACATCCATTTATATTACTTATTTAATGGAATTAAAACATAATGATACATAATAGTTTTATAATTTAAGTATGGTATCATATATAATATCATTAAATCTATCCTTTATATGTACGACATACGGTATTAACTAATCAAATCACTTTGAGGGGGCGGTAGTCCACACTTCCTAAAATGAAGATATCGCGTTTAACCATAATGGAAACCATAAATGTATGCCATAAATTAAAAATACATAATCTTAAGTAAAACATAAACATATTATATATCATATATAAATATATTGACATCTTAATGGCCACCTTTGAGGGTGTTAAAAGAATATTGAACAATCATCGTTTCGTGAGGCAGAAATTCACATCCACAGAAACAGTATGTTCTTTAACCATTAGATGTAGCTGTGTGTAAGTGTAGCTCGAATAATTATTGTAAAAACATCCTAGTATATTGAAGATACTGTAGTTGTTACAATTGAAATGAATAAAAAGTGTTTAGGTGGTTGGAGAAGTAAAATAAGACAAATGAACACAAGTGAAGACATTGCCTTAAAATCGGGTATCTCTCTTTGATTTTAGCTCAAAGGCTTACTTGGGAAGACTTCTGCCCAAAGTGAGGCTTCTATGAGTAAGAGAGGGATGTGGAGAGACAAAATGAGCTGGGTTTGGCCGAGCCAAAGGATTGAGAGGTGTGGGTAAGGTGGTAGAGGTGGGGGCCTTTTATAAGGGGAGAGGAGGGGCACTCTTGGAAAGTTACAAAATGTTACTTTATTTCCAAATGAGTTTCGGATTTTAAAGGTCCCACATTGATTTATTTAGAGGATAAGGTGGTAAGGGTTCGAAATATACTCATTAAATAGGTATTTGACAAGTGTAAGTTATAGTTTTAACATTATCTCTTCATTTTATTTAAATCCCTTATTAATGAGGTAATCGCTGCATCATCATGATGTCATAAATAATTTAATTTATTTAATGTCTAAAAATTATAAAAAAAATATCATGATGTATTAAATATTTTGATCATTATAATTAATATTTATAGTAAAAAATATGACTTGTATAACCCCATTTAAAAATTGTTTTAGTAAAACAACTCATGCTTGTGACATTTTTATTTTAACTTTAAATAAAAAGGTATTTATGTAATTTTCTAACCGAATTGGCTCCATGGGGTCCCCAAGTTGACCCATGGATTGTCTTGGTCAGACATGACACATCCAATGAGGTTAGGACATGTTTATAGGTCATTTCATATTATTAAAAAATTATTTTTACCTTAAATTACACTAATTACCTCTAATCGCATTTAAAAACATAAAAGTTACTATTCACCAAAAAAATATTTTAATCCCATTGAACCACATTTTACATCCTAGTGACAACCATGTATGTCAGATTTTTGAAATTCAACTCACAGATGTGGTAAAGTTTTATTTAAATGAAAAAAACAGTTTTTAAACTACCACTTAGTGGTTTCACTATTCATCAAAAATTGAAGTTTTTCAGAAAAATACAAAAAAAATCACCCTAAGCTATATTTGATATTCCAAAATAAAAAATTATGTCTATTTTAAAAAATTCAGAACATATATGTTGCATTAATTAATTTAATAATTAATTCCCGCTGTCAAATCAAATAGCGTGTTTTTAAGAGACAATATCTATTAAAAGATTGACACTAGTTTAAGTTCAATTTCAAAGTGAAATAAATTCCAATGACCACAATTAGATTAAATGGTAAAAATATATTCTAAATACATATTAATCTAAATTAAAAATACAATATATCTATATAAATAAATCAGATTAAAAGAAGGTTTTGAATTAAAATGCCACATTTTCAATAAAAATGATCTTTATCGGAAAAATAACAAAATTTTACACAAAGTAAACTTTGATGTCCAGATTATAAAGAAGGATTTTATTTTGTAAAATACAACATATAAAATTGTCAAAAGTATATTTAAAAATGGTTCTCCATCAAAAGGTTGTTAATCGACCTTTTAAAGAATATTATAGGATTTATGCTTAAAATTGGATTGATTTGCATTTTAAGCCTCCAACATTTATTGGATAAAAGTAAAAATATTTGACAAACATATATAACAATTTTATAGTTAGTTTCATTCATTACCTCCATTAAAATGGCTAGGAATTAACTAACTTTTAAAATAATATAATTTTATTATTAGAGTGCAACGTAAGATTTCAAAGAAACTCATTGTTGCGTATTGGGTACACCCTCGAGCATAGCATTCCCTTTAATGTAGTATTAATATTTTATTAAAAAATATGGATAAATATGAAAATGTCATATTCTTTATTTACCTGGGGTGTTACACTATCAATCTATGAAATTTTTTCCTTTTTCTTTGAAATTATAAAAATCAAAAATACCTATAGAAAACTGTGTCTATGTATTTATTTAGGCTATATCATTTCTATAAAATGTCGTGTGTGTAAGGACTCTGACATAAACATTACATAATCTTGTTAATTAAACTAGAATTAACTTTAATACATTCCCAAAGATAATTTAGAATTTTATTTTTATAGAATTATTACATAACATCATACTTATACTCTCTTATATAATAAATTTGACACTTTTTCATAATATCTATTTTTTCACAATATGAAAGTTTCAGAACAAAATTTGATTTATTTCCATTAAAAAACTTCACAGATTTAAACATGAATTTCTATCTCCCATTATCCATCCAAAAACCATGTGAAAAACATTTTAAAACATAGTATGACAACAAAATTCCAAGAACAATACATAAAAAGGAATATAGAAACTGTTATTCCATTAATGATTTTTTTCACAAAGTTATAACTTTTACATATAAAACATAAGCTCTTTTGCTTTAATTGTTTCATGTAAAACTATAAAAATCATACATAAATCATAAAGTTTAACATTTTGAATCATTTATATATCACTCCTAAATAAAAAGTATCTATATTGTCTATAAAGGGAGTAACCATCATGGTTACACTTGGAATAACCAGTGTAGTATATTCCTATAATCTTTTAGGAGAAATATAACTTATTAACTACGCCCCATTACCTAATGTAATGGAGAGATATAATAGGCTCACCCTACCAAAGTTTATTATGGAACCTCCTCTAATCATAATAATACCCAAGAACCATAACCTGATCATAATATATAAATCTTGTGTAATAAAAACATTCTTAAGTAAAATATATTTACCATTTGGAAATCACATTTCATTTTTAAGAAGCCGCACAATTATAAAAGAAATTTTCTATTTGGAAATAAACATGTAAACTTGCAGTGAAAACATAAAATTAATAAGGTTTCATTAATGATAGAAAATCCACTTATCCTAACATTTGAAAAAAAATCTTCAATAAAAATATTTGTAACTTGAAAATATGATTTTTAAAAGTAATTCTCTTATAAATATCATATCATTCAAGTGAGAATTAAAAAAATGAATGGAAAATTTATAATTGAAATAAATAAAAATTTAAAACATAATATAATAAATTTTAATTTCACAAATAATCTTATCACCACATAATCAGTGAATTAGAGTTTTAACCCAAAGAACGAAAAGTGGGTTAAGAATTCCCATACCTTATGTCCGAAAGCATTCTACACTTTTACTTAATGTCCTAGATAATAAAATTAGATTCATTAATTACTTAATTCATAAACATTTACACATATATTTTATTATTTAACATTTTATTAAATTCATTTATGTCTATTCCAATGATTTATAAATATTAGAATCATCGTTCCATGGGCTTTCCTTTCATGGATTTATGGTCGGTTCCCTGGAGTACAATTATAGGACTTCATTATAAAATGAATGAAAAACTCCAGAAGTATTCAAAAATGGTATTAATATGTTTCCATAATTTAAAATGATCCCATATATAATTTTTTCTCATATATGGATTATTAATTAGATAAAATATTAATGATAAATGTTTGGCTTGTTTTTTGAGGTTTTTCTGACTATCACAAACTAGTTTCATTTTATTTATTATTCTTTCTATAAATTTGTTATAGAAAATGAAATAAGTTATAATATAAATATTAAAATGTGTTTTAACAATAATAATGTCTTTATGACCATCCTTGAATGTGTTAAATGAAAATGAAAAATTATCACCCACAAATGTGGTGAATCGACATGTCATAGACGATGTTTTCATTTTTTAGAATAAGAGGAGAAGATAAGATATTTGATAATGGATATTCCATTAACACAATAAAATTACAATATATTTATGATACTAGAATTATAATTGTATTATTTATATATTATTTGAGTATGAGGAAGAAATAATGAATGAAAGAAAGAATTTAAAAGAGAAAGAAAGGGGATTTTACATCTCGACTATTGTCTCCTTGAGAACCTCTTTAAGGCACTTGGTTTTGGTCTTTTGGTGAGACCATAATGTCTTGGACATAGGGAAGAGTATTTTTAAGGTAATTTAGAAGAATTTAGATAATATTATAGGATTATAATGTGTGTGGAGAAGAGGTGTTGAGGGGTGGTATTTATAGGGAGACAGGAAGGGTGTTTTTTATTATTTCATTCATTTGTTTATTTTTTTGGATCAAGAATATCAATAGGGTTGATTATTGTGACTAAATAAAGTAAATAGTTCATGTAATTTAAAACTAATGGGTAATTTCCTAATCCATACATCATACAGGTATCAATAATTCCTTTATTTAATTTTAATTTTAATACCATAAATTGTTATATTTCACTATTCACAAAAAAATAAATTATTTTAGAAAATTCCAAAAAATTCACCGAAACCATTTTCGGATGTTTAGAATTTAAAAATGTACTCCATTTTACGAAATAATTTTCTAAATATTATAAATTTAATTTTTAATTTATAATCATCATTTATTCAAAAAAATATTGATTTTAATATTATAAACGATTTTATGATGCATTGAATAATTAATTAATATCTTGTAAAACTATATTATAATTAAAATACATAAAAGTATTTATTTATTAATATATTTTAGAAAAAAAATTATTTTAAATATTTATATTAATTATAAAATTATAAATAAACATTTGTGTTTTATAAAAAAACCCACACTTAATTTATCATTTTTAAAATGTTAATTTACTTATACCATGCTATAAATATTTCATTTTCTCACTGATAAAATACATAAATTTTATTTATACTTTCATAGGTGAAGTTTCTATTTTATTAGTACATATTCGTTAATTTCCACAAACACCCACTTATTTCATTATACATTTACAATTAATTAAACTAATTAATTCTAGAATGAAAAAAATATTCTATAAGTACTAAGGTCATTAAATTCTCCCCCATTATATAAAATGTGTCCTTAAAATTTTATTCCCTTATTAAATAAGTGGGGATACCTTTCCCTCATATCATTTTTAGATTCCCATCTTTCTTCTCCAACAATGGTGTTTCTTCAAGAAACCTAAACCTGATGAATTGCTTTATTTCACAATACTTTCTCCCTAAAATCACGAATCTAAATAGGATTTTCCATATTTGGAAGGTTATATTCCAAATGAAGAATCTCAAGGCTTGGAACATGAGATAAATCTAGAACATACTTTCATAATATTGAAAAATGAAAAAAATTATGTACCTGGGAAAAACTTGGAGGCAAATCCACTGAGTAGGGAATCGATCCAACTTTCTCTAGGGATTAATAGGGTCCAATAAACCCCAAAATTAGTTTCCCATTATTACCAAAACACATGAAACTTTTACATGGAGAAAATTTTAGAAATACATAATCATCTACCTTTAAAGAAATATCATACCTCCAGTTATCCACATAACTTTTCTACCTGCTCTGAGTTGTTCTCAAGTGTCAATTAATCATATGAAATTCCTCTACTGTTTCCTCTACTAATTATGGTAAAATAAAATTTATTTCACCTACTTCATCCCAAAATGATGTAGTTCAAAATTTATTTTTATCTAATGCTTCAAAAGGTGTCATTTTTTTACTAGAACGAAAATTGTTATTATAAGAAAACTCAATAAAATAATGATTTTGAGCCCAACTTTCTTGGAAATCCATTGAAAAATCTCAAATAATATCCTCTAATGTATAAATTATTCACTCTGACTTCCCATCATATTGAGTATGAAAAGTAGTGATGAAATTTAATTTAGTTCCCAATTACTTATAAAGTCTCTACTAAAAGATATAAGTGAACCTAATATCATTACTAGATACAATGGAGATAGTAACTCCCTGTGACCTGATGATCTCTTTGAGGTATAATCTAGAAAATGGATCTAAAAGAATAATATCTCAAATAGGATGAAAATGTACAGATTTGGTAAGTTGATCAACAATATCCAAAATCTCTTTATTACCCCCAATAAGTTTTTTTAAATATCAATATAAAATCAATGGATATATTTTCCCATTTCTACTCTTACACTGGAAAAGTCTTAAGCATCCCCTTCCGTAATTTTCATTCTTCTTTTACCTTTTGTAAATTAAAACATGCCTTAGTAAAGTCATAAATATATCCCTTCTTTCCATCCCATCAGTAATACTCCTAAAAGTATTTGTACATCTTAGTGCTTCCAAGATGATCTAAAAAATGATAACTATGAAATTCACTTAATAACTCTTTATTAAAATATAAATCAAAAGTTACACATAATCTATTCCTAAATCTCAAAAAATATTTATCAATGCTAAATTATAGAAACATATCTTTTCCCCAATTCTACATTTTTCAACAACTCACAGTCTTCCTTCTAAGCTTTCATAATTCTATCTGATAGTGATAATTGTACTGATACATGAATCAAAATAGGTAAATTTCATGCACCAACAACTTCCAAGACAAAATTCATCAAATAATTAACCAAGGGGTCATGTTCAAAACATAAAATGGTTAATGTACATGATGTTTTTGGATCAATGAATTCATAACTTTATTTACATTTATAGGATGGTAATTGATCCTGCAATCATAATATTTTATCAGTTCAATCCATCATTTCTACCTCATGTTCAATTCCTTATATGTAAATATATTCTTCAAACCATTATGATAAGTATATATTTAACATTTGTCTCCATATAAATTAAGTCTTTAAATTTTCAAAGATAAAACCAAATTTGATAATTCCAAATCATGTGTGGGATAATTTAACTCATGAGGTTTTACTTTTCATAAAGCTGAAGAAATTACCTGATCATTTTTCATCAAATTAAATCCAATTATCTTTAAAGAATCACCACTATAGATAAAAAACTCCCCATTTATGGTAGGTAGGGCTAAAACTAGAAAAATCACCAATCTCTATTTATGTTCTTAAAAAAAATCATATTCTTCTTTAAAAATAAATTTTACCACTTTTCAAGTTAACTTAGTTAGAGGGTCAGATAACCATGAAATGTTTTTAACAAACTATCAATAATAGTCTGATAATCCAAGAAAACTAAGAGTCTTAGTAAAATTTATAGGTATTGGGAAGTCATCAACCACTTTTATTTTGATTGGATCAACTATTATTCCATCCTAACATACAATGTTCCCATGAAAATAAATATGTTGTAAAAAAAATCACATTTCTAAAATTTCTCATATTACTTCATTAATTTTAGTTATTGAAAAAGTATCATTAGATTTTTTTCATGATCCTCAAAATAATCTTAATAAACTAAAATATAATTAATAAAAAACAATAAACATATTAAAAAATTCATAGAAGATAATGTTTATAAGATCCATAAATATAGTAAGAGAATTTCTCAAACCAATGGGAATAACTACAAACTCATAATGACTATACATAGTACGTAATTTTGTTTTCAAAATTTCATCATCCTTCACCATCAGTTGATGGTACCCAGATCCCAATTGAATATTAGAAAAATACTAAGCTCCTTGGATATGGTCAAACAAGTCATCAGTATGGGGAAGATGAGGCTACATATTCTTAATAGTGATATTATTCAATGACCTGTAATCAATAAAAAGTCTCATGAAACTATATTTCTATTTAATAAAAAATAGAATCATCCCAAGGTGAATTACATAAATGAATTGTAAATTTATTTAGAAACTCTTGTAACTTATTTTTCAATTCTAGATGTTCTCCTTGAGTCATTGGATAAGTGGTCTTTGAAATATGTTAAGCATCAAGGACTAAATCAAAAATAAACTCAACCTCCCAATCATGAATTATACTAGGAAAATCATTAGTACAAACATCAAAATATTCATTTACCACCGACAAATCATTAATAGGAAAAATTTCTCTTATTTACAAAAATATGTTTGAGATGACATTCATTTATATATTTTAATATTTTCTCAACTTCCTGATATGTTATCAATGGTACGAGTTTATTATTATATAAAAAATGAGTCTCATTATGAAAAATAACAGCTTTAGCTGTACAATTAATCTTATCATGGTAAATAGAAAGTCATTACATACCCAGGATAACATTAAATTCTTCCATGGGAAAGGAAATAGGGATAGAGGTAAATTCGTTCCATAAATGTTGATAGGAACATTATTACACTTTTTTTATTTAATATTTCCCCTAGGTGTTTTTACCATAAGTTTTGACTTCCTTAAATGAGGTGAAAATTTTAATTTACCATAAAATTTATCTGATATGAAATAATTTGTAGTCCAGAATAAAAGAATACTTTAGAAAAGTCCAAGTAAAAAAACAATGTACTTAATACCACTTCACTGGATGGCCCAACATCTACAAAATTAGTTGTAAAGGATTTTACCACAACTTTCTACTTATAGTCTGGATGCTTTTCATAATTTGGGTTCCTCTTCAGACACTCATTTTCATAATGACCCATCTCATTACATTGTGAAAATTTTACTGTCTATATATCATAATTTTTCTTACTACTACCATGATCTTTTTCATCAAAATTAAGAGTCATATACCCAAACTTAACACAAAATAAACACTTACCAGACTTCAAAATGCATTCCCTAATGTATTTTTCACCATAATTATCACAAAATGAAAACTTATTTTTTTTACTATCAAGATTATTTGATGCATTATTTTCTTTTTCTTTCCACTTAAACCACTTTTTTTCTGGTTTTCCAAGAACACATGACCATCAAAGAAATCCATACCCACTTTCTCTACACACCATAGAAGTTTTACGTAGCTTTTGATTTCACAATAATCCAATAAACTTCAATATTTTGGCTTCAATATAGAGTAAAAACAATTGGTTTTACAATAAATATCTTAAATAAAATGTGGAGTGTACCATTCCAATCATGTGAATTTTTCTTTGTATAAATCCACTTAATTTTCTTCCTATATCAATTCCAATTTTTTTTCAATCCTATGTTGATTTTCCATCGGAAAATATTTCTAGAGGAAAAAATAATTGAATTTATCCCATTTTAAAGCATCAATATTCTTGCTATCCCTAATTTTTATGACCATTGAACAACATTTGTTGGATTCACCTTCAAAATGGTAAATATAAATAATAACTTTTTAATGGTATGAACACCCTATGAAATAAAAAAAAATCTACAGATTATTCAACCCTTTATCTAACACTGGGATAGAAGAACCACTTAATACTGGAGGGTGTTGCCTCATAAAATGTTCCACCATTGACCTATTCTTATGAGTTTTATCTATCTAATCTCATGCATGGATTTTACTACCATTTATATCCTACATCAACTAAGAAATTACTTTAAAAAAATGTTCGATTCCAATTCCTACCATTATAGGTTGTAGATTCATATGGATATCATCCTCTTAGTTCCTTCCTACTTAAAATTCCCTATTTCTTATACAGAAAACCATACTAAGAGATTTAACATAGATAGAGAAACATTATAATTTTTAAATTCTATATAATTTCATATTAACTATATAGTAAAAATCATTTATGGTTATTCTGTTAACATTATCTTAACCGCTAAAGTTATCTAAAACTTTCTATGATACTGACTATAAGGATCTGACCAGAATTATTACATAATGTAGTTAATTAAAATATAATTCACTTTCATGCATTCAAAATGATATTTTAGATTTATAGTTTTATATAATTACATCATAAACTCATACATATTAACTCATATATACAAAGTATTCACTTCCACTCAATATCCATTTTTTCACAATATGAAACTTTTAGAACAAAACATGGTTTGTTTCCATAAAATATTTCACGACATTAAACAAGAATTAATATTGTCTTTAACATTACAAAAACCCTTTTAAAAAAATTTTAAAATTTTTTATGAGAATAACAATATCAGTAATATACATAAAAAAATTAAGAAATTTTTATTCGAGGAATGAAAACATTTTCACAAAGTTATAACTATTAAACATAAAACATAATCACTTTATCTTACCTTGTTTTCTATAAAAACATAACAATAATACATAAACAATGAAAGGTAAAATGTGGCATAATTTACATATCACTCTTAAATATAATGTGGCTCTCCTTGATACACAGGGAGTAACCATCATGGTTACACATGGAATAACAATCACAATATATTTCCATAATCTATTAGGAGAATCCTAACTAGTTAACTTTTTCCCTTTACGTAATGAATTGGAGATCTATTAAAGGCATGCCCACTATCACATTATCATAAAACTACCCATCACCATAACAATTCCCTAGACTATAACATGATCATAACGCATAAATCTTTCATAAAAGAAACATTCTTGAGGAAAATAATTTTTCCATTTTGAAATAAATTTTCATTTTTAAGAATTCACACAATTATAAATAGAAAATTTTTATTTGAAAATAAATAGTTAATATTGTAAAGGAAAAATCAAATTAATAAGGTGTCCTAAAATCAGAAGAATCCCCTTATGTCATATAAGTGAAAAAGTTTTCTTTAATAAAAAGAGTTTTAACTTGAGAATAGGATGTTTAAAAAAAGTACCTTATAAATATTATATCATTTAAAAGAGAATTAATAAAATGAGGGTAAAATTTATATTCATTGAAAATTCATATAATACATTATTTTATAAATAAAATTCATTTCAAAAATTAATCGTAGAATCACATAATCAATGATGTATAATAATAGAAGAGATGAGGTTTGATAATAGATATTCCACTAACATAATTACATTATAATATATATATGATACTAGAGTTATCATGCCAGTTTAGATAGGGTAGGTTAAGATAATTTAGAAATAAAGAAATATACAAACTATTTAAAAGAGAAATAAATAGTATTTTACCTAATGTTGTCTCCTTGAGATCCTATTTATGGCACTTGGTTATAGCATTCTTGTGAGACTAGTAGGTCTTAAAAATGGATAAGAAGGATATTAAGGGGATTTGAGAGAATCTATAAAACCTTCATGGTTTAAGAGGTGTTGGGAGAAGATTAGGTGAGTGGTGGTATTTATAGGTATATGAGAGGGGTGTTTTTGGATTATTTTATTCATTTGTTTATTATTTTGGATCAAGTCTATTAATAGTGAAGATTATTGTTACTAATTAAAATAAATAAGGAATGTTAGTTTGAAATAATCAGTGAATGCCTCATACATAAATCATCCATGACTCAAAAATTCATTCATTTAATTATAATGTCAAATTCCATAATTTATCGTATTTCACTATTCACAAAAATGCAACTATTTCAGAAAAATCCCAAAAAATCACTGTAAACATTTTTCAATGTGTAGGTTTCAAAAATGGACTCCAATTTATGTAAATAATTTTTTAAATATGATAAATTTTATTTTTAATTAAAATCATCATTTATTTGAAAAATACCGATTTTAATATTAAAATCGATTATAGGACATTTTGAAAAATTAATTAAGGTCACATAAAATTATATTATAATTAAAATAAATAAAAATATTAATTTATGAATCTATTTTATGAAAATAAATTTTCTTTTCAATGTTTATATTAATTATAAAATTATAAATAAACATTTACGTCTCACAAAAAACCAACATTTAATTTATCATTTTTCACATATTTGTTTACTTATATCATGATATAAATATATCATATTTTCACTTATAAGATATAAAAATTTTATTCATAAATTCATAGGTGAGTTTATTATTATATTAGTATAGATTCCTTAATCTTCAATAAATATCACTTATTTCATTACACATTTATAATGAACTTAACTATTTAATTCCAGAATGAAAAAAATTATTCTATAAGTATCTGATTTGTTACACTGAGATATAAAATTCTATTAAAGAACAAAAGGGAAAATCATTTTTCACATTATTAATTAATAAAAGATTACTCAGAAATCACCCAACATATCCTACCTCACCAAGAACATATATCATCATATTTGTTTTACATACAGCAATGAACATGAATTATATCACTCATTAATAATAATATTTAATTCTATGGATCAATACACCTATTTTTAGAAATTAATGATCAATGATACATATAAATTTTGATTTCATACTAGTGGATATATTTCTCAAAATATCATATAGTGGATATTACCAATGACATACACCGTGAGAAGGTGCCTCAAAGTCCTATGGTCTCTGCCAATAATAACATGTATCATTTGTGTCCCTTAAATGATTTCATCCAGCTATGGAACATAAATTTATCAATACTATAATGTATGTTCTAGGTTCTCATCATAGCGAGGAACTACTATTACCTTCCAGTGTGACAAATACTCTTTGGAAATTATCACATACTGTGTCACACATAAGAACAACCATGATGTGATAAAGAGTTTATTGATGCTATAAATAATGAATAAAAGTTTTCATAAAGTACAAAAACATTCATTCTAGGTCACTAATACCAATTGATCATTCTATAGACTATTGCGTCTAGGATATGGGTTAGTAAAAATGATGATGGAATAATAATCTACAAAAAAGATTCTTAAAATACAACACCCTTTCATACTAATTATTAGCTTAGAGTGAGACAGAAAGATGAACTGGGGGAAGACATTTTTTAATGATTTGAAAAAATTATAATTATTAGAGTGATAAATAGTGAAATGATGAAAAAATAGTGTAGTATAAAATAAAAAAAGATAAGATGATATTTATATATCATTGAATTTCACTACTATCCTATTATACTATTCAATATTCTCTACTCAATGAGAAGGATGATATTCTTTAAGAGCCACACTATTTTAGGGAGTGATAATCCAGTGACAAAAATACCTTTTTCTCACTAGGTGGTATAACCCAAATAACTTTTACAAGAATCACAACCCATGACCAACATGAATTTTGTTTGGGAGTCACAATGAGGACTTCCTTTAAAATTAGAGGAATAACTCAGAAAGACATATTTTGTGTGGGAAAACAAAAACTAACTCAATAGGCAGAAATAGATGATTGAAGAGTGTAACAATGAAAACATTAATGAAATTGAGAGTAGTAGTAGAGAGAATGCTGATGAATTTCGATAAAGATTAAGAAATTTCATTACTTTACTAGTATACTATAAAATGAATATTTCCTTTATGATCACACCAATGATACAATATTCACAATTGGGATTCATCACTTCACTATTATGGTAATAATATCATATTTTTATATATTTCTTTCTTTAATAAATTACATTGAGTTTATTTAATCACATTACCACATGATTTCATCCCAATGGATAGTATCTCATCATTAAATCTAAGACAATCTTGATCACATGGGATATTCTTTAGAAAAAATAACATAATGACACATTAGAAGATTATAAGCATGAAAATATACCCATTAACTATTAATTAAAACATGATTCTAATTATGAAATAACTCACATGATCTAATATTCTAGCACAAAATAACACCAAAACAATTCTATTATGAACATTAAAATAATGAGAGTTTTTAAAATAAAAATAAAAAATAAAAAAAAACATAGAATTGAAGTAAATATTCAATGGTTTTTTAGATTTCAACATATTCATGCAATCAAAAACGTCATTTACTATAGATACATGAAAATTTGGTTATATTTAACATTCATATACATGGTTCTACCCATAATTCCAACATAGTATATTCACCTATGTGATTTTTCTTCGTGGGAAGTTAGTTACATCGATTTGGCCTCATGAAGGACAGATATGTTATTGTCTAGGCCCTTCTTCAACTATCTTTTAGTTCCTCCTTCTTTTACCTTTATTAGTAAAATATAGGAAAGATACTTGTGATATTTCTTTCTAAGACTGAAGTAGAGTAATCGATATCGCTACTATGGAAGAATATCCTACCATGAAAATACTCATACAAGCTACTTTTAAAGATTAAAGCATGGGTTTTATTGGTTTAAAAAGATAATACTTCTAGAATAAGGTTCTACAGTTAACAAAAAAAATAAGTTCCTACAATTATATCATAGTCCTTCTACCATTATAAGATAATTAATACATTTATATGATCAATATTTATTGCTAATATATGGTTATACTATTGAATGGGTAATTTTATACCCTATATAAGTGTAAAACATGTTTTTTAAAAGATTCATAAGGGTGTGAATAATTTTTATATGTTTTTTAAAGTTACTTGTATACATGAATAAATATAAGTTCAAATTTCAACTTCATGAATAAATGTAAGCTAAATAGTATATAAGGGTAACACACATTTTGTATACATAATTTAAGGGAAAGAAGAAAGAAATGTAAATATAATAGGATTTCTCTACAAGATATGTAATGGTGAGATTCATGTTATATAGTATATGGAAGGCTTATTGAACACACTATGTAAGGGTAAAAAGAGTTCATATGAATAGTGTAAAGGTAAAAAAACATATATTGTGTAAGGGTAACATTAGAAATTTTCTAAGGGTAAGATACGAGTTTCATAAAGGAAATAAAAATTTTAAGTAACATACATATGGGAAAATAGAAAATTAAAACTCTATGTAAGTGTAGAATATAATTTATAAACCTTGTGTAAGGGTATATGAAAGCTTACATAAAGGTAACAACAAAGATTCAAAAACACATTTAAGGGTTAAAAACCAAGATCATGTTAGGGTAATAGGGGACATATAAGGCTTATGTAAGGGTAAATTAAAACATTATAAAATTAATTTTTCAAAAAAAATTAAGAATAATTATATTGAATAATAATAATAAATTATTATATTTATAATTTCTCAAAAAAAAAACAAATAAAAAACAATACCAAAACACCATACACTAACACTCTCTATTAAAGAAACCAAACACATTTTAGAGAAATATTTCAATGTGAGTATAAAATATTAGTCAAAATATTTGAATGGCGATTTACAGTCTTACAAAATAACCTATAAAATACCCCTAGGAATGTATCTATTTAATTTAGTCTATATAAAATCATTTCTCATTTTAGTTGAGTTAGCTAATAAATTATATTAGGATATCATGAATATCAATTATAAAGAATAAAAATATAGAATAAAGAGGATATTGTAGCTTTATAATTTAAATAATATCCATAAGGATTATTATTCCAATAAAATCATTTACAAGGATAAGATAAAGTGGTGTATTGACCGAAACATTCGATGGAAAGAGATACAACTATGGGGTAATTTATTTCGTTTAAACTCATGTTTATTTTTTCAAATTAGATATCATGTATTAATGGATGTTTCCATTTATTATGGTTTAATTTTATTATCATGGAGTAGTGGTGATTTAAATGAATTAGGATCCATCATTGAGGTGAACCAATAGTGATAGAATATCTAAATTGATCACTCTAAAATAATATGTGTACTTTCCATGAAATTTAATTGAAAACTAATTCTATATGACTATATTTTAATATTTAAATAAATAATTATATAGAATTTAATCCAATTATTAATTGATAAATTTTACATTATTGTAATTTTTTTATAAAAATGAAGGTAATTTGTAGGTTAGTTTTTGTATCTACTCAGTGACTTATCACAGAATGCTTAAAACCCGCCTATAAATCCTTTTAAATAATTTTTTTTTGTAAAATAGAAGTGGAGAAGTTTTTAAGAATGTGTACTTTAATGGTTGGAGAAAAGAGGATGTTTTTAAACATATAAAAAATGATGGCATAATGAATTAATATCATGTCGTAATATTATAGACCTCCCATTTCCAAAATTCTATCATATCCTTAGAATAAATATTAAGAAGTAATGAATTTATATGGATAACTTTTTGTGAATAAATTTTTACAATGAAAATAATGGGGTCCCATTATAATTTAATGTATAAACCAAAATATCAAACTAATACCAATGGAAACCATTACATGGTGCAACACTACCTCTCAGTTGAAGTGAGATTTTACAAATCTAAATAATGGATGAACATCTGGGATGGTAAGATGTCAATGATTATCTTGAATCAAGGAAAAATAAACCATAGAATATCTCCCATTATACTTCTTAGTAATTAAATATGAAATGGAAAAGTATAATTTATAGTTTACTATTATGTTTAAATTTATACACTATAAGGGATATTACTACACTAAAAAATTTAAAAGGTAGGACTCATTGAATAAATATAGTTTGGGAGTTTCTTCTTAGTTCAAGTAACATCCTTCGACTTTTCCATGGCCACTGAGTGGTTCTTTAACCTAGGGAGTCACAATTGGACCTCAGGCACATCTCCCCATATGAAAATGGATTCTTAATAGTAGTAGGGGTCTTGGGTTTTACTATGGGGAGACTATGCCACTATATTAGAGTATACAATAATAATACAATAAACGGAATATAAATAATAAAAATAAATATCATAGTAAACCGAAGTAATAAAAATAACAACATAAATAATGTAATGAAAAATCCTTAATTTTTATAGACTAATGGTCTTACATCAAGACTGATCAGCCACTGGACTGATCACATATACAAAATAAAATAAGGGATAAAATAAAAGAGGCTCAAATAATATGATTGTGCCTTACCTCATGATGATCTATAATTATATCCAAGCTATCCTACTTGATAAATGTAGTCTAGTATTTTTCCAAACATAAAACTATGGTAAGTGAAGGATACTTGGGTACCCAAGTGTCATGGACACCAGATAAAGGTGTGAGTACAACTCATAGAGAATCAACAGCATAGTACCTTACATTAACTATAAATACATGGTTTGTAGATGTGATATGCCCTGAATAAATGAAATACAATAACTATGAAAGTATAAGTAATAAAATAATCATTATAAATGATGGGATTTTTACATGAAAACTAGGATTGAACCAAACATACATCACTTAGTGTCATAGTGTCTTTGATCATGTCACATAATAATTCAAACCATCACTAGGCCCAACGACCATATAATATCAGGAGTAATTTCTGGATCCTAGAGAGTATCCTAGGTATCCACATAGTATCATGAAAATCTTTCAGATCCAAAGAGCATGTACGAAGCATCCCAGAGTAGAATGAAGTAAGAAGATGTCTATTACGTGATCCTAGGTGATCAATAATCAATATGTATCATCTCCAAAACATAGGAGGTAAACCTAATCATTCCATAATCATTAAGTGAAAATGATGAACCCAAAGAGTTAATATTGAGGATTATATAGTCATTATGAGTCATTTACAAACCCCATGAGGTTATTCTAATAATTTCATTCTCATCAAGATCTTGATAGAGCAATGATAGGTAATACTGGTAAATAAATATCTATATGGAATAACTAAAGACTCTTATGGGTAACCTTGGGCAGTCAAGATCATTATAAAAAAGAAAGTTTCTAGAGGGATGACTATAGGAAAACTAGTAACAGTATTCACATGATAGAATTTAGTGAACTAATGAACTTTGGTAGTATCAGGCTTAAATTCAACTTGGGTTTTAAGGAAATTACCCCATTCATCACTACCCATTTCAACTGTCACCATCTATGGGGTCAATATATGACTAGGGAACCCATTGTGGTCCCCCAGGTCACATCATAGTCAGGATACACTTCATGGGTTCCCTTATCTCAATTATATATCCTGATTTAACAGCTATCACTTAGAGGTAATATATCCTCCATCCTCATCATTTTTTTATATAGCCTCACTTAAATTATAATTAAATCATTATTGATATTTCTCTCAAGATATGGAAAAAGGACCATCTCTATCCTGAAATCATCACTTGGTTGGTATGATCAACAAACCTATCCACCATTCACCCTAGGGTAAATCCACTAATATAATCACATCTTAGTCGCAGAGAAACACTTACCTTATAGTCATGTCAACTATCTCATAGGCTTTAAGGCATCTCATGGGTATAACTTGGATGATTCCTAGGCCATTCATCTCAAATCATTTATAACCAATACTTGGAGGTCGCTAAGGGAACCTATCTTGATGAAAACTATATCTCATTCATTTAAATTATTAAATTCATAACCCTTAAGTCGTATGTGTATCTAAAGACACCAAATTACAATAATGGCCTCAGCCCTCAACCACTAAGGTAATTATGCTAGTGTACGTGGGTGCAATGTGGCCCTTGGAACATTGTGTAAATAATTTATTGGAAATTTATTTTTAGTTAAACAATTTATTAAACATAAATAGTTTAATCATCCTTATTGGTGAGACCACACATATCACATGTTATAAGATAAATCCTAATATTGTAAGAGTATGTACAAGGTACCACTTACCAAAATCATATAACCACTTCCTTTATAACTCACATCTCGGTAGCTCTTCCCAAGATCATCCATGTCCCATCCAGGTCTAACTGACCATTATTCGTTCACTCAAGGTGCTTTGTGGAATAAAGATTCAAAAAATAATTAATTATAACATAATGTAATTATTATTTTTTAAAATAGGTATAACACAACAATTATCACTTGACACTCTTGATACATAGAAATCATAACAAAAAACTCATCAATATCCCATGACGTACCTATGAAATAATCCTATAAAAAATATCTAACACTCAACATCAATTCCATGTTCATATTAATTTAATTGAAAATATAAAACTAAATAAATCCATTGAGTGACTTACCTTTAACGAACCAATATCCAATATCATGGAAATGTTGTCTTGGGTCCTAAAATATGCTTGTCAGAAAACAAATATCCATCAAACTCAGTTTATTAAACCATACTATCATTGATTCAGAACCAAAACCCTAAATGAAACTATAAAAAATTAATGCCTATAAAGGAAACCAAGAATGAAAAGAAATGATTATCAATATTTTCCTTCAAAAGTCACTTGGAAATACCTTTAATCAATGGGGAAATTAGGAGAGTGGATGGACGAAAATATAGCTCCTCCCATGAAGGCATAAATTTCTGAAACATAGGGGGACAATATTCTCTTTTAAATTAAGAAATATATTGAGACACCCTTTCATAGAAGAAATCCATGGTTCACATCATGAGACAATTAGGTAGGGGTTTTCCCTACCCTGAAAATTTATACCATGAACCACCGATTCATGACATGATTGGACTTTAGCTACTATGTTAGAATATCCTAGCCACCCATCCTTTTTTTAATGCTTCACATAACAACCAATCCCTCCACCAAATCTCAAAATCCATCTAAAAATATGGGTTTTTTTGAGACGTTAGAACTCTCAAAATATCAATCAGAGTCACGGTTCTAAAAAACCATCCACCAAATCAAAAAATAGAATTTACATTGAATTTGATAACCAGTTATAACATAGGTTATTACAATTAGTAATGGATTTATATGTATAAAAAATAAAAAATAACTCATTCCAAAATATCACGACTTAACCTTAAAACATGACATCGTGATTCATACACTGTGAAAATACTAAAACATGATCCTCTAGGATATAAAATCATAATGTAATGATCTTTATTATCATATAATGATATTTGTACCATTAAAATATAATCACCAAGCCTTAATTGCATCATGTTTCCTTAATATGTTACATAAGAACCTATTCATTCCATTTGTATGTATCATCCCTGCAACTAATTATTGCATCCTAAATCACAACGGTAGAAATTATTATCCCAACTTCAATGCATTATGGACTTCCCTCACACCTATTACACACAAAATATCCCCCCATTTCACACATTATCCTGAAATTCACTATAAAGAGACACATCATTTTCCAACAACCATTTAAACTCTCTAAATATGGTCCAAACCCCCATAATATTTTACTAAAATTCCTATTAATACTGTGGGTAGAAAAAATATATCTCATATTCATCCTGGAAGAATAATCTTATTAAGAACCCATATAACATAACTTCTAGAAATGGAAAACATAAAATGACTAACCATAACCAATCCACATCTTTAATAAAAAATCTACATATTTCCTTAGGCTAGAAACAAAACCTATATTATTCCTTATTCTTTAAAGATAAATAATTATCCCGCCATCACCCTTGCTTTCTGTTTTTGAACAAATAAAATAATGAGATAATAAATAAAACATATTTAAGAATGGTATAAGCATGAAAACTTTTCAACCTGGATATCTTGGAAATGATTAATACAACTGATAAATCCTATCTACACTTAAAAATTTTCATTTGGAGAACATGTAGATAGTAAAATATGATGTATAATAAGAATTGAATGTGGAGTTCTTATATATAATTTTATATTTCCATGTATTTTTATAATTCATATTAGGAAAGAAATATTAGATTATTTACCAGGATATTATTAGAGTTAGAAATCAAATATAAAACAAAAATATGTGAATTGAAATGATTGTTTGAAATTAATTATTGACTTAAGGAGGAAACATTAATTAAAAAATTTTGTGGAATATAAAATTATCCCCACCAATACACATGACCTAACCAACCTAATGGTACTCATTTAAGGATTCATATACACTTTATACTTCACTAATACATCACACAATCTTGTTTATCTAATGGGGAAAACCAAGGCAGGGTTGGAAGTCTTGATGTCGTTATTCTTCATGTAGTGATAAATGGTACACCCTTGAATATCTCTAAACATCTTGTGAGTTATTTTAGGGAATAAAAAATGGTAATAAAGGGAACTTGATGAGTATAAATTTTTTCACCTATTTTGAAAAATATTACAGTATTAGAGTATTTCTTTTTCAAAACTTATTTAGTGAATGTTCAGTTTATTGACCTGGATATTTTGGGAAATATTCACTAATAAAAAAGGAAAAATATATTTGTGGTTTTACGTGTACACTAAGGAAATTGAGATTTATGATGACGATTAGTGTCATAATACTTACCAACCTTGACCCACACTTTCTTCGAAACCTAAAACACCCACTACACCAACATTTACAATAAATTCCACATCATCAATAGCTTATTAAAAATTTAAGAAAGATGTAATAGTTTAATTTATTGAACTTTATAAGAATAGATGTGATGATTTGGTCATACTATTTGATCCCCCACCCATATCGACTCATAATAATATAGCTAGCTCACTATCCTCACTCGAGTCGATAATTCCCATAAAAAATTTCTTTGTCACAATATAACCATCATATAAGGTATATCATAACACACCTCTAACCACCATTTCTAGGATACCACCACATAGTACACATATCATTCCTTCCACAAAAAAGTGATTCCATGTCAAATTTTTAGGAGACTGATAATTACAATTTATTCATTACTTTTCTTTAATAATTTAATTATTTAATATGTAATTTTTTATAAATTTTATATTTTTTATATTTTAATTGAGATAATTTATTTTATATTTAATTTGGGTAATTTTTGTAGATAAATGTAAGGATTAATACAAATGAACCTACCTAAAAAATAAAAACACATACTGGATCTTGTTTATATAGAAATAAATCACATAAATAAAATTGGATCACATTAGAGTTGTTCTAACAGAGAATGAAGTTTTTTGATTTGTGGGTTTTAACAACAACACCAGAATGAAATGAGTGTTCCTTTATCATGTAATATTAAACGAGTGATTTCAAAATCTATCGTTATAATATGAATACTAGATTCACATATTTTGATAGAGTAACACACATGAGAATTTTACAGTTATATCACTATATGATAGTAGAATTGTGTTTTTTATAATTCACTCAGGTCTATGATTTCCTTTAGGAGATTAAATTTCAATTTTATGAGATTAAGTCAAAGATATATTTTTGAAATAAAAAAACCCATGAGATCTATTTTTATGGAAGAAGAACCATGTTGTGTTGTGACATGAACTAATGAGATAGTTTTTCTATGATAATGTAAGATAAACTATAATGAAGAGGAAGCATGGGTGGAAAATAGAATTTTTAAGAATTTTAGGGAAGTGAATGCACTATGGGATGATTTTATATTCCATGAAATATTTATTTCATCATGGTTGGTTGATGAAGATGATATTTTCCGCATGGGGGATGAATATGGGTGGGTGATTTTGGTTATTAAATGAGAATTAAATATTAAGAAATGTAAATAATAGATATTTTATTTTATTTGATAGATTTCCTTTCACCATGTTTTTTATATCTATAGTAGATATGAGAACTCATTTACCTACTATGATTGTGATAACTTAGTGATTTATTTTGAGGGAGATAATGGTGGTTTTTTCATTTGATTTTTTGGGATTTTTTTAGGATATAGATATTAAAGTAGGGAAATTGAATATATATTTACATATATAAACAAACTAAAATGGTTTTACCTAATAAATATGGGTCTCTACTAGACCCCTTGAGATCATTCATTTAATAATCATTGATTCTATGGTCAATACTAAATTTAAAATTTTTTAGGGACCCTTTCTAGTTTGTTTTAGTTCTATACACTCTTATAATTATTATTATAGGGGGCTTTCTTATGCCTTATTTTATAATGAAGGGTTCTAACAACCCTTCTCTTTATTTCACACTTAAACATAATTTATTACATATAATATTTAATTGATACAAGATAGAATATCGAGAGTTATAGTGTCTTTAGGGATTAGGAATATTTCATATTAACTTAGAACATAAAACACACCATCTTTATTGAAAACATCTTTTACAAGACCATAAAATTCATTCGTACTTAGCATTGCATGGGATAACCTGAGGACATGCAAAAGAAAATGGTGTTCTACAAATCCCAATAAGGGAGTAAAAAAGGAACAACAAGAAAAATATTGTACATGTTATGCAATAGGAATATCATTGGTGCACTATAGAAACATGAACATAAAGGCATGATATAGCATGATTATGATAACATGGAAATGTGGCAACATTTACCATGATATTAGCATGAGCTAAGGATCATTACACATGGAGCATGATTAAACCCCAATTTCACTTGAATTAGCATGATTAAACCCTTATTTCACTTGATGTATCAAGATACTAATCTTTACCCAATTTATTGGAGCGCTTTCAAGGTGCACCCTTCTTAATCATTTAATTTCATGCATAATTATGCCACATGGATCATATAACATGGATTCATTAAAAATAAAAATTTATTTCATGATAAAGGAATGTGGAATTAATACATGAAACTATATAGTTAATAGGTAAATGTGTATAAATTTGAATACCCTTGATAGAGATATGGGCATGGTATTCACTACATAATGACTTTGGCTTGGAAAATCGCGATGCAATTTCGGCAGCATAACGGCGTGACATGAGAATTCATAAAAATGGTTGATGAGAGATAAAGTGTTATCTCATAATATTGACATGATATGAATAGTAAGGGGTTCATATAGATACATGTCCCAATATTTTTAATTGAATTTAGATGCATAATATAAAATAGGTTCTTGAATTAAAAAGAGGGGAGTGAAATCCCTTACGGAATTTCGGCATAGTAACGGGTGTACATGGGAGGAATTAATGAGATATAAAGGGGTATATAATCATTAAAACATAATTAGGTCAGTATAGGGGAGGTTATAAATCATACCCCAACATTTCTAATTAAATTAAAAGGGTATAACAACATAAAGAAACTTGGGAAAAAATGAGAAAGGAAGAAATCCATTACTTGGAAGTGTGATCCCAAAGGCATGGTGGGCTTGAGAGAGGCTTCGTGGGAGCTTAGGGTGCCATGGGAGGATTATAGAGAGAGGAGGGCAGAGTTCGGTCTATATCCAAATTCTTTTAGGGAAGATTAAGTGGTATCTTGGGTTAGTTTATATAGGAAAAGAGAGGGAATTCCTTATTATTTTTGTTTTGGACACCACACATTAAACTAATCAAAACCACAAACCATAACATGATTTTTGCCCGTGGTTTTTTATAAATTGGAGTGGAAGAAATTATTTTATAAGGACAAAGGACGAAATTCTTAAAATATTTGTCTTTCTTATGTGGATGTGAGTCACACTCTCAAGGAAATGAATTTAAAAAGTTAAAATGTTTTATAAGTCTTGGAGGGTCCACTAAAGCTTTGTAAAATAAATCAAACAAACCTAAAATCACATTATTATAATGGTAAAAAATATATTTTCCAAACATCCCATTTATGGTATTTTGTTACATCACTATTTGGTCATGATAATGTCATAAAACACATTACATAATTAAACGGTATTTAATTTTTACCCAAAAATTCGACTGTCTCAGAAAATTATGAAAAAATCACTGTTGGATAATTTAGATTCCCTGATTACAAAAATAATATTAATTTTATCTAACTAATTTTCTGAAAATGTGAATTTTCATTTATAAAATAAAAACGGACATTTATAAAAAATTCATGGGTTTGAAAAAAATAGTTTTCAAACCTTGATAAAAATAACAATTGTATTCATAAAAATTATATGATCATTTATACTTAAAAATTAATTTAGTAATAATATTAAAATATTATTTAATTTAAAAATCCATTAATTTATCAAAATAAATTTATTAATTGAATATTGACTAAAAATAATATTTTTTCTTTTAAAACTATTTACAATTTAACAATAATAAAATGAATGTATATTTTCTATAAATAATAATATACATAATCATAGTGATAGACTCATGTTAAATAACCCCTTATAACACCCGCATAATACTGAAGGGTAAGGTGTGCGATGGTGACAAACTCTTGGGGTGTCTCGGATAATATCTCTCGGGTGGTATTCTCTATTAACTTCTACTTCTCCCATAGGTGGTTTCGTTAAAGATTAACGTGTTGATACTTGGATTGGGATTGGTCAAGAGAAAATCCCTATGGCTTCCCTTCATTTCCAACCTCCCATAAATGGGCTTCCTATTGAGCAATTTTACTAGATAAGGACATCGCTTCCTTTTTTGTGTAAATTAGATTTTTTAAAGCCCTATATTTATACTAATCATGTGATCACTATTCAATGACTATATTAGCAATGGTAACAATTCTTAACAATATTTTGAAATAAAAAAACATAAAACCAAGGAAGTGTATATTTTATATAAAAACTTTACAAAATAAAAAACTTTAATTATATCAATATGAATTTTCTTTAATAAAATTTTGGGTCGTTACAATCTTCCCCCCTTAAGAAATTTCTCCCTCAAAATTTCCTTTTCCCACACTAAAACAGAAGCAGGTAACTCTGCTTCATTACTTCCTCCAATTCCCACATTTCTTCTTCAGACTTTTGGTTTCTCCATAGCACCTTGACAAGGGAAATTTTCTTATTTCATATAACTTTTCCCCTATGATATAATATCTTTACCAACTTCTCTTCAAAGGAGAGTTCATTTTCCCATGGTACCACCTTTGTATTGAGTACATGTGATAGGTCAAGTATATTCTACCTAAAGTGTGATACGTGGAATACATCATGTACTTGAGATATATTTGGTGGGAGTTCTAGTCAATAGGTCATTGATCCAATGCAATTAGCGATCTCAAAATGTCTGATGTACCTTGGACTAAGCTTTACCTTCATCACAAATCTCCTAACTCTCTTCCATAGTGATATGTAGAGGAATACCATGTCTCTGACATCAAACTCTAGGCCTAGTCAACAATTATCATCATAGATCTTTTGTCGACTCTGAGAAGCTTTAATATTATACTAGATGGTCTTAACCTTCTCCACCATTTCTTCGCCCATTTATAGACCTAGGAATTTTTTCTCCCCAACTTCATCCCAACATGCCAGTGTTCTGCCCCTATTCCCATAAAGGGCTTCATAAAGATCCATTTGGATTCTTAAGTGGAAACTGTTGTTGTAAGAGAACTCAACTAGAGGGATATGTAGATCCCATCCTTCTTTTAAGTCCATTGAGCATGCTCTCAACATGTCCTCAAGTGTTTGGATGGTCCACTCAGATTGGACATCAGTTTGAGGATGATAATTCATATTGAAGTTCAGCTCAGTATCTAGAGAAGGTTGAAGACTCTTCCAAAACATAGAGGTGAATCTTGGATCTTGATCAGATACATTTTATAGTGGTAATCCACGTATCCTTACCACATCATTGATGTATATCCATGATCGTTGATCCAATGATAAATCCTTTCGAATTGCAATGAAGTGTGCAGTCTTTATAAGATGATCCACAACAACCCAGATAACATTGATTCCTTTGGATGTCTTCAGAAGTACAATGAAAAATTCTATTGTGATGTTATCCCATTTCCATGATGGTATGGGTAATGGTTGCATCATCCCCTGAGACTTCTTCCTCTCATCCTTCACTTTCTGACATACCAGGCACTTTGATATATACTCATAGATCTCCTTCTTCATGTTATCCCAACAATAATTCTCTCATAGATCTTAATAAATCTTTGTGTTTCCTGGGTGAATCGAACAATTCGAACTATATGCATCATCCAAAAGTTATTTATTTAACTTTGGACTTGATGGAACACATAATCTGTTCCCAAATCTCAAATTTCCTTCTTCATTAACATTGAACTCTGAGGATTTCCCTTTTCTAATATTTTCCACTTTCTTCTGAATTCCCACATCATTATTTTGAGCATCTTTTAACCTTTCCAAAAGAGATGGTTGAGAAATAATTTGTGAAAGGATTGATGATGTTCCTTTATTTATGATTCCCATGTCCATATTAATCAAATATAAGAATATTGGATCCTTTTTAATTCTCATCAATGATAGAATCATTGGGTACTTTATACATAGAGCATCTGCCACATTATTCACTTTCCCAGGGTGGTAATGGATTGATCAGTCATAGTCTTGGATCATCTCTAACCATATACATCGGCGCATATTCATATCTTTCTATGTGAATATATACTTGAGTCGTTTGAGGTCCATGCATATTTCAAACTTCTCCCAAAAGAGGTAATGTCTCCAAATTTTTAAAGTGAAGATCACTACAGCCAACTTCAAATCATGTGTTGGATAGTTTTTCTCATGAACTTTCAATTTCCTTGAAGCATAGGAAAATAATTTTTCATTTTTCATCAACACAAAGACTAATACCTTCTTCGAAGCATCACTAAATACCACAAGAAGATCTACACTTGTGGGTAATGTGATCACAAGCACGGTGATAAGCCTCCTTTTCAACTTATTGAATCTCTCTTTGCATTCACCACTCTAATAAAACTTGACTCCCTTCCGAGTTATCTTGGTAAAAGGGTTTGACAATCATGAGAAATATTTCACAAATTGGCAATAATATCAAGCTAACCCCAGGAAGCTATGAATATTCGTTACCGATGTTGGCCATGACCATCCCTCAATTTCATCAGTTATCAAGGGATCTAAAGATATCTCACTACTTATGATGATATGTCCCAAGAATGAGACCTCCTTCAACCAGAACTCACACTTCTTGTACATTGCATATAAATTATCCTTTCTCAAGGTCTCTAGTATAGTTCTTAGATGATCCTCATGATGCTCCTTTGTTTTGGATTATATTAGAATATCATCTATAAAGACTGCCAAAAAAATTTCGGGGTAATCTCTAAAGACTATATTCATCAAGTACATAATGATTTCTACAGCATTAGTGATTCTTAAAGGCATTAATATGAATTTATAGTACCCGTTTCTTGTGCAAAAAGTAGTCTTGGAGATATCCTCCTTCTTCAACCTTACTTAGTAATATCCCAACAACAAATAAAACTTGGAGAAGTATTGTGCTCTACGTAGATGATCGAAAAAGTCATCAATTCATGGAAGAGGATACTTGTTCTTTATCGTGATTTTTTTGAGCTCCCAATAATCAATGCAAAGATACATTGACTCATCCTTCTTCTTAACGAAGAGGACTGACGCACCCCATGGTGAAGCACTTTGGCATATAAAACCTTTATCCAGATTATCCGGTAGTTGTTTTTTCAGCTCCTCAAGCTCCAAAAAAACCATTCTATATAGATTCTTGAATATTGGAAACTCCTTAGTTATAAGATAAATTAAGAATTCAACATCTCTTCTAGGATGAAGGTTATGAAATTCCTTGGGAAACACATCAGTGAATTCCCTCACAATTGGAATGTCTTCAAGGATGGTTTCTTCCTTGGACTCAATCATCTGAGCCAGATACACGTTATTATAGGGTAGTAATATCCATGCTTGAGATGATGGTTCAAAAGAAGATTCATCCTCCTCCTTACACTTATATAGAACTGGGGTTCGATTCACTATATGGAGAGTGATTTCCCTCTCATGAAAATTTATGTTATCTATATATAAGGAAAGCACATCCATGCTAATAATTGCATCAAATTACACCAAAGGGAGTTTTATGAGGTTCATCAAGAAGTTAAACCCAAAAATTATGACAGGGGAGGAGTTATATTCATGGGATGTAATGATTTCCCCATTTTCAATTCTTGCAGACATATTTACATCCAACACATATGGTGGTTTTGGGATTGTTCTACTAATATTTTGGGATATAAAATAATGCGTAGAACTAGAATCAAAATGTGCGTTCACTATTCTTGAATGAATAGCTAGAGTACCTTTCACCACTTCATTGTTGGGGTGAACTTCAGTGGTAGTGATGGAAAAAAGCTCACCCTTACTACCTTGGAGGTTGTTGGTTGCCTCAAAAAACCCTTGGCCTAGGGCACTAGTTTGCAAAATGTCTTGGTTATTTGTAGTTGAAGCAATGAAAACACATTAAAGCAAGAACAGAGTGTTCCTCTCCTCTATCGCAGCCACATGTTTTTCTTGTCCATAGTTAATGGTCAGGTTTCCTTCTCTTTCAAACCTAAATCATTTCCTCATCCCCTTCAGCTAATTTCTGGGGTGATTCTTTCTACACCATTGGAAAGTGGGGATATATATTTTCTTAGCACCGTTGGATTTATCAATAGGATAACTAGAATTAAAGTCCACCTTAGGCTTCTTATCCGTATGATACCCCTGATATTTTCTAATTTCCATTTTTACCTTGAGGGCACATCGAACAATTTCCTCATAGCTCTCAAAGTCACAGATCGCTGGGGATTTTTGTTGGATAGGTTTTATCCCACCAAAGAAGTGGCCAACCTATCATTCGGGGGGTAACGACAATGTCTAAGGCATATCATGAAAGCCTTGTGATGTTTTCCTCATGTGCTCTGATATATTCATCAACTTTTTTCTTGAGGTAAAGGAAGTCTCTTTCCATCTTAAGTTAGAGGGTGCACAAAAAATATTTATCGAAAAACATTTTCTATAAATCCTTTTATTCCAACACCTCAATCTCTTCCTCATGATTTGTATTTTTGGTCAACTTACACCATTGATCAGCTTCACATTTCATATGATAAGTATCCATAATATCCTTATCTTGTGTGGAACATTGAAGTATAGAGAAGATCTCTTCAATAGAGTTGATCTATTGTTCCAGAATAGAGGGATCAGATGATCCCGTAAGAATATGAGGAATTTGTCTAATGAAGATCTCAATTGAGACATTTTCTTTCTTATGGGAGTTTAATGTTCCACTTGACCCTAGTTTCTATTCAAAACATGAGTTTATTGAGTGATTATCATGACAAAGTTCACTATTCCCGCTCTCATTAAATTCGAAATCTCGTTAGAACAGTCATCACATTGATCTTCAGATTGGTTATTAGCCTGAGTCCTCCTATTACTGGTCATTGTCTGGAATAAAAGGAAAGTTCTGGGTAACACATAAAGGATAATCAAAAGACAAAAAATGATGACTCATAAATTGCTTTTATTTCCTTAACTTATGAATTTATAGGCTTCAATCTATGTTATCCATATTCTACTTTCCAACATATAATCTTAAGGGGTTTTTTATTCCCTTATTAATGGTTTGTATTAAGCTTATGAGTTTACCAAAGTATATCCCCCAAGAGTGTCGTAACCAAGAGTGAAGCAATTTTTGTTTTCGTTCACCAGTTCCCATTCAAGTCTAGCTCAATGTGGTGTTTTTGGGTTTTTCCCTTAGATACATATGTGCCAGAGCTTCCCCTACCTTCTTGTTTCTAGATAGGGATGTATTTTATTGATAAACCACTTACTCTATACTCACCAATATTTAGAGATATTTGTATTATACTTAGTCTTATACCTAAGGCTTTCACTGGGGTTTTCTAATCCTAATCCCAAAAATAAATAAACTTATCCTATGATGCCAACTATAACAACCCATCTCTTTATTTCACACTTAAAAATAATTTATAACATAAACTCTTCACAACATTCTAGATAAAAGATCGATATTTCTAGTGTTTTTGGGGATTTGGAACATTACATAATAACTTAGAACATAAAACACAACATCTTTATTGAAAACTTCTTTTACATGACGACAACATTCCTTCATACTTAGCATTTCATGGGATAACCCGAGGACAAGAATAATAAAAGGGTGATCTATAAATCCCAATAAGGGATTAAAAAAGGCATAACATGAAGAATATAGTACTTGTTAGGAAATAGGAATATAATTTTCGCACAAGAGAAACATTAACATAAAGGCATGATATAGCATGATTATAATAACATGGAAATGTGGCAACAAAATTTAACATGATATTAGCATGAGATAAGGATCATTGCACATGGAGAATGAGTAAACCCTCATTGAACTTTAATTATCATGATTAAACCCTCATTACACTTTATGTATCATTAAACTAATCTTTACCCAATGCATTGGAGCACTATCCACTACCACAAAAATAGTTTTTCACAGTGCCCCCCCTTTATCAGTGCTAACGAAAAAGCACTGATAAAGGGGGTGCCTTTATCATCGCTAAAAAAAGCGCTGATAAATGCACCCTTTTATGAGTTCTTTTTTAGCACTGACAAAGGTCCCCCCTTTATCAACACTTTTTTTAGCGCTGATTAAGGGACCCCCTTTATCAGCGCTTGTTTAGTAGCGCTGATAAAGGGTCGACTTCAACAACAAAAAATTTAAAATAATATATTAATATATTAATATATTAATATAGTAATATTGATATATAAATATAATATATAATTTTTAAATATTCTTTAGATAAGTATAAATGTACATTTACACTTAATATAATTAATATATAAGATATTTAGTGAAAATGGCTTCTTAAAAAAATAAAAAAATATTTTTAATAAATAATTTGATAATTATTATGGAGTAATAGTATTTTAATAACAATTTGAAGACTAAAAAAATTAAAAAAATTAAAAAAAGATCCAAAATATGTTGAAAACACAACTCAAACTTCAAACGGCCATAAATTTTGATCCGGGTGTCCGTTTGAGCTCTACCACATATCAAATCGAATCCTGTGATGAGATCTACGTCATTGTGACCCTAGGGAAACCCGGTAAAGGGATTTTAGAGGCCAAAAAAGGCCCATAAGGCCTCCATAACTGAGTTTTTAGTCGGGGTACCCCTATTTTTTAACAATTTTTGGATTTTCAGCCTCATTTAAGGGGGTATTATTGGATTATTTTGGTGGGGTATAAATTTATTCCAAGGTATTACATTCATATTGATATTATGTCTTTGAAATTTCATCATTTTTTAGAATTAACTACTATTTATAGTCAAATATATAACAATATGTTCATATTTTTTTATATTCACACCTAAAAATTTAATTATAAATATAAATAATAAAATATATTTACATATAAAATATATTAGCATTATCTAAATAATAACTAACATCCATTTTATTTAAAATACAAATATATGAATATTTATATACCTATATATTAATCTAACTATATATATATTAATCTAATTATATATATATATTAATCTAACTATATATATATATTAATCTAACTATATATATATATTAATATAACTACATATATATATATATATATATTAGTATTACTATAAATATATGTATTAATATCACTATAAATATATTTATTAATATCACTATATATATATTAATATAACTATATATATATATTAATATAACTATATATATATATTAACATAACTATATATATATTATAATATAATTATATATATATTAATATAAATATATATTAATATACGAATAAATATAACTAAATATATATATATAGATATATATTAATATAAATATATATATATATTAATATAACTATATATATTATAATATAAGGATATATATATATTATAATATAACTATATATATATTATAATATAACTATATATATATTAATATAAATATATATTACTATACGAATAAATATAACTATATATATATATATAGATATCATGAATTGGAAGACAAATTAAAATAGAGTATTGGTAAAGGCTTAGGCGTGCAGGTGGGGAGGTCTCGAGTTCAAATCCTGGTGGAGGTAGGGGCGTGCGCGCATGAGGGAATATAGCAGCAAGCATTGTTAAAGGGTGAAGGGGGTGCGTGGGGCGCTGTACAGGGGCATAAAAGCGCTGTAAAAGGGGGGGGGGGCTCAAGCGCTATAAAAGCCCCCCCCCCTGATTTGCAGTATTTTTTAAAAATTTTAATGAATTTTTTTAAAGTTTTAAATTTTTTTAAAAATTTTTTACCTTTTATCAGCACTTTTAAACAAGCGCTCATAAAAGGGGTCTTTTATCAGCACTAAAACGGAAGTGGTGATAAAGGAAGCACTCATAAAGGGGTCTTTTATCAGCGCTAAAACAAAGCGCTGATAAAGGACCCTTTTATCAGCGCTTTGTTTTAGCGCTGATAAAAGACCCCGTTTATCAGCGCTTTTCGGAGCGCTAATAAAGGGGAACCCCCCCCCCCCCCCCCCCCACTTTATATTCGCCGGATTTATCAGAACTTTTTCTAGTGCTGATAAAGGCCATTTTTAGCGCTGATAAAAGCCGTATTTGTAGTAGTGATCAGGGCATACTGTTCTTAATCATTTCAATTCATGCATAAGTGTGCCACATGGATCATATAACCTGGATTCATTAAACATCAACATTTATTCCAGGATAAAGTAATGTGAGATTAATACATGAAACTATGTAATCAAAAAATAAATGTTCATAAATTTTAATACCCTTGATAGGTATATGGTCATGGTATTCACTACACAGTGACTTTGTCTTGGAAAATCTCGGTGCAATTTCGACAGCATAACAGCGTGACATGGGAATTCATAAAAATGGTTAATGAGTGAGAAATGGGTATATCATCATATGTACATGAAATTTACAGTAAGGAGTCCATATAGATACATGTCCCATAATTTTTATCGTAATTTAGATTCATAATATAAAAGAAGTGATTGAATGTAAAAGAGGGGAGAGAAATCCCTTACTGAATTTCAGTATAGTAACGGGTGTACATGGGAAGAATTAATTAGATAAAAATGGTCATAGCATCATTAAAATATAAGTAGGGAAGTTTAAAGGAGGTTATAAATCATACCCCAACATTTTTAGTTGAAATTAAAAGGTTATAACAACATAAAGAAACATGGACAAAATAAGAAAGGAAGAAATTCCTTATTTGGAAGTGTGATCACAAAGGCTTGGGGAGGCTTGAGAGAGGCTTCTTGGGAAATTGGTGTGGTTTGGGAGGATTTTAGAGAGAGTTGGTAAGAGGTTGGTCAAGCTCCAAAAGGCTTTGAGTGAACATGAAGTGGTATCCTCGGTGGGTTTATATAGGAAAAGAGAGGCAATTCTTTATTATTTAGGTTTTGGACACCACACATTAACCTAATCAAAACCACAAACAATACCCTGGTTTTTTCAAATAGTTTTTTCCAAATTAGAGTGTAAAACATTATTTTATAAGGCCAATGTCCTAACTTATTAAAATATTAGGCTCTCTTATGTAGAGGTGAGTCACACTCTCAAGGAAATTCATTTAAAAAGTTAAAAGGTTTTATAATTCTTGGAGGGTCCACTAATGCTTTGTAAAATAAATCAAAGAAACCTAAAATCACATTATTTTAATGGTAAAACATATATTGTCCGAAAATCCCATTTATAGTATATTATTACATCACTATTAGGTCATTATGATGTAATAAAACACATTATATAATTAAACGGTATTTAATTTTTACCCAAAAATTTGATTGTCTCAGAAAATTATGAAAAATTCAATGTTGAATAATTTTGATGTCTTGATTCCAAAAATAATATTGATTTTATGTAAATAATTTTCTAACCATGTAAATTTTCACTTTTAAAATAAAAAATTACATTTATAAAAAATTCATGGGTTTGAAAAAAAACAATTTCAAACCTTAATAAAAATTACAATTGTCTTTATAAAAATGATACGATCATTTATATTTAAAAATTAATTTAGTAATAATATTAAAATTTTATTTAATTAAAAAATTAATTAATTTGTCAAAATATATTTCTTAATTGAATATTAACTAAAAATATTATTTTTGATTTAAAAACTATTTAAAAAGTAACAATAATAAAATGAATGTATATTCTCTATACAAAAATAATGTACATAATCAGAGTGATAAGGTCTCATTAAATAACCCCTTATAACACCCGCAGAAGGCTGAAGGGTAAAGTGTGTGATGGTGATAGACTCTTGTAGTGGCTCAGATAACATCACTCGAGTGGTAATCTCTATTAACTTCCACTTCTCCTATAGGTGGTTTCATTAAATCTTAATGTGTAGAATCTCAGCTTGGGATTGGTCAAAAGTGAATCCCAATGATACCTCCTACTTTCCAAGCTCTGAAAATTGGGCTTTGTACTGAGCAATTCTACTGGATGAGGCCGTCACTTTATTTTTCTGACTAAATTGGATTTGTTAGAGCCTTATATTTATACTAATCGTGTGATCACTGTTCAATGGTTTTATTAGAAATGGTAACAATTATTAATGGTATTTTGAAATCAAAAAACATAAAATCAGGAAATTTCATATTTTATATAACAATTTCACATAATAATGAATTTAATTAGATCAAGGGTAATTTTTATTAACAAAATTTTGGGTCGTTACAAGGATGATTGGATGTTATAACATTAATATTTATATATATAGTTTTGTTCAGTTCTTATATTGAGTATTTATTTTATATGTTTTCTTATTTCATTAATAATAAACATTGTTTATTGACTGAGGTATTATTTTTTATACATTAATTAATTATTCTAATTCATTCATGAATATTTTATGAGCTAGGGTGATTATTCTTGAATATGTTTTTCGATTTCTTGTTTTCTAAATAAACTGAAGTAATTATCTATAAAAAAAGGGGATGTTAGTAATTAGAGATTGAATACTTGACCACTTATTTTCTTACATATAATTACAACAATGATATGAATATCAATTTAGATTTTTATTCTTCAATATCTCATGTCCATTGATTTATAAAAACTTTATGTGTTGTCCATTCACAGTTCTATCAATGTATTTTTTTTATTCTTTTTCAATTAATATATTTGTTCATATAAACATTTGAATTAGGGTTTTAATGATAATATACCTTGTCTCTATAGGTTTTACCTAGGCCATGACCTTTTCCTTGAGCTATAAAATGCCTTTTAAGTTTTAGTTTCAATGAATCCTAATGATAAATTCTTAACATGATACCCTATTGAAATTAATGAGTCCCAACATGTGCTGAATGTTTTTGGTTCAGTTTCTAGGAATCGTGGACTTAGTGGAAATCTATATTAAATAGATTAGGATAGTTATTTCCTATTTATATTTATTTTTAAATTTTAATTATTTTTTTATTCTTGGTTTACCTGTGTTGTTTATTTTCAGGTTGATACATTTGATTCATGAGTTATCAAATCTTTTAAAACTAAATGACAAATTTTATTTTGATCACAATTTAGAGAAGATTTTAGTAGATTATAGAAATAAAGAAAACATGGATGGAGAAGGTAGAGAATGATATATGAATCATGTTATGCGACAAATATATTTGGTGTAATTTAAACACATATAGTATGACTTTCCTATAAGTGTATGGTTAAAACCAAGTATCTCAGTGCATCTAGTTACAACAAACCACTTTGGGATCAAGTGGATGGTTTTATAAATGATCGCAAGTTAACTTCAATTCACTAGGTTACCAAATGAAGATCTTATTTCACCCTTAGAATATATTCTCAAAATTTGTTACACATTCAAATTTGGTTATATATCTAATGATGCGATAAGTATTATATTAATCATGTTTTTACATAGAGACAATTTTAAATATTGGATCCAAATATTAGAAGAACATTCCATTACTACATAGGGTGATATAGAATGATTCTCATTAACATGATTATTTCCACCATCAGAAACCATGAATCTATGATTAAATATTTTAAATTTCAAAAACAAAATTAGATACAATTTATACTACATGATAAAACTCAAAGATTTTTTATGAAAGTATAACAATAATAGTCAAGAAAAATTGTAAAATATAATTTTTTTTATAATACCTTATCTCAAGGTGTTCGGTTGGCCATTGATTATTATTTTAGAGGATCCGTAATAAAGAAGATACTAGAAGAGAGTTTTTATTTATTGGAAAACATTTTGAATAATTATTTTTAATGGAAAACTGGGGAAACATGCTAACCGTAAAGAGATAACATGGTGAATATGAGTGGATGATGTAATTATATCTCAGATATCATTGAAATGGTTATTTCATCCACGAAAAAAAGACATGGTATATTTAACAAATATGTTAATTAAATTATTTTAACTAACCAAATAAAGTTCATGTAATAAATCTATAAGGAAACCGAAGTTATCAAAAGAAATATTGAGCTAGGGTTTCCACCAAAACAATAAGGTTCATCATGTCAAAGTCAAATTATTTAATAGGATAAAACCTTATTAAAAATCATGAAAAAAACAAGGTATTATCTCAATTAATTGAAATAATATTCTAAGGATCAAATAGTTTCCATTTTAACACCCAAAAATTCTAAGATAAGAGAATTGTATTCGATAGCGTATATGACACACAACACTAAGCACATAAGGGAATATAATATCAAAAGACATTATAATATAATTTCTATTTAAAATAAATTAAATCTATGATGTATCTTTTAGTTAACATTTTATTGAGTTAGTGTGTGTCTCATGGATAAATTATTTTTTATGAATTTTGTTACACGCAAGACTGATTTTAACCGAACAATAATATATTATTAAAAAAATATAATTTAAAATAATAAGATATTACCTAGATTTTAAATTAGTGGATATGAATAGTATTAAATGACTTATTGGAATATATATTATATACCCAATAATTTTTTTTACATTAATCCAATATATTTTATAGTCATAAGATATGTGTGAACCCAGTCTTACGCACAACAACCTATATTTTTATAAAGGCATTTTTTCCACCTTTTAATGAAGTCCCTGTTTTAAATAAATTTTTTATAAATTTTATAAATATGATATGTCAAAATAAATTTCATTTTTGAAATAAAAATATTAAAAGTGGGGTTTGGTGAATTTTTGGTATTTTTCGTTGTAGTTTCATTTTTTGATGAATAGTCAAAAATACAAAATTTTAATTCAAAACTGCTTTTTCATCTAATTTATTTACAAGGGTAAATTATATTTTTGATTGTTTTAAATTGTAATTAGATAAATTTTATATAAATTAATCTAATTTAAGTGATTTGAATTAATTTAAATTTAAAATTTAATATAATAACTTGACAAACTTTTACACATTTTTACTTTAAAAACCTATTTTGTCATCCCATATATGGGATTAAATTTAAAATAATTTATTCCAGTTATGTGATTATAATTTGTAAAAATTTATTTAATATTTTTTATAAACATAATTTATAATTTTTTATAAGTTCAACATAGTTTTTTACCCAAAACAATAGTGAAAGTAATTAAAATTAATTATAGTGATTAATAGAAAATTTAGCATAATAGTGGAATAATCATTAAACTTTAGGACCAAATGAACTATAAAATTCTCAAAAGTCAATTGGATATCTTTATTTAGAACCTATCCTCCATTTTATAAGATTTGGATAATTATTAGATCCAATTTTCATAGGAAAATGGGGGATAAATTCTATTTTCAAAAATTTACAAGAATACCACTCCTCCTCCACTATAAAAAAGAAGCTCACCCCTCCCACTTATTCACACCTCTCATGCCATTATTTATCAACTAAGATCAGAAAACATAGCTCATCAACATCACTAAACTCATCCTGTAAGCCTACCTTTTAACATTAATTCATCCAAGGAAGACATTTGGGGAAAACTAAAAGAAGTTACCCAAATAAGAGGTAACATCCTTCCTCAAGCTATTTTGATTTATTTTTCCTTCTCCACCACATAAAATATTCTTATTAAATGATAATATAATAATAATTTTTTTCCAAAATATACTTATTTTTCTTTGCTTATGGTTATACCTAAACTTATACACACTTTCATCTAATAAGTAATGAACTTACCATTTATGTGTGTGATGAACTACCGCATCAAAAAATGATATCGTTCATTTTTACTTTAAAAAATACAATGGTTGGGAATTATGATGGAAAATATATTTATATTATATTTATAATTCATTTATAATTATTTAATTTTTATATAACACATGCCCTTATGCTTTCTATTTTGTGTAAATATGATACCATCATTGTGAAAGTGTGGAGTACTGCCTCCCCAAAGCAATGTGATTTGTTCACGTTATACATGGAATATATAAATTATGGATTTCATAAAACTATATAAAATATATTAAATAAATATGATACTTTAATTATAATACACATACATATAATATAATTTTCATTCTTTTAATATGATAAATAAATCGATGTAGTGTTCATGCATACATATGACCTATCGTCTCTATGAATAGTGCATTCCATTTCCTATCTCCAAATATTATAGACTATTATGAATACATATATACTAAATATATATTATATTTACATCATGTTTTACATTCTGGAGATGATAAAACCATGATATTAACAACAGGTAACAAGTCAAAACATTCTTGAGAAAAAAGGCAGTCAATAGCAGAAATATTTAAAATAATGAAAGATTACTAGAAAATGAGTAATAAGATATTATAAGTGATAGGTTATAAGGCCCGAAACAGAAGTCAGTGGGCTGGGGATTTTAAAATTTTTGTCACCGGGAGGAAGTAACTTGTTGTCACTGAAGATCGAAGCCCCGTAAAGTTTTGAGGATCTTGCTTAATTAATAGAGGAAAAAATAAAAATAAAAAATGTACCTGTTTAAAATCTTAAGATGTGGTCGACTACAACTAGTTGATGGTGATAATTTCTTGAAATATCTAAAGGAGGAATTCTCTATATCATCCACGTGTTCTTTAAAAACCTTCAAGAGCATCTATCTTCGAATTTTGGGTGCTAGCACAGTGATCCAATGATGCTTTCGACGTCTCAACAATCACTGCATTGAGATGACTTCGATTCTTGTGAGATATCTTGATCTGAGCTTATTGGATTGATAGATTCTCTCTCTATAAAGAGGGAGGATAGAAATGCTCTGGATTTCATTCCATGGAATGAATGAATAGTGAGACTGGCCACCCATGAGAGAGATCCTCCTTTGTATTTATAGTGGAGTTGGTAAAATACCTGGTAGGGTTCCCTGGTCCAGTTTATTTCAACATCCACTAAATAAATAATTCTAACAAACTAAACTGTGCCAAAACTATTTATTATTTTATCACATAATTTTAATATACATAAAATATATTACATGATAAAATCTGATCAATTTAACTCTACTCATTGTCTATCTTATTATTAAACAAACCTTGAATATTAAAATAATATTCGTTCAATTAATATTATCTTTTATTTATTAAAATTTTAAATACATTAAATAAATTCAATCCCACATATTCATAACTTTAATATTAATTAATTTATTTAATTCTTTTGGTGATCGATACTTTGTACAACACTCAGACCATGTGGTGGGGCTCACCATGTCTATATACATATTCAATTGAATAGGGTGAATTATTGAATACTCTATTGTGCGTGACCCTCTAACCCCTTATCTTGATAACAATGAATAAAATCCACAGTCCAAGAGTAGAGTCTAGAAACCCATCATGTCTACTAAAGAGATATGGATTGTCATAGCAATGACAACCAACCTATGAACACTGACTGTGTACTATAATCTCTTTGTCATTAAATATCTCATAAAGCAGGACACACACTTGTGTCATCTTCCTTTTCTTACTTTATTATTTTTTGATATTAACGAATGGAATTTCCTTTTGACTGGTTTGGCCAAAGACATAAGAAGGCATCACCATCCCAATCAACCGGACTTGATATATACAACTTCATAAACATGTAAGTTACAAATCGTTTCTAGACCATTCAACCAATGTCATACCACCAACAACACACCCAACACAAGATACCTCACCACGATTTCAATACCATGGTTTTTTCCTTGCATCAATGTATGTAAGCAAATGATACACATTGGTAATGGTCTCAAGTCAGGATACCAATAAAAATTTCCATAGATAAGAACAACCAATGACACCAAAAACATGTTGTGTTCCTATTGGAGGGTATGTCCTCATGATATCACTACTAGAGATTACCAAGTGCGAACTTAATGAGAAGAAGTCTCAATGCTCATGAGCCCCCAAAAACTGATAGTCAGATATCTATTGTGTCCAGACAGTATGATATATCTAGACCATAGAACATATATTTAATATTAATTTCATAGTATCTCAAGGTTCTCATTATAGCTTGGGATCTTCTATAAACTTTCAATATGGAAATTAATATTTATAAATTACCATTATAATAGTGGATGCAGAAAATTATACACTATAATGGTAAGATGAAATCTTGTATAACTAATTGTACACATGATATGGTAATCAAGATTACAACATAGTTGGGTCTAGGACACCCTCTATTTCAATACTCCCACTTACACTAGATCCAACATTCTAACCAAACTTGTTAGCTACTCACATGATAAAGATCACACTTATTTTGAGTTATGGCTATAACTACTGGACCTTCAATGTTTTAACTGTGAGGCTTATCTATTGTATGTGACCTCATCTCCTTGAGTAAAACTTCTCAAGAGATGGCATCCTCGAGTATATCCCTTTTTTCCATTTTCATAACATGATAACTTTGATAGTAAGAATATCATTATTTAAATTCTGATAATACTTATCTCACTTGGTGAGATTCCAAGAACTGAAACAAATTGTTTCATTTACTAATTATTAGCTGCCTTAGAAGCTGCAACATACTCAGTACTTATAGATATGGCTACCACTGGCTTTTATGATCTTGAATCACTCATCACCTTATCCTAACTACGATATTAGATCAAATTGATATAATGATTACTATTTTGTGTCCCACTTTAACTAGTATACCTTCTTCTCCATATACCAGGTATATATCATTTGTAATCTCCGAAATACAAGATGATAGTTTTGACTGCATCACTTGCATTTCTACTAGAAATAATTGATATCTTCCTACTATAAATTACATTATGTCAATATTAATTATTGTACATAACATGGAATGGGTGATCGATCCATCGCTAAAGCATATGCTACTCAATTCACAACTTTAATCTCTTCCCATGTTCCATGCATGTCAACCTATAGAGATTAAGCCATGTGACATTGACAACAATTCTAAACTTAAAGTGTTCAAACTTGTATTTTTTAATACAATGTCACTTTATATATGATTGAATAGGTCCACAAAATCCGTTAGATCTACCTCATTAGATACTGTTCCCTAGAATATAGGTGGATACTTTAATTCAATCATTGGAGAATTACTTTTAACCTAGACTTATATAATTTTAAGGCCAAGAAATTTTTTACATATTTTTCTAAACATATTTTTATTGTAAAAAATTGGTGCTCCCACTAACCTTGGGTAGACACAAGGAAAAGATTCATTTGAAATGAATCCTCTAAGATCTTTTTTCTTACGTTAATCCAAAACTGGATTTTAGTAACTCGCAACCTGTATTGGCCTTCAATGGTGTCATCATCCCTTTCTAGTTGCATCATATAGACACGTTCCACAAAATATGATCATGATATCCAAAGAACAATTTAATTATCTTATAGGTTAGCTTTGAAAAGTAAAATTATAATGGATTTAGGTATACCGACTTGGTATAACCAATCGAGCCTTATTGGTACCAGGATTGTACCATCCATGTATCATCTCATTTGAATAGCCACAACAGTATTCAATTTATAAGCCCCATTGTAATTTGATACATGGAATCCATTATTGAATTTTAATTGATCTTCTCAATCTTAGATAATTTCTATATACTGCTTACTTGTATGATTTATCATTCTCAATGAATAATGTATCAACAGACATGGTGAATATAAAATCGTCACCATGGTTTCATAATTCCTACACAATATGTGTCACTGGAACATGCTTCTTCCACATGAACTTGTGAAACTTGTTCCTATGCCAACCATTTGTGCATCTCAAGAAATGACTAAACCCAAGTCAATCTTTATCCCACTATCTCTAATAGAGATTTTAACCCATATATAGAAATTTATTCTATCACTTGACTACCATTTTTTATCTTAGGTGTTTATGTAATATCATTAGAAACTGTTAGGATATTTATTAAGATGCACTGTGTGTTTATCTTGATGCATGTTTGTTTATATCTTAACAAACTCTTTTCATCTTAACACATGTCTTATGACATAATGGATTTTCATCATACTATAACTCGTATGATATCCATTTTTCATTTCACAGTTGGAATATTAGTTATGGGTTTATGTAGTTATTTACAAAGAACATCTTTAAATATAATGGAAGTTACTACAGGTTTAACATTGATACTTCATACATCATAATTTTGATGTATAAATTGTGGGTTTATGGATTTCACCATGATAAATTTTGTTGATCAATGTTAACATGTATGACTCATCATTGATCCTCCTTATGAACATAAATATCATGATATAGATAAGGTAATGTGCATTTTGTAATAACTCCACACTACATTATCATGATCGATGAATGCTTTGTAAATATATTCTTTGGAATGACAATCCGAAACAACTCATATCATCTAACCATGCATATACATCACTATTATAATCCTTAACAACTTAAAATAATCTCATGAAGTATCTTTAACAGTAGCTTTTCTTTGGAATAGTTCATACTCTCTTATTGAACTAACCTCAAAAGCATTGTGGAATACCTTTATTTCAAAATTATTCTTTATCTAAACTAAGGATGTCAATAATACCAAATGTGTTTAGTTGTGCCAATCCTAAATACGATACTGGGTATATTCTTGATGTCCACTTTTATTTTTACTTGACAAGGAATCATAATGACACAACTGGGTAGGTCTTACATTTTATATTCATTATGTATTTCCTTTGATTCAAGTATGTTTAAACTATTTGTTGAGTATGTTACACCACAAAAAACATTAATTAAAAAACTTGGAATAATATCCCATTAAGTCCAAAATGGAACGTGAGACAAATTGTTTTGTTATACTCAACAACTTCTTCAATTTTAATCAATCACTTAGCAATTGGATGTTATGTGTTTCTCAATGCTGACTTAGGAATCGCCCTTTGTCAGCTGCTTGGAGAAGACACTTTACTTCTTATAATGTTCCTATACTTACTTGGTTACTGTATATAAATACACATATGTTATTGACATATTGTATTCAATGCCCAAGAATTATGTTAGAAACATTAATTTATATTGATGAATATACCTGAACAAGAAGTAGGTAATTGCTTCTAGTATTTAAGTTCACTTCCTTTTCAAACATCCATAAATTTATTTAATTATGTGATGAAAAAAAACTCCTATAAAAAAAACTCCCACTTTTATTTGAAGGACGTGACAAAGGTGCCTTTGACATAATTTTCCATAGGCCTTTTCTCCTTGTCATTCAATATATTCACCATAAGAACAACAGATAGTGCAATATTTAATATTCTTATTACTTGGAGAATGTTACATTAAATGTAATTATGTTCTTACTCTATACCATTTGTTTGTATCCTTAAACAAAAATAGATTAATAGTATGTAAAAGGTATAAGAATGTGATGGCATGAAAGATTTTGAACTTTCTTTCACTTTTCAAAAACTGAGTGTAATAATCACATTCAAAACTTGCTTAGCTATCTCTTTAGAAACTTCTTGGAGATGAGACTACATCTAACATCATCCATTTCATGATTTTACGGCCACAACTAACATCATACATTGATTATAGCATTATGACAGAACCATTATATTCCTGATTCATGAGTCTTCTGTAAGCAGTTTTACACTCTCACTTCCTGAGGTGCCTTAACAGGTTGGGACACAAGCACCTTGAATTTTCGTTATATTAATATTGTGTAAGAGCACCTACACTAAATTTTGGAAATTTGTTCTTAGTTTATACATTAAATTTGTCTAATAATTATCTCAGTTTTATTGTGGAATTACTTTCCATTCTCTTCAAATAAACTTTAGAAGATTGTAATTTTCTATTGATTACTGAATGTGACATTATCATTTAATTTAATCATTAAATTTCTCCCACTAATTTTTTGAATTCTAGGAACCCTCTGTACTATAATTGGAATACTCTATAATTTGAGTATTCTAGTGGGATGGATCCCTAAACCTCCCTCATATTTTACAAGTTATGGATACGCCACTACTCAGAGGGTCTAAGGTATTCTTTTGGTTGTTCAACCACATTAAATCGTGGTTCCTTGATCTGTTGAGTGAATTCCCAGCTTCTAAATTCATTTCTTTATTTACTCAATTCTTTCCTCTAAAATTACAACAAGCAAAATATGGCTATTTCTTTGCTGTAGTTCAAGTTAAGTTGACCCACCACCCGAATAAGAACTCACTGGTAGTAAGAGGCACCCTTAGCTATAGCATGACTGACACCCCAAACACCAGGTTCTATTCACACTTTAATGATGGAAGCCTGTGGTGACTTAATATTACTTTGAGGGTTTGTGTTTTTCTCTTGATGAATGTGATCCATTTCTATTAAATTTATTCATCTATGTTGTCACTCTCACAATTGTACTTTAATAGAAAAACATATGCCACTTCATGCTGAATTTTATTATTTATTATTTTATGTATCTTCCTGCTGTTCTAAAATGCAGAAAATTATAAATAAATGCATAATGGTGAAATAATACCCGACTGGTCTTCAGCATCTAAACGACGTAAGGGAATCGTACTTGATTCAAAGATTGACTCATAATGCAGCTCACTCAGTCATGTATGTTCGTTTGTAATCCAAGGTATCACCTCGTCTTGGTAGGGTCTATGTCACATCTTGGAGTACCACCTCATCTTCGTAGGGTCCACATTACATCTTACATTGTCTTTTTCAGAAGTACAAAAATTCACATGCTCAGGCGAGGGGAACTTAGGGTATAAATGTACATCAGGTAAATTGTACATGCAGGTCCTTATACATATTAACTAAAAAGAAAGGTGATGCGCAGACCATCTATTTAATTAATTATCATCATCGCATGAAGTTAAATAATTAATTAAATAAATTAATAAATACAGACACACAAGGGTCGGTGCTAAATACCAGCAGACGGGTAAAAAAAACGATAAAATTAAAATGAATTAAATAAGTACGAGGGTTTATTAAATTAAATTAAATTAAATTAATTAATTCAAATAATTTAATTAATTCATCAATCCACTATTTAATTTAATTTTTAAGTCAAAATGAAATTAATTAATTAATTCAATTTCATTACAAAATTAAATTAATGTATATATCCCGATATTAAAATTAATTAAACAAAAATAATTCTAATTAATTTAATTTATAAATGAAAATTAAATTAATCAAATTAATTTATTTTCATAAATATAAAAATTTTGGTCCCCAAAACGTCATTACATGGCCTGTGTGGGTCGGGCCAAACCCGTGCAGGGCCATGCCAGGCCATGGAGGGCCTAACTAGGCCAGGCCGGTCTACCCAAACTCGTTACTGGTTGTGTAACACCCCGAGCTTCCACAATACGCTTCTCATTCAATAATGCAATAGCTTGCATTGTACGCAACTTCGAGTTCTAAAACACCGTGACTAATAGCCATTATGAATAGTAATAACCACTTTTTATAATTAAAGAAATTTTATATTTCAAAATTGACTTCATTTTTGGATTCGGAATATCGAAATTATCCTATGTTGAATTTTTTGTATTTTTCTGAGAACTTCTAATTTTTTATGAATAGTGAAAAATACTTAAAAACAACTTTTTTAATCAAAATAATTTATATTGATAAATTATACTATTTAGTGGTTTTAATTTATAATTAGAATATATTTTTACCATTTTATCCAATGGTTGTCATTAGAATTAATTTAACATTGAAATTGGACATAAACAATTGTCAATCTTCTGATATAAATTGTTTATTAAAAACACGCTATTTGTTGTGACAGCGGGAATTAATTATAAAATTAATTAATTCAACTTATATGTTTGGAATTTTTTAAAATAGACATAATTTTTGAATTCGGAATAACAATTATAGCTTCGGGTGAAATTTTGGCATTGTTCTGAAAAACATCAATTTTTGATGAATAGTGAAACCACTAAGTGGGAGTTAAATAACTGATTTTTCATTTAAATGAAATATTACCACTTTTGTGATTTTATTTTCAAAAATACGACATACACGGTTGTCATTAAGAATTAAAATGTGGTGCAATGAGATTAAAATAATTTTTGATGAATAGTAACTTTTAAGTTCATAATCGCGATTAGAGGTAATTAGTGTAGTTTAAGGTAAAAATAATGTTTTAATAATATGAGATGAGCTTGACACATGTCCTACCCACATTGGATGTGCCATGTCTGACCAAGAGAATCCATGGGTCAACTTGGGGACCCCATGGAGCCACTTTAGTTGGAAAATGACATAAATACCTTTTATTTAATGTTAAAGTAAAAAATGACACAAACATGAAATGTTTTACTAAAACAATTTTTTACATGGGGTTATACAAGTCATATTTTTGACTATAAATAGTCATTGGAAAGCTAAATATTTCCTACCTCATAGTATTTTTTTTTTATAATTTTTAGACACTAAATAAATTAAATTATTTATGACATCATGATGATGCAGTGATGACCTCATTATTTAACGATTTAAATAAAATAAAATGATAATGTAAAATCAAAGGCTTAAACTTGTCAAAAACCTATTGTATGAGTAGATTTTGAACCCTTATCACCTTATCCTCGAATTATATAAGTGTGGGACCTCTAAAATCTGAAACTCATTTTATAATAAAGTGATTTTTCATTACTTTCCAAGAGTGCCTCTCCTCTCCACTTATAAAAGGCCCACACCTCTACCACCTCATTCACACTTTCAAGCCATTTGGCTCGGCCAACCTCTTCCCAAATACTCTCCCAACTTCCCCCTATTACTCTTAGAAGCCTCACTTTGGGCAGAACTCTTCCCAAGGAAGCCTTTGGCTCAAATCAAAAAGAGTTACCCGATTTTTAGGTAATGTCTTCTCTAATGTTGTTTTGTTTTATTTTTCTTCTCCAACCCCCTAAACTCTTTTTATTCATTTCTTTTGTAAAAAAACCAGTATCATCAATATACTAGGATGATTTTATAATAAGTATTCGAGCTACACTGACACACACCTACATCTAATGGTTAAAGAACATACGGTTTCTGTGGATGGTGAATTTCTGCCTCACGAAACGATGATTGTTCAACACTCATATAACACTTTCAAAGGTGGCAATTAATATTTCACTATATTTATATATGATATATAATATGTTTATGTTTTACTTATGCTTCTTTATTTCTCATTTATGGCATACTTTATTGTTTCCATTATGGGTAAACGCGATATTTTCATTTTAGGAAGTGCGGACTACCGCCCCCTCAAAGTGATTAGAATCGTTAATACCATATGTGGGATGTATAAAGGATGGAGTAAATGATATTATATATGATTTTATTATGGAATTATAATATACCTTTATATCATTATTATTTCATTAAATACGAAATAGAAATGAAAGTAGCGTTCATGCGTACGTACGGCTTACCGTCTCCATGAACGGTGCATTTCATTTCTTACCTCTAAACGTTATGGAATATTATAAATGCATGTATATACTGGATATATATGATATATATGATATCTACATCATGAACATAATTCTGGATATAATGGATATATCCCCACATGAACAACTTGTAATTATAAGAATTTTATTTTTGACTCAAGTACCTAAGATCGACTAAATCACCGTTATAAACATAAATAATTACATAATGTTCATAACATGGTAATAAGGGATATAAAAGGAATAATGAACATGAAAAAGGTTCTTAAGTAAATAGAAATTATCTCTAGTTTATTATTCAGGAGGTTAAAGAACGGTCGAGTCAGGACAGGACGTAAGGTAAGGGAATTTCTTAACCCAACTTCCATTCTTTGGGTTAATCTCCTACTTTCAAATTATGTCATGATATTATTATGTCCTATTTTGTATTTTTACTTTCATTATGTGTACCTATAGTGAATACACATAATAGATCTATTTTATTTTAAAAATGATCTTTTTAAGGACTTCGTCTCAATCCCCTTTCATTTAGGCATATTTGGTTTTATACACAACTTTCTTTTATACGGTGTATAAACCCCTTTGAATTTTACGTTTGTTCAAAAGGAATCTCTTTTATATGAAGATTTTTACTAAATGACAAAAAGGGAATGTTTTTCTTTCCATACTTATGCGGCGACAACGACTTCTCCGCCACCGTGACCATTATTTGAGTTTCGGCTTCCTCTACAAGCCATTGTTTTTATAATGAAAAATAAATACAATGTTTTAACTTTCTTTTATTTTGGTATTGAAAATGGTTTTGAAAGCGTTTTTATTATATAAATGTGTTGTATTGATATCTTGTGATTGAAATGTGGAAATTTTATGTTTTCTTTATGCATGTTTTATGTGATACGATTATGTTATGGTTTATGATATGTTTTAACCTATTCATATGAGGAATGCATTGGACTTAAAAAGTGACGGGTGGAGCCCACTATAGCTCCTCGATGAATCGGTAGGTCTCATGAGACAACTAGAAGTGGAATTGGATGAGGCCCTTTCCCAATTTGATTTATGGTTTTGGCTGAGGCCTTAATCATTTTAGACGTCTTGGTCGAGGCCTTGACAAAATGTTTCAGAATGTCTTGCATTATGCATTCCATCATTATGAAAGTGGTTATTGATATTGCATGTGATTATACGACCAGTAGAATATCCATGTGAATAAGTAAATGGCATTATCTCATTTTACTTTTGCCATATTATGTTGATGTTCATGTTTAAAAGGCTTTTGTTTTAGTTATACATTACCTTAAATGTTAATGTTGATTTATGAAAGCTTCCGCAATATTGTTATCCTCACTGAGCATCTGAGCTCACCCCTTTCAATGTTTTAATATTTTCCAGGATGTGAAGAAGTATTTTATGAATGACCTTCAGGGATAGTCAGAAGAGGATATGAGTGTGGACTTTGAAGACCATGTTATTGTAGTTTTTCACTTTATGATGTAATGTAACATTTATGAACGTATCTAGTGTTTCCAAGGCTACTAAACTAATCGGTATTTCGAGACTTGATCTTTTTTGATCATGCCAATGTTACGAAGTAATGCACCGGCTCTGGGTAGCTGGTGTCGGGGTGTTACAGTTGGTATCAGAGGCAGTTTAGTACTAACCTTGGAAGCTAGATTAAGATAAACTCTGATTAGAGCACATAGCCTGAAGATAGACTTTAAGGATTAGTATAGAAGAACTTCCTAGAATTTGGGTATTATAGAGATTTTGTGAGTTTTTCGAGTAATACATCTCTATCTGGATACGAGCAGGTAGAGGCGGCTCTGGCACAGATGTACCTAGGGGTAAAACCTGAAAACACCGCTTTGAGCTAGACTCGAACGAGAACTGGTGCACGACAACGGGCCTTGCAGCACTCTTGGTTACAACACTCCCGGGGGACATGCTTAGGATAATTATCATTTTCTTTACAAACCACTATGAAGGGTTATGATTATATACTTCCTCAAAGAAAACATTCCTTTTTATGATTATGGATTATATCCATAAATTGTTCAATTTATGTTAAGTGTTTTACAAATATGGAATTATGTATTTTTATTCATAAACTAATCTAGTTTATGCCATTGTTTAAAAATGGAGCCTAGTGGAAGGAATGGAAACCGTATCAATGCACGCACTCTGTGTAGGGATTTCCCTCCTGCTCAAGATAATTATTGTGGATCTGGAGATACAACTGGTGCTGATCAACTTATTACCATACTGGGACAACTCACTCAGGTTATGAATAATAACCTTACTCGTATGGAGCACCCTGATCCGAAACGTGGAGGATCAATGTTAGACCGCTTCATGAGGCAACAACCGCCAACATTTAATGGGGGTACAAATCCATTAGTAGCTGAGCAATGGATAAACTCCTTATAGAAAATATTCCATGCCTTGGGGAGTAGCGAAAGGGAGAAGGTTTTAATGGAAGTTTACCGCCTCACTGGAGATGTCGATCAGTGGTGGTCGCTGATTAAAAACACAAAGGAAGATGATGACGTATCGAATATGGAATGGTGAGAGTTCAAAGAGCTTTTCCTAGAAAAATGCTATCCTCGTGACCATCGAGTAGATATGGAAAGACAATTTTTGAGTCTGAGACAAAAGGAGGATGAGAATGTCGCAAAGTATGAGGCCAACTTTACAAGGTTAGCGAGGCTTGCTGCAGATTATATACGTAACCCAAGAAGTAAGATTGATCGTTTCTTTGATAAGTTAAAACCATTTCTCCGTCGAGCATTAGTCTCACAAACCTTCTCGTCATATGAAGATATTGTCTCGTGTTCTATCAAGACAGAAAAGGAATTCTCTAAGTCTTATGACAACAAAGTAAAGAAAGAGAAGAAGAGAACGGTGGAACATGAGACAGATAAATGGAAAAAGGGAAAGAAGGATTTTCCATTATGTGATATTTGTGGGAAGAATAACCCTGGTACTTGCCTAAAGGGAATGGGAGTTTGTTACAAATGTGGAGAAAAAGGTCACCATGCTCATGATTGCAAGGGAAAGAAAAAGGATATCAATGTTGAATGTTTCTATTGTAGGGAAATGGGGCATTATGAAAATGAATGTCTTAAGCGTCAGGAAAACATACCTCAGAAAAGGCCAAGGGATCAAGGCCAAGATTATGCTGTTACTACAGTTGAAGTTGAATAATTAATGTATTGGTGCTTTTGGACTCATGGATTATATTCTGGTTACTAGAATAATGTGATATATATATAAGGATTTTACTATAGTACTTGTTGATTTCAGTAAGGTTTTAATATGATGAAGGCAATCATATTTTTAGTATGTAACAAAAAGAGAAACTTTAATTTGTTTGGGGAATCTGATGTTACAATTGATTTTGGAATTTAGAGACCTTTCAAAGAAAGTCTGGACGGAGGTATTTTGGATAACTATAAAGTTTGTAATGGATTATGTTGATCTTTGGATAGTATTGTTTAAGGTTAAAACATTTATGAATATTATTTTTGGAATATTATAATACTATAGTTTTAGGAAAAGGATAACCTGTAGGGTGGGGAATAACCCGTCGCGTCGGACAAAGCTGTAGGAATCGAACCCACAACCATAGTGCGACAGGCCTTTATCACCTACCACTAGCCTACAGGAAGTCCCTGGTTATTACAAAATAATTTTACTAATCTAAATGGTATGTTTTAACATTTGGAACCTTATACAATTAGGATAAGTATAATATTTTTCAGTTCTATTATCTTTTTGAGTGAAAGATGAGTTGAAGGTTGAAAATCTAATTGTCAAGCATAAATATATATATACCTATCTCTTATTCAATGAATAAATTAATTCTTAAACTTTAGTAAAGGGATATTAAAACAAAAAAATTTGTTATCCTAATACCTTATGTCTTGTTGAACTGATGATATTTTAAATCAACATAGATTGAAGGCTTTGAGGCCCTCAATTTGACACTTGTTTGTGATTGATGACCTCAATCACTCCCTACAAATATTTACGTTTTTCCTCCAATTATATGTCTCTAATTGCCACAAATGTTCTCCTGATCGAGATCATAATTGGGTGGTGACTTTTTCATTTCCCTTTCCCTCTTATTATGGCTAAATTTTATTAATCTTATTTCCGATGTGGGTTTTCCACAAAGGTATTTTCTCTTTTCAACCTTTAATTTTCAAAGAAAAATTTCAAATTGCGAGGATGCAATTTATTGAAGGAGGGGAGAATGTAACACCCCGAGCTTCCACAATACGCTTCTCATTAAATAATGCAATAGCTTGCATTGTACGCAACTTCGAGTTCTAAAACACCGTGACTAATCAAAGTAGCCGTTATGAATAGTAATATCCACTTTTTGAAATTATAGAAATTTAATATTTCAAAATGGACTTAATTTTTGGATTTGGAATATCGAAATTAGCCTATGTTGAATTTTTGGTATTTTCCTGAGAACTTCTAATTTTTTATGAATAGTAAAAAATACTTAAAAACAAATTTTTTAATCAAAATAATTTATAGTGATAAATTATACTATTTAGTGGTTTTAAAGTATAATTAGAATATATTTTTACCATTTTATCCAATGGTGCTCATTAGAATTAATTTAACATTGAAATTGGACATAAACAATTTCCATTCTTTTGATATAAATTGTTTCTTAAAAACACGCTATTTATTGTGACAGCAGGAATTAAATATAAAATTAATTAATGCAACTTATATGTTTGGAATTTTTTAAAATAGACCTCATTTTTGAATTCGGAATATCAATTATAGCTTAGGGTGAAATTTTGGCATTGTTATGAAAAACATCAATTTTTGATGAATAGTGAAACCACTAAGTGGTAGTTAAATAACTGATTTTTCGTTTAAATGAAATATTACCACTTCTGTGATTTGATTTTCAAAAATCCGACATACACGGTTGTCATTAGGAAGTAAAATGTGGTTCAATGAGATTAAAATAATTTTTGGTGAATAGTAACTTTTAAGTTCTTAATCGCGATTAGAGGTAATTAGTGTAGTTTAAGGTAAAAATAATGCTTTAATAATATGAGATGAGCTTGACACATGTCCTACCCTCATTGGATGTTCCATGGCCGACGAAGACAATCCATGGGTCAACTTGGGGACCCCATGGAGCCACTTTAGTTGGAAAATGACATAAATACCTTTTATTTAATGTTAAAGTAAAAAATGACACAAACATGAAATGTTTTACTAAAACAATTTTTTACATGGGGTTATACAAGTCATATTTTTTACTATAAATAGTAATTGGAAAGCTAAATATTTCTTACCTCATAGTATTTTTTTTATAATTTTTAGACATTAAATAAATTAAATTATTTATGACATCATGATGATGCAGCGATGACCTCATTATTTAACGATTTAAATAAAATAAAGAGATAATGTAAAATCCAAGGCTTAAACTTGTCAAAAACCTATTGGATGAGTAGATTTAGAACCCTTATCACCTTAGCCTTGAATTATATAAGTGTGGGACCTCTAAAATCCGAAACTCATTTTATAATAAAGTGACTTTTCTTTACCTTCCAAGAGTGCCCCTCCTCTCCACTTATAAAAGTCCCCCACCTCTACCACCTCATTCACACTTTCAAGCCATTTGGATCTACCAAACTCTACCCAACTACTCTCCCAACTTCCCCCTCTTACTCCTAGAAGCCTCACTTTGGGCAGAACTCTTCCCAAGGAAGCCTTTGGCTCAAATAAAAAAGAGTTACCCGATTTTGAGGTAATGTCTTCTCTAATGTTGTTTTGTTTTATTTTTCTTCTCCAACCACCTAAACTCTTTTTATTAATTTCATTTGTAACAACACTAGTATCCTAAATATACTAGGATTTTGTTATAATAAGTATTTGAGCTACACTTACACACACCTACATCTAATGGTTAAAGAACATACGGTTTCTGTGGATGGCGAATTTCTGCCTCACAAAACAATGATTGTTCAACACTCATATAACAACTTCAAAGGTGGCCATTAAGATATCACTACATTTATATAGGATATATAATATGTTTATGTTTTACTTATACTTCTATATTTCTCATTTATGGCATACTTTATTGTTTCCATTATGGGTAAACGCGATATTTTCATTTTAGGAAGTGCGGACTACCGCCCCCTCAAAGTGATTTGAATCGTTAATACCACATGCGGGATGTATAAAGGATGGAGTAAATGATATTATATATGATTTTATACTGTAATTATAATATACCTTTATATCATTATGATTTCATTAAATACAAAATAGAAATGAATGTAGCGTTCATGCGTACGTACGGCTTACCGTCTCCATGATCGGTACATTTCATTTCTTACCTCTAAACGTTATGGAATATTATAAATGCATGTATATACTGGATATATATGATATATATGATATCTACATCATGATCATAATTCTGGATATAATGGATATATCACCACATGAACAACTTGTAATTATAAGAATTTTATTTTTGACTCAATTACCTATGATCGACAGAATGACCGTTATAAACTTAAATAATTACATAATGTTCATAACATGATAATAAGGGATATAAAAGGAATAACGAACATGAAAAAGGTTCTTAGGTAAATATAAATTAACTCTAGTTTATTATTCAGGAGGTTAAAGAATGGTCGAGTCAGGACAGGTCGCAAGGTAAGGGAATTTCTTAACCCAACATCCATTCTTTGGGTTAATCTCCTACTTTCAAATTATGTCATGATATTATTATGTCCTATTTTTTATTTTTACTTTCATTATGTGTACCTATAGTGAATACACATAATAGATCTATTTTATTTTAAAAATGATCTTTTTAAGGACTTTGTCTCAATCCCCTTTCATTGTGGCATATTTGGTTTTATACACAACTTTCTTTTATACGGTGTATAAACCCCTTTGACTTTTAAGTTTATTCAAAATGAATCTTTTTTATACGAAGAGTTTTACTAAACGACAAAAAGGGAATGTTTTTCTTTCCGTACTTATGCGGCGACAACGACTTCTCCGCCACCGTGACCATTATTTGAGTTTCGGCTTCTTCTACATGCCATCAATTTTTTAATGAAAAATAAATACAAAGTTTTAACTTTCTTTTATTTTGGTATTGAAAATGGTTTTGAAAGTGTTTTTATTATATCAATGTGGTGTATTGAAATATTGTGATTGAAATGTGGAAATGTTATGTTTACTTTATGCATACTTTATGTGATATGGTTATGTTATGGTTTATGATATGTTTAAACCTATTCATATGAGGAATGCATTGGACTTAACAAGTGATGGGTGGAGCCCGCTATAGCTCCTCGATGCATCGGTAGGTCTCATGAGACAACTAGATGTGGAATTGGCTGAGGCCCTTTCCCAATCTGATTTATGGTTTTGGCCGAGGCCTTAATCATTTTAGACATCTTGGCCGAGGCCTTGACAAAATGTTTCAGAATGTCTGGCATTATGCATTCCATCATTATGAAAGTGGTTATTGATATTGCATGTGATCATACGACCAGTAGAATATCCATGTGAATAAGTAAATTGCATTATCTCATTTTACATTTTCCATATTATGTTGAATTTCATGTTTAAAAGGCTTTTGTTTTAGTTATACATTACCTTAAATGTTAATGTTGATTTATGAAAGCTTCCGCAATATTGTTATCCTTACTGAGCATCTGAGCTCACCTCTTTCAATGTTTTAATATTTTCTAGGATGTGAAGAAGTATTTTATGAATGACCTGCAGGGATAGTCAGAAGAGGATATGAGTGTGGACTTTGAAGACCATGTTATTGTAGTTTTTCACTTTATGATGTAATGTAACATTTATGAACGTATCTAGTGTTTCCAAGGCTACTAAACTAATCGGTCTTTTGAGACTTGATCTTTTGTGATCATGCCAATGATACGAAGTAACGCACCGGCTTTGGGTAGCTGGTGTCGGGGCGCTACAGGTTGGGCAGGTCCACCCAAACATTTTTGCGGATAATTCTTCTCTACATAAAGAAAACATTCATACAAAATAAAAGGAGTATCTCCCTAACTGGTGTGGCTCCGCTGGGACCATTTTTGAACCCTTTACTTAAATTTATGAAAATCAATTTTATTTGGATCAGAGAATCTATGTGATTGCTCTGATACCACTGATAGGTTCTGAGGCCCGTATTAAAAGCGGATGGGATGGAGATTTTAAAAATTTTGTCGGTAAGATGATAGAACTTGTTGTAATCGATGATCTGATCCCTGAAAAGGTCAGAGGATCTCGAGTAAATTTTAAGGAGCACAAAATAAAAATTGGAAACATACCCGTTTCAAATCAAAATTCATGGTCGAATGCAACTAGTCGATGGTGATCATTGCTTGAAGGATCTAAACAAGAAACCCTCTATATATTCGAGACACACTTCAAAAACCTAGGGGAGCATCGGTCGTTGAATTCCATGTGCTAGCATGAAGAACCGATGATGCTTCCAATGTCCAAACGATCACCACATTGTGATGTCTTTGACGCTTGAGAGATATCTTGATCCGGTCTTATTACATCAAGAGCTTCTTTATCTAGAGAGTGGGAGGAGAGAGATGCTCTGGATTTCACTCTTTGGAATGAATGAATGGTGAGAATTGTGACTGATGAGAGAGAGCCGCCCTTTTATTTATAGTGAAGTTGGTAAAATACCTGATAGGGTTCCCCAGCCCTATTTATTTCAACGTCCACTAAATAAATATTTTTGATGAACTAAACTATGCCTAAACTATTTATTATTTTTGTCACATACTAGTAATATATATATAATATATTACGTGATAAAATCCAATCAATTTAACTCGGCTCATTGCCCCACTAAATATTAAACGAACCATGAATATTAAAATAATATTCATTTAATTAATATTATCTCATATTTAGTAAACTTGTAAAAAAATTAAAGAAATTCAATCCTAAATATTCATAACTTTAATATTAAGGAATTTATTTAATTCTTTCGGTGATCGATACTTTGGAAAACACTCAGACCCAGTGGTGGGGCCCACCATGTCCATATACCTATTCAACTGAATAGGGAGGATTCTAGAATACACTATTGTGTGTGACCCTCTAGGCCCTTATCTCGATATCAATGAATAAAATCCACAGACCAAGAGCAGATTATAGCAACCCATCATGACCCCTAAGGAGATAAGGATTTTCATAGCAACGACAACCAACCTACGAACACTGATTATGTACTATAATCTCTTTTTCATTAAATATATCATAAAGTAGTATGTGCACTTGTGTCATTATCCTTCTCTTTCTTTATTATTTTTTGATCTTACTATATAGATTTTCCTTTTTTCTGCTTTGGCTAAAGACTCGAGAAGGAAACACCATCCTGATCAACCAGGCCAGAGATATACAACTTCCTAAACTTGAAAGTGACAAATCCTTTCTTGGCCATTCAACAAATGTCATACCACCAACAAAGCACCCAAAAAAATATACCTCTCCATGGTTTCAATACCATGGTTTTTTACTTTCATCAAAGTATGTAATCAAATGATACACATTGGTAATGGTTTCATGTTAGGATACTAATACACATGTCCATAGATAAGAATAACGAATGACACCCAAAACATGTGGTGTTATTGTTGGTGGGTCTGTCCTCATGATCTCACTACTAGATATTACCAAGTGCGATCTTTATGAGAAGAAGTCTCAATTCTTATAATCCCCAGCACCCAATAGTCATTCATCTACTGTATTCAGTTAGTAAGATGTATCTAACCATAGAACACATATTTAAGATTAATTTCATAGTATCTTGAGGTTCTCATTGTAGGATGGGATATTCTATAACCTTTGGATAAGATAATTAATCTTTGAATATTACCATTATAATAGTGGACACAAAAAGTTATACATTATAATGCTACTATAACATCATGTATACCTAACTGTACACAGGATATTATAATAAAAACGATGACATTGTTGGGTCTAGGGAACCCACTATTTCAACAATAAGAAGATCATATATGAAATCATAAATATTATTATGGTTCATGAATAAGTTAGTAACATGTTTAATAACATTATAGATTAATTTAAAGGATGTTCACCCAAAAATAAGTGCAAGGTAAGGGATTTTGATCTCACATTTTATATCTATGAGATAAATTTCACATTCACCACTTATTTTTCATGGTGTATATACTATAAGTTTTGATATATTATATAATTTATTGTTTTATATTCATGTTATTTTGAGTTTAAATGTGAATTATTTATTTTAATGGTATTTTAGTTAAATGTTACCAAGTGGTAAATAATTTCATAACTTGATTACTTTTCATTAGGTTATATTACTTCCTTGTTATCGTTAATATTATAAGATTATGTGTGTAATAAATTTTTAATATATAATTTTTAGATTAAATTTTTTTTATGTGGATTTATATTTGACACACATAATCTATTAATTTATTTATTCTCACATCAACGTTATTGTATTTTCAAGGGTTTACATCACAATCTCATTTTGTTCGGGATTATGTATACTTGAATTTCTATCAGAGGAAATTATTGGATAATTATTAAAAAACCCCTTTTATTTTATTCTCCTATGTTTATTAATGACCATTATAATATAATATTATCATTTTTCATTCTTTGGTACTCAAAATGTTTTATAATGTTTTTTAAGAAAACCTAACCTCATTTGTCTCTTGAGTCGGAGAACATATTTTCCTCTAAAAACCATATTCTCTAAAAAGGTTTTCAACATTGTTTTAACCATTCCAAAATTATTTATTGAAGAAATTTTTATCCTTTTTGTATTTTATAAAAGTTTTCAGTGGAATATTCTTTTGACATTATGAAAATGGAATTTTTTTAAACAAATATTATTTTTATCTTATGTGACATATATAGATTTACCTATCATTATTTCATTAAGGCATCATTTGCATCTTTAAAAGGTTAATTTTTAATGAAAATGTTTAAAAAAGTTATTTTAAATGAAAATTATTTTAAAATAAAATCAAAAAATGTTTCAAAATGTTTTTCAAAATAAAAAGGATATTTTCCTCAAGAATTTTTTTAAAAGATCTTTTTATAATATTTATACACATCAACGACAATAAACCTTAATTTTTACTCCACATGAGATATTTTTTGTTAATACCATCCTTATTCATCCTATGAATGGTTTATGATTAATTTTGAAAAGGATAATATTGATATTTACTTTATTTATTCCGTTGTTAGTCCCCTTTGAGATATTTAGTTTCCTACGATCATTGAACATTGAATTGCCAATAATTATCTGTATCATTTATCATTGATATGTTTATTTACTAAATATTATACCATTTTCATATACAATGTTTACTTTGATTTTTATGTTATTAACTATTTAATTATTTATAAATATGTATCTTTTATACATTATAGATATTTGATAAGGAATGTTTTTTATTGATTAAATCAATTATTAATTATGAAGAATGTGTTGGACATGAATGACGAGTGGGGAGAAGACTTTATATAGAACCTCAATGCATTGAAAGGTTATCAAGAGAAAAATTAGTTGCAAAAATTAAAAAATATTATACCTGTAGTTTTAATGTATATTTAGTATAGATCTTGACATTAGAGGTTTTCATGTTCCTGAGACATGACATCTAATAATTCAGAATTTCGTTCATTTTGATTCTATATTTAATATCCATGATATTTGAACTATGGTAAAGTATATGGTTTCATTTAATTATCATTTTATTGATTAAATGTTATGTGTTTCAGTTTATTATCTTTCCATATTTATTTTACATTATCTATTTATTTGAATGACATGTGTTTGAAAGTATTTACCTTTCCATAATGTTTACAAGATTCCTTCTCAATTTACTGATTTCATGGAATATGTCTTCAATTATTACCTTTCAATACTAATTATTCTCATTGATTCATTATTACTTATAATGTATTTACCCTTACTGAGCATTTGATCTCACCCTTATTTTTGTTTCCTTTCCCCAGAATCTAAGAAGTGTACTAGGAATGATATTCAAGCATATTCTTGATATAATAGAGTTATTATCCTTAAATAAAAAAAACTATTCTTTAATTAGTGTATTTATTTTTAATACAAGACTCATTTATGTATTTTTTGATCTAATACTGCTAAACTCTTCAGTACTTTGGTATTTGATTAATTGTAATCATGATAATGCAATGGTAGCATGTCACCAGCTCCAAGAATTATGGGGCCAATTTTCTATAGTTGGAATTAAAGAAAATTTATTATCAACCATGGGAACTATATTTTGGAAAACATAGATTAGATAAAACATAACTAAGGTATAATTTGAGGATATGTATAGGAGAATATACTATAATTTTTTTAAGATATAGATTGTGTGTTCTTTACTAAAAATATATCCATGTCTGAATACTAAAAGTAGATATGGTTCTGGAACATATATAGGTGTGTTAGTTCTAACTCAAGCATAACCTAGTACACAATAATGGGCCTTACTATTCATTTGGTTTGACACTCTCAGAGGATATGATTAGGATAATTCACATTTTACTTAAAAGCCATTATGAAGGAATTGAATAGATAATGGCAATGATTGACCTAGGTTAAATCTGAGGCATCCTAGATTAATCTTAATTTGATAATATTTAGACATCCTAAAAATGATTATATGGTTTTTAGAATATGGTAATTGATTATAAAATTATAGTTTTTTTTAGGAAATTATCTCTTATAAAGGATAATATATAGACCAAGGAAAGAAATATGTGAAAATAAATGGATGAAGTATTTATTTACTGGGGCTATGTTTAAAACCTTAGTTACAATGTTATATAATGAGTAAATTTCAAGGATTCCCGTCATATTTATTTTTGGAAATTTATGGTTTTAGAAAAAGGACAACCTATAAGGTCATGGGACTTGAACCCATGATCGTAGTATGATAAGTGTTTAATGTCACCCACTAACCCAAACAATGTATTTTTTAATATATCATTGTTTCTAGTTGAACAATTTAATTAATAAATATTAATTATGATCTAGTAGTATCTCTTTTTTAGGTTTAGATATTAATGTATTAACCATTTTGGATTTAGAGAATATTTAAAGATAATATTTTGTATTTTCAGTCTTTTATGTGCCTTATTTTCTATTAAAATTTTATTTTAGTCCTTTAGGAATCAAAGTTAATTTTTAGATATCCATTTCATGAAGTAGTGGATGAATTAGAATCTGATGAAAGCATAAAAAGGATAAAAATTGTGTTTATAGATATATGTTATGTTTGAATATTTATTTATATTCATAGGTAGTAAAATAATTACTCAAAATTAGGAAAATTATAAAAAAAAATTCATCTAAATACATTTATTTTTGTTGAACTGGTGGTCTTTGGAATCATAAAAAATTTATGGATTTGAAACCTAAAATTTTTAGTGATTATTCAATTGTTAGTGATTTATGAATTCAATCAATCCCTATATATATTTATACTTTTACTCCATGTACGTATCACTAATTTCCACTAACTTTATCCTACTTAGAGACCTAGTTATATGTTATTCTATGTGACCTTTGTACTTCCAATTGTCTCTTTTATAGGGGATGTTTTACGAACCCTTCTGATGATGTGGGATTTAAGAATATTAAATATTAAAAAAATTACAAAGTCTGAGTTTAAATTATGAAGATAAAATTTAATTAAGGGAGTAGAATTTTACACCTAGAAATTCTAAAACAAGAACATTGTATTCAATAGCATGTATGACAAGAAAAACCAAGCACAAAAGGTAATATAATATCCCAAGACTTTAAAATATAATTTACATTTTAAGTAAATTAAATCTATGATATATATTTCAATTCACATGATATTGAGTTATCATGTATCACACAAAACAATTAGTTTCTTTGATGACTTGCATTATACGTATTACTGAGTTTTACAGAACGACAATATATTATTAAAACGTTATTATTTAATATAATAAGATATAACCTAATTATTAAATTAGTGGTTATGAATAGTATTTAATAACTTATGAGAATATATATTATATATCCAATATTATTTTTGACATTCATCCAACATATTTTATAGTCATAAGATAATAAATAACCCAATATTACGCACAGAAACCTATATTTTTATAAAGGCCCTTTTACCACACTTTAATGGTGAACCTATTTTAAATAAATCTTTTGGAAATTTTATGAAACTTATAAGTGAAAAATAAACTTAATTTTAGAAAAATAAACATCAAAATTAGTTTAGGGTGAATTCCTGTTATTTTCCAATTAAATTTTATTTTTTTCATGAATAGTAAAAAAATACTAAATTTTAAGTCAAAACTACTTTTTCATCTAATTTAATTATAATTTTTAATTTTAATTTTGATTAGTTTTAATGTTTCATTATATAAATTTATATAAATTAATATAATTTAAGTCACTTTATTTAATTTTACATTGAATTGAATATAAAAACCTTGAAAACTTTTGAAATTGTTTTCTTTAATAACCCACACTATAGTCCCATATATGGGATTCAATTTAAGTTACTTCCTTCCAATTATATAATTATAATTAAGAAAAAATAGAATCCAAATTTTTAAAAAGAATAATTTCTAACTTTTAATAATTTCAACTTAATTTTTAACAAAAATAATTAGTGAAAGTAATTAAAATTAATTACAATGATTAAGAGAAAAAATTTCTTAACAATGGACAAAACCATAAAATTAATGGCCAAAATGACCTATAAACATTTCCAATATCCATTGGATGGAAATATTTAGACCCTATAATTAATTTTATAGAATTTTTTACCTTATTTGAGCCAATTTTCATATAAAAAACGTTGGTGGAATTCCCTTTTCAAAAATTTATAATAATATCACTTCTCCTCCACTATAAATAGGCTCTCAAGAATCACACTTATTCACAGCTATAAAGAAACATTTTCTAAAAAAATATAACGAAAAATATCTCCTAAAAATCCCTCCCAAAATTTTATAATCCTCCCTTTGTGTAGGAAGCCTTTAAATAAATCCCTTTAGTGAAAACCAAAATGAGTTACCCAAAGAAGAGGTAACATCCTTCTGCAAGCTCTTTTTCTTTATTTTCATTATACACCTCCAAAACTCTTACTATTAATTTATTATAAAATAATACTTGTATCCAAAATATAATTATTTTTTTATTTTATGTTTTATACCTACACTTATACTCACTTCCATTTGATGGGTAACTGACTTACCATTTATGCATACGGCGAACTACCACCTCGTAAAAAGATGTCGTTCATTTTTCCATTACCACCACTCATGGTTGGGAATTATGATGGAAAATTTTTTATATGTGATATTTATAATATATTTATAATTCTATAATTTTTATATAACACATAACCGTTTTATTTCCATTTTTTGTAAATAGGATAACATCATTTGTGGAAGTGTGGACTACCACCACCTCACAGTGATGTGATTCATTCATGATATACATGGAATGTATACAGTATGGATTTGATAAAACTATATGAAATATATGATATAAATATGATACTATAATTATAATATACAAATACCTAGATTAATTTTCATTCATTTAATATGAAAAAGAAAAAAAGTAGTGTTCATGCTTACGTACGACCTACCGTCTCCATGAACAGTGAATTTTGTTTCTTATCTTCAAATATTATGGATTATTATAAATAAATATATAATAAATATATATGATATTTAAATCATGGTTTACATTCTGGAGATTATGAAACCATGATAGGAACAACATGTAATAAGTGAAAATATACTTCAGAAACTAGATAATTAACACCCAAAATTGTGAATATAAAGAAGGATTACCAACAAAAGAGTAATAAGATATTATAATAAGATCATATATTTATAATAAATATTAATATGGTTCTTTAATAATATATTAACAAGTTTAAAACCATTATATAGGAATGTAAATTACTTTCACCCAAACATAAATGCAAGGTAAGGTATTTTCATCTCACTTTTTACATCTGTGAGATTAATGTCATATTCACCACTTACTTATTTTGTGTGGTGTATCTACTTCCCATTTTTGATATATTATATAATTAATTTTTTAATATTTATGTTTTTTATGTTCAAATCTTAATTACTTATTCTAAGGGTGTATTTTAGCTAAAAGTTACCAAGTGGAAGAGAAATGTATAATCTCATTACTTTTCATTGGGTTATATTAATTCCTCATTGTCCTTAACGTTATAAGATTATGTGTGTAACAAATTTTTACTATATAATGTTTTATTTCCTCTTGTTTTATGTGTAATTACATTTTAATCATGTAATATATTCATTAATTTATTCTCACATCAACATTATCGTCTTTACAAGGGTATACTCCACAATCTCATTTTGTTCAAGATTGTTTATACATGAATTTAAATCAGAGGAAATTATTGGTTAATTATTAAATAAACCCTTTAATTTTCTTCTAAACTTGTTATTAATTACCTTTTTCAAGTAATAATATCATTTTCCCACTCATTGGTACTCAAAATGTTTTATAAAATGCTTTAAAGAAAATCTGACTTTATTTCTCTCTTTAATTAGAGAACTTATTTTCTTGTAAAATCCATATTTTTTTGGTAAGGTTTACAAAAATTCTTTAACCTCTATAAAATTATTTATTAATGAAAAGTTTACCATTTTTTATTTGATTTTTTTTTCAATGTAATCTTCTTGTCTCTTTTCAAACAAGGAATTTTTATAACCTCTTTACTGTGAAAAAAGAATGTTCTTTTTACCTTGTACGACATGTACAAATTTACCCAACATAATTTCTTTCCTTTTCATGTTTAAAAAGTTAATTTTTAAATAAAATGTTATGAAAAGTGATTTTCTAAGAATTTTGTTTTCAAAATATTTTCCCAAATAAAAAATATATTTTCCTAAATAATGTTTTTAAATGATTTTTTTATAATATTTTCATTCATCAAAGACAAATATCCTTATTTTTACTCCCCTTGGGATATTTTGTAATAATACAATCCTTATTATTCCTCTAGATGGTTTATGATTGATTTATACAAGGATAATACTGAAATTCACTCCATTGATTCCTTTATTAGTCCCCTTTGAGATATTCAATTTCCAGTGATCATTGAACATTGAATTTTCCCTAATTATCCATATAATTTATCATGGATATTTTTATTATCTAAAACATATATAATTTTTACATATGGTGTTTATTTTGATAGATATTTCATTAACTAAGGAATTGTTGATAAACATATATCTTTTATTCAATATGGGTATTTGATATTGCATATTATTTATTGATTAAAATGGTTATTATATATGAGAAATGATTTGGACATATAGCTATGGGTGGGGCCCAACATTTATATATCCCCTCTATGTGTCTATAGGTTCTCAGGAGACAAATTATTTGTGAAAATTATAAAGTTTTCTACCTGTAGTTTTAAACTGTCTGGAGGATAGATCATGAAATTAAAGGTCTTCATGTGCCTGAGACATGAGTCCAATAATTAATAACTACCTTTATTTTAATATAGTATTTAATATCTATGAGATTTTCACTATGGAAAAGTCTATGGTACATTTAATTATTAGTTTATTGAATAAATGGAACATGTTTTCTATTTCTTACCTTTCTATATAGATTGTGCCCTATCCTGTTATTTTAATGTCATTTTTCCATTTATTTACCTTTTAATATTGTTTACACACTTAATTCTAAGTTAATTATTTTAATGGAATGTGTATTCAGTTATTTCCATTCCATATTTATTATTCTCATTGATTCATTATTACTTCTATTTCATTTATCCTTACTAAGAATTTGAGCTCACCCTTATTTTTTCCTTCCCTAGGAATTCAAGAAGTGTACTTGGAAATATTTTCAAGGAAATACTAGATGGAATAGAGTTATTATACTTGAATGATTGTTTTTATATTTTAATTAGTGTATTTATTTGTAATAAATGACGAATGTATATAGTTGGTTTATAATGACAAATAAACTCTCCAGTCCATTAGGATTTTATTACCTGTAATCATGCCAATGTAATGGTAGAATGACACTAGATTTGGACATTATGGGGTTGGGTCACTACATCAATGAATAATCATGGGTAATAATTTGGTAGAATTAAAAATATACTCAAGGGGAGGTCATAAAGAGTACTTCCATGTGACTTAATTATCTTACCATGTGAAGAATTGAAGTATATAACTTTGAGTAGTGGAAAACCCATAGAAAAATCACTATAATAAAGAGATATTAGTAAGATAATATAGATAATAAAGAAAAGAAAAAATATCAATAGAGAAAGGAAGTGTAGAGTTAAGTCGAAAAATAAGTTAGAGAAGAATTCTCAAATTCATAAAAACCACTATTACCATTTCTAGAAGGGATTAAGTAAGAAAATATTGTGGAAAAAAGAAGCCTATTTTCTGAAATTTTTTATAAAACATCCTATTAACATTCCATTTGAAAATTATTTAGATAATATAAAAATATAGGGAATGTTCATAAAAGAGTTGGTATCAGTAGAAGAAATATTAATTAGATGGTAATAATACCTATAACAATATAATTTTCATCCATGGTGTCATGTTTTGTAAAAATGAAGAAATAATATCTAGATAGTTTTCTAATTCCTATTAATACTGGAACATAGTAATTTGTAAAAACCATGTATGATTTTTGTAAGAGTGTAAACATCCTGTCATACTCAATATTCAAAAGATTGGGATTGGTGGAGATGATTCCCAAAAATGTTTCCCTTCAATTTTAAAACACAAAATTGAGATATCCAAGAGGTTTTATTGAATATGTTTTAGTTATAGTAGATAAAATCTATTTTATAATTTATTTTCTTAAGATTGAATTGGATAAGAGGGAAAAAATATTATTCAGGGAAATCCATTTTAAGAAATCAGAAGTGACTTGATTGATGTTTAATACTGGGATTTATATTTATGATTTGGTAGTGATAAAGTTATGTTCAATATTCACTTGAATATAAATAATATTTAATAAAATGATGAGTATTTGAATGTGTTTAGTGAGATGGAATTACTGGATGTTGATTCCATTAGTGAGTGGGAAGAAGTTGATATAAAATATTATTTCTAAGAGATCCAAATATTTTGGTTAGTACATGAGTAATCATTTTTTTTCTTAGGATTGAAAAATGATTTTTGGATTGGTCCTATGGAAGTAGAGATGAATATACCTCAATAATGAGTGAAGCTAATTTCAAATAAAGGGATATGACCCATATATGTGAAGGAATATCAAATTTGACCATTAATAGATATATATTAGGTAAATTAATTCCAATCATATCTTACATGAGCTAATCAGTTAGTTTAAATATAAATTTATTTAAACAATAATTTATGAAATACAACCAGAGTTTCATATTATTTTCAAAAGAATTTAATTTTTAGTTATATATTTTAGTAATTATTTTTTGAATTTATACATTTAATCAAAAAATATTTTAAGCATTTATGGAATGGCTATTTTATTTTTAAATTATTATTTTTTATATTTATACTATGTTGATAATTGATGAAGGAATATGATACAAGAATAAAAGATTTAAGGGAAGAAGATAAATAGAGGTTGGAGTATTTTTTAAAAATTATTTATATCCTTTAATTTCCTTATATTTATCATGAGTTTTTTTAGTTATGTGTATTTATATTCCAAACTATGATTTATTGATAAATGTTTTATCTACGATGTAAGAGTTTTACAGGAATACAACCATAACTTGTTTAAATATCATTTTCCCTAGAATTGAATTTATAAGAAGGGTATACTAGTAAAGATAATTATAAAGATATTGATATGATGAATAATTATTTTTGAATTTTAGATTATTTCTATGAATGAAATTTCTCTGTAAAATTTTATATTTTGGTTTTCTAAGTTTATATTGATTGATTTGATTTTATCATTCATTCCATGTGTGATTGTCTAATATTATGTTTCCCATTCCTGAGTGGGTTCTAAAAAATATTATTATATTATTTTAAATAAAATATTTATTAATATAAACATGGGATTAAGACCCATATATTTTAAAATGGAAACCATGTTCTATATCAAATACAACACGCAATTCCATGCTTAGGCAAACTATGAAAAATCATAATTTAAATATAAACATTATAATCCAGCCTCTAAATTGGAGATTATGAATAGGATTAACTACTTTATGAAATATATAAATTTAAGTCTCAATATAATTGTAACAACAAGTTATTATTAAATAATCACTCAATTTTATAATAACATCATTTTATTCTTCAAAAATACATTTTCATCAAAAATGTGTTTATTTCTATTTATAAGTAAATATTATAATTAATTTATGTAACTTTTTGAAATATTATTTGATAAAAATTATACCATTTTTTAAATAATCACATAAAAATTAGTTTAATGTAAAATTTTGATATTTTTATGTAAAGTTTTTTTAATGAATAGTGAAAATTCGGATTTTAATTGAAATCTATACTTTCATTTCAAGTGTATTAAAATCCAAAATAAATTTTGTAATTGTTTTAAAATTTTATTATTTTCTTTTTATTAAACATAATCTAATTGTCGTATTTAGAATGAATTTCATACCTGAATTTTGTATAAAAACATTTTTATATTTAAGAAGGGATTTTTCTAAAATAAAATATTTTTCATTGTGTTTTAAATTTAAATATTAAATTAATATCTTCCACTTATAGAAACTAAATCTTGAAAAATGGATTACATATTTGGAATTATGTTTTCCACATTGCTAAATCTGTCACTTTTATTTTGGTCTTTATGAATAGTAATCATTGTAAATAATTATCAGCACATTATAGGTAAATCAGGTAATTAAGGTAAAAAAATAATATTATAGGGACTAAAGCATTACCCTAACACTTTCTTTTAGATTATTGGATGATTAAACCTCACCAATATCCATCCATGTTTTGAAAATATCGCAACATAGTGAAACATTTCTTTTATTTTGATCTTTATATTATTTTATGTAAAGAAAATTAAAAAATTTAATTCTCTTTGTTTTATTATCTATAATTATTTGAAATAGGGAAAAATAGAGGAAATTTTTTGTTCTAAAAGTATTATTTAAAATATAAATAATATTTTATCATGTTAATTTATTTCTAATTTTTATATATGAAATATTTACATTAAATTCCAATGAAATGTCAACATAGTATTTATTCAATTAATAAGAAAAGATTTTAAAAGTATTAAATGTAATATAATTTGAATTAATTATTATGTTACATGAAATTTAAGATAAAAATAACATTTTATTAACGTGTTAAAGGTTTATATTCTAATTCCATATTTCTAAATATTTTTTAATGTCAGACTAAATGAATAGTTTAAAAAATGAAATTAGTAATATTGAATGTTAAATAATATTTTATTAAGTGGTTTAAAATTCTTTAAAATCATCTATTCAACCATGATATTTAAATATGATTTAAATATCAAACCTATCCTGTTTATAGGCTAATTTTTCTTTTATATTAACTATATTTTCCACTAAAGTGTAAAAACTTCATTACCACTATAACTGTCAAAAAGGGTTAATGCAAATTACTAAAAAGAGATAAGGCTAAAAACAAAATATAAACATGTATAAATATTATCCGATGTTAGTTTTTAGACCAAAAATCATTATATCTTATAATTATGTTATTTTAGAGCTTTTTTCCTAAAAATTAATTTACATTAATTTAATACTTTAAATAATTCGAAGAGTGACCCTCCCCTCTCTTATAAAATAGAACATAATATATTATTTTCTTAAAACCTATTAAAAGTTTTGGTTAGTCCTAGACTTATTACAATACCTTAATTACATCCATACTCAAATTCTTTCATTATTCGTTTGATTAGAAAGTCATACTAGGAAGTATTTAGGTATAACATTAATGAAGTTGTCCAAAGAAGATGTATAATTTTTATCCAAACAATTTCACATTAATGATTCTTTTAACTAAATAAAATATTATTCAAAAATATTGATATAATGACGAAAATATCTACCATATACTTATATGGTATTATATTTTTTGAATAACCAACATTCATCACTTCTTCTATCAAATGTCAACCAAAAGCATAATTCAATTGTACAGCAGATTACTACCTCGTGAATTGATGTAATTATTTTTCATCAATGCCTCCCACGGAAAGTTATAATGATGGATTTAATTATATATATGATATTCGTGACATATTTTTCATTCTAAAAAATAAATACATCATATATTTTATCACCTTTACCTTGTCTAAAAAATGATAATGGTGTTCATGTGTTCATGTGAATTACCACCTCCATGAAGGGATGTGTTTCATTTTTCATTACTTCATTACATGGATAGTATATATGTTTGTATGTAAGGAAATAACCTGATTATTTTGTTATAATTTAAATTTTGGAAATTTAATTTAATACATACCTTATTTCTATAATGATTACTGAAAAATGGAAATGTTACTCCTACATATGTGAAACCTACTACCTCCAGGATTGCAGCATAGTTCATTTTTAATAACCATATGTCATAGTTGTTTTTAAAATTACAATTTATATATAAAAAATATAATTTTTGAAGTTTATTATTAGGTATATGATTAAATAATGACCTCTTTGACCATATTCAACCTATCAGACTCCTTTTGGATATACAATCCAAATATCATCAAAATGTCCTATGTGAACATAATTGACTAAGTAATTAAATATTACCTATAAATAGGTAAAATAAAATGTTTAATAAACATTAAAAATTTTATTAATCATGTAAATAATTTAAATAAGATTACTATTTTGGAATATAAAGAACTTATATGATGATTCAGACTTGATACAATAGATTTCATCTCAATTTTCCATCATTGAAGAATATTTTAATGTTATGCGCCAAATTTATTTTATATGGTGTATATATTATAAGGATCCAATATTAAAAATTAAATAGTAATTAGTTTTATTCAATAATTTACTTTCCTTCACTGATAGGATATTTTCTATTTTAATGTTTTATATATTTAAGATATAACTCATACATTACAAAAACATAAAATACAAACTGTACAATTCCAATCATTATCCATTTTTTCCCACTATATAAAAAAATTAAACAAAAAATTATTTCATTCATGAAAATTATTCATGAATTTTATCATGAATTTATCCTTTACCTTATCCATCCTACGAAAAAAATTTTAAAATTTGGTATGAGAAAAAAATATCAGTATGGGCTATAAAAGGAAGGAAACTGTTAGTCCAGTGAAAACATTAAAATTGATATAACTCTTACCGTTATCTTAAAGTTCTTTGAGAATTTTAAATAAAACATTTTCACATGCAAGACATACACTCATTCTTGTCGAGTAAAATCATTTAAACCCATATAGATATATTAAAACCCCCTAGAGGTTACATAAAGAATCATATATATAAAACTATTTCAAAACACTTTTAATTGGAATAACCATATAGCCAACTTCCAACAGTATCATTACCCAATGAATTTGAGCCCAATATTGGAGAACCCATAATTTAATCTATTATGGTAATACCTGAAAATTTCTAGTCTACACAAAGTTATGTTGTAATAGTATTACCTAGAAATATCTTGGCCACCCCAAGTTAAGGTATAACGGGCTTACTTGGTGCTATATGGGCCTCCCCGTGTTATGATTTAATGGGTTTAACCAGCACTATCTGGCCACACCCATTTCACATATATAATTCTAAAGTATCATATAATGAACAAAATTTTTTGTGGTTGAAAATTTTCATTATAAACCATCTCAAAAACTCATTAAAACTCCTAAGAAAATAATTTTTGGATATTAAAATACGCTTTTATTTTAAAATCCCATTTTCAATACAATAATACCATTTTCTTTTGAAAAACCATTTTCAATACTGAAATACACAAAAAAGGAAAGGGTTTTTCTTTTTTAAAAACATGAAATATTGAAAAGTAAGAAATAAATAAAATAATGGCCATAGTAGAGGAAATGTTATTTTGGTTGTGTATGTTAATAATAGAACATCCCTTTTATCAATTGTCAAAACGTTCCATAAAAGACATGTAAAAAAACTTCCCTCTGAAAAAAATTAAATAAAGTAAAAAAATACATAAAATATTTTTTACAAATATTTTATGTCCATATGAAATCAATAGTAAAATAATTTTTAAATCTTGGACATTAAAGAGAAAGAAATTTTGAGGGAAAACATTAAAAGATGATTTCTTTAAAGGAATAGTCCCTTATCACTTAGAAAACACATGAATAATAAAAACCATTAAATAATAACATTAAAAATCATTAAATATCGTGATAATAGATAAATTCATGTTATAAAATTTCAATGGGGTCGTATATACACCTTATAAAATAATAAAGGTTCATAACATCAACATATGAATTAATAAAAGGAATTGCGAAGATTTCCCTTACCTTGAGTCCAATTCATCTTGCATGTCTTCATATTATTTAAAAATAAACTTATGTTATTAATATACTTCATTTAGAATATTTTTTCAATTTTATTATTAAATTTATTTCACTTATTAACTAGTTATAACCAATTAAATAATCAATTAAGTTTAAGTCGGATTTTTTGACCATATTTGGCTTATGTGTCAAAACAAGATTTGGTAGGTCGACTAAGGTTCATGAGGTAATTATTTAAACATATCCAAAATAATAATCCTGAAATAATTATAATATTTATAGATAAATTATACTTTTAAAACCAATCCTGAAATATGGTTTTTAAAAATGAACTAATGTTTTGATTACAGAGACAGTGGTTGTGTGTATGCATTAGTAACATTTCCATTTTTCCAATGATCATTAAGGAAAGAACGGTAAGTAAAATTTATCATTCCATAATGATCATTATATCATAAATAAAAAAATATTTTAATTATATATACTTACATTTATCATTCTTGTGATGTGGTGATGAGAAAATATGAATCATATCCCTTCGAGGAGGCGGTAGTCCACACGTCTGTGAACGATGTTATGAAATTTTTAGAGTGTGAAGTGGAATAAATAAGTTGATATATTATAATTTAGAAAATATAATTATGTAATTATTATCATAATTATGTAATTTATTTCATATATATTAATTACAGTTACCCTTATCACTTTCCACGTAACATGTTAGTAAAAAATGATTCACATCGCTTCGCAAGGATATAGTCTGTCGTACACACGAGTGACATTATCGTATCCCCTAAGGTATGGAATCTAAAAAGTGTATATCTAATATATTTAACACATAGGTATAATTATTTTATAAATATCATAACTATAATATATAAATGTTATATGCGTCAATTTTTGTATCCTCGAGGGGTAGTAATGGGAAAACAAACGACATAGGTTTGCGAGGTGGCAGTTCACCTTACACATGAACTATGATTTCGTAACCCATTTGATCGAAGTGTGTTTGGGTGTAGGTATTAACTATAACATAACATTATCATAGTATATTTAGGATAATTTTTTTATTATTTAATCATGACGTAAAAATTAATAAATGGGTTTGAGGAAGAAATAAAAAAAACATTCGTTGATGAACATTACATATTTTCTGGGCAACTTCTTTTGGTTTTCACCAAAGGCCTTACTTTGATGGATTTATAATCAAAGTAAGGATTATAGGATAATGTTAGTGAAGTTGATAAGTGATTTGGGTTGGATTTTTTGTAGGAAAAGGGATTGAGATGTGTGAATAGAAGAGGAGATTTGGTGGCTATTAATAAGTGGGGGTGAGTGGAAAACATCTATATTTTTGAAAGATGGAATTCACCCAAGTTTTTTCTAGGTAAAGTGGATCTAATAATATACAAAACTAGAAAATATAATGTATATGTCCTAAATAAGGCCATAAAATGGGGTTATTGACCAGTTTTTAGGTTATTTGTACCCTTAAGTTTAATGTTTAGTCACTTAGTAAACTCAATTTTACCTTAATCATTGTGATTAATTTTAATTATTTTCACTTATAACATTGGTAAAAAACTACGTTTGACTTATTTGAAATTATAGGTTATGAAGATCTAAAATATGGAATCAATTTTTCTATATTAAATTTATAGAAGAGGCCAAATGAAATTAAATATTAATCTCGTAGACATGGCAAGACAACTTTTTAATAAGAATTTTTTTGAAAAAAGATGAATCTATATTAACTCTGTGACTAATAATAATCATTGTAGGAAAATAAATTAATATTTATGGATATATATAGTCTATAAATTTCATTTAAAACATCCCTATTAAATATTAATTTAATTTTTTAAAAATGTGAAACATTATGCCTTTTAAAACAGTTTTTGGAAAAACCCAACTTTAAGGCCTAAAAATTATATTAACAAACAATATAAAGTTTATTAAAAAGAAACTAATTGTATTAAATATAAATAAATAAATAAAAATCCAAAAAATCCGAAAATTCCAAAAAAAATTAATTTTGATATGATGATATCCAAAATGAAATTAATTTTATTAAATTAAAACTCTTAAATTTTTATAATTAATATTTAAATAATACCTTATAAGAAAAGTGTTTAATTAAAATAATTTAATTTCTAAATTACTTACTGTTTTTATAACTGATATAACTATATAATTAATACTATTAAATATGAAAATGATTTATTATATCATTAAATGGGTCATTCCATATTTTCCCCATTTTTTAAAGTCTTTCCTTATAATTTAATTTACTTATTAAAGATGTGTGTATATCTTTTCCTCATAGAATTTTTATAATCCCATGTTTCCTCTTCTACCATATGGTTTTTTCATAAAACGTTATCCTCTTTAATCACCCATTTTTGAAAAATATGATCTCTATAGTCAGGAACATGAATATTATATTCCATATAAGAAATATTCTCTTTAAAATTAACTACATCAAGGCTTAAAACAAGATATTAATCTGGAAAATATTTCCTTAACATTAAAATAGAAAATGCATTGTGTACTTGAGAAAAACACATAAGTAAGGCTACTTGGTAGTCAAATAATCTAGATTTATCTAGGATTTCATATGTTATAATAAACCATGGACTCATATTCATCTTATTACAAAAACACATCAAAATTTTACATGAAGAAACGTTTAGAAAGTAATGAACACATTCCTTGAAAGAAATATATTTCTTCCAGTAATACGCATTACTTTTTTGTCTACCCTGAGCTATCCTCATGTGATAATAAATCAACTAAACATTTTCTGTAATTTTTTCTACCAACTATGGACCCATAAAATTATATTCTCTTACATCATCTCAAAATGATGGTTTCTGAAACCACATTCCATATAAGGACTGAAATGGTTCCATTTCTATACTCGATTGAAAAATGTTATTATAAGAAAACTCCACCAAAGGAAGATATCAATCCCAACTTCCTCGGTAATCCATTGATCAAGAATGAATAATATCTTCCAAGGTATGAATAATCTTCTTAAACTATCCATCAGAATGATGATGAAAATTTGTACTGAAAATTAGTACCCAAGGACTTTTGAAGTCCTTTCCAAAAATTATATGTGAACCTCAGATCATGGTTTGTTACAATGGATAGAGGAAATCCAAGTAACTTAACTACCTCCTATAGATATATTATAGAAAGATGGTCTAAATACATTTCTTCTCTAAAGGGAAGTAAATGTGTAGATTTATTTAATTGATCAAAAATAACCTAAATCTCTTTATTATATTAAGAAGAATTTGGAAAACCAACCATGAAATCCATTGATATATTCTACCATTTCCACTAAGGAACTGGAAAATGTTTAAGCATCCCCTTCAGTAGCAGTCATTCATCATTGACTTGATGAAAATTAAAACACTTCACATTAAATTGATCAATATCTCTTATCATTCCATCCCACTAGTAATACTCCCAATGGTCTTTGTATGTATCAGTGTTTCTAAGATAAATATAAAATAGAGAAATGTGAGCTTCATTCAATAACTTTTTCTTCAACTGAAAATCAAAAGGCATGAAAAATCTTTTTACAATTCATAAAATGCCTTATTTAGCAATATTAATGCAAAAAAATCACCCTTCTTAGAAGATTATACTATCTTATACAAGGATTGATCCTCCTTATGAGCTCTCTTAATTCTTTATAATTAAGTCAAATACACTAAATCATGAAACAAATCAAAGGATATATTTTCATGCACAACTTCTAGGCCAAAATACATAAAATAATTAAACGAAGGGTCATGTTCCAAATGTAGCATGATTAATGTAGAATTTTCTTGACTCAAACTATCAACCACTTTGTCTTCTATTCTAAGATGAGAGTGAATTATGAAATAATTATCCTTTATTAGTTATATTTATCTTCTCTATCTCATGTTCAGTTTTTTCTGAGTGAATAAATACTTAAATTTTTTTTGATCAGTATGTATTTCACAGTTTACTCTATAAAAATGAGGCCTCTAATTTTTAAAAGAAAAAAACCACATCATCTAATTATAAATCATGTGTAGTGTAATTTAACTCATGATATTTCAACTTTATAGAAGCATAAGAAATTACCTGATCATTATGCATTAGGAAACAACCAAGTCCTTTCAATGAAGAATCATTGTATATGACAAATTCAACATCTCTAGAGGGCTGGTCCAAAATAAGATCATTCACCAATCTTATTTTTAGTTCCTAAAAATATTCTTCACATTATTTTATCCATATGAATTTATCTCATTTTATATTTAAATTTTTTATTGGGATAGACAATGAAGAAAAAGATTTATCTAACTACCGATAGTAACCTTATAATCCACGAAAACTCTGAAGCTCCATGATATTTATGGGTATTGTAAATTCTTCAAAAACTTTTGTTTCAATAGGGTCAGAAATTATTCCCAATTTATAAATAATATGATAAACAAATGAAATTCATTACAACCAAAATTCATAGTTTCTAAATTTCACATACAATTTATTATCATTTAAGGTTTTAAAAACAACCCTTTGGTGTCTTTCATGTTCCTATTAAATTTTAGAATATCCCAAAATATCATCAATCAATGCAACAACAAACTTTTCCAAGAACTCCTGAAAAATTATATGCATATTGTCCACATATACAAAAGGTGCATTAGATAACCCAAGCTACATAATAAAAAACTCATAGTTCCCATATCTAGTCTGAAGCTCTCTCATGGATATTTCTACTTCCTTCACATTCAATTAATGATATCCCAACCTCAGGTCAACCACTGAAAAATATTGATCTCCCTAAGGCTGATCGAAAAAATCATAGATATGAGGTAAAGGATAATTGTTCTTAATAATGAAGTTATTCAAGGCTCTATAATTAGTGGATAGTCTCATTGATCCATCTTTATTTTTAACAAAAAAATTGGATCACCCTATGGTGAAGTATTAGTTTGAATGAAAACTTTATTAAATAACTCATACAATTTCTTTTTAAATCAAAAAGTTCCACTGGATCCATTTGGTAATGGGGTTTAGAAATAGGCTTAACATCAGGAGATAATTCAACAATAAAATAAACCTCCTGAACAGGAATAATAGTTTGAAAATAATCTAGAAAAACATTCGGGCATTAATTTTCTACTATAAAATCACTAATTTTAACATTTTCTTTATTTTAAATAATATGATGTAGGAAACTTTCACTACCATATCTAAACAAATTTTCAGCTTCTTGGCGGGTTATCAAAGACATGAAATCAATGAATAAAACTTTCTTAGAACTGAAATATATCTTAGAATGATAAACTAAAAGTTAATTAATACCAATAATGACATAATACTCTACTATTTATAGTTAAACAAGATTTTTAAGAAATACCATCACACTGATAACAATAGGAAGATTCCAACAAATATTGGTTTCTTTAATAGTTCCACCCAGAGTTTTCTCCAAAACTTATATCATACTTTCATTAGGTGATATTTCCAATTTACATGAAAATTATTTATAAATATAATAATGTGAAAATATAGATTTAAATAATATATTGGTATAATTTTAATACAAAATTAATATATCAATCACTACTTCATTTTATGTACCAACATCAATTTTAGTAGTATAAAATTGCTTTTCTACACCTTTATATTTCAAAGCAGGTTGATTTACATCCTATGAAACAAACTTAATATAGGAATTATCATAATAGCCCATCTCATTGCACCTAAAATACATCACCATTTGATGGATATTGGTTATCTCATTCTTTAGTTGTTTGGGGATCTTTTCTTTATAGTCACAAATCTTGTGACAAAACTATTCACACTAGAAACACATCCCAGATCCTCCCAAACATTCTTTGAAAAAATATTTCCCACACATGGAACATTTTAGGGAATACCTATATACTTATTAGATTGTTTTTTCTTTGTTGACTATAACTTTGACCTTTTCTTACTATTGTCATATTAAGGAACATACGTGTTAGAAAACTCTGTCTCAACTTTCACAGCAAAATGAACCACACTCTCATTAATTTTAAATTCTCATACAACCAATACTCTTCATAAACATGGTTCCAACCCTGATAAAATTATATTAATCTTTCTATCAGTGTCCTAGATAAAATCCTGAACATTTTTTGCCAATCTTGTGATGTTTTTATCATATTCTACTACAAAATCTATATCTTTCAACCTCAATTCTATGAATTTTTTCCACATGATACTGAAAAACCATAGGAAAGTATTTATCAAGTAATATACCCTTGAATATTTCTTATTCCATTTTATAAAGATCATATTTCTATTTTTTATTCTTAACCATAGACCACCATATATCATCTCCACCTTCTAAATGATAAATGTAATGGGTTAACTTTTGATGTTTCTAACATATCATGGCATAAAATATCTTTTCTAGAGAATTGATCCATATTTTAGCTACCACAGGGTAAGATGATCCATTGAAATATAGGTAATGTTTTTTAATGAAATGATACATAAAATACATATTATATCATGGTATATTGGTTTCCTCTCTATCATAGATACCACCACCATTTATCACTTGTGTTAACTTATCCATCACTATAACAAGTTGTTCTATTCCAATTCCAATTATCTCAGTATATTGATTTGGATGGATATTATCCACTTGGTTCCTTCTGACTAAAACTTCCCTATTCCCTCTATGAAAACCCATTCTACATAAAAATAGTTTAGTGGAATCAACAAGGTAATATTTAAATTCTATATCATTTTAACTGATCCCTAAGGTAAAATCATTCACGGGAAAGTTGTTAACATTATGCTAACATCTGTAATCATCTAAATCATCATCTAATTCCAACTTTAAAATCCCATCCTTAAGCATTATATAATATTTAATTTTAGTCTAGAATTTATTTCCTTTAAATTTGGGGATCTTTTCAGGTTTATAGTTTTATATAATTAGGCCATAACTTAAACATTACAGAACCATAAAATATAATGTAGACACTTCCAAATAGTATCCATTTTTTCCACTATATAAAACTCTTTAAAAACACAATTTTTTTCATGAAATCTCTCCATAACTTTCAATATGACTTCAAAATTTTATTTACCCATCCTATAAAAAATATTTAAAAATATGTGATGAGAAAAAAAATATCAGTAAGGGATATAAAATAAACAAAACTGTTAGGATAGTGAAAATATGAAAACTCATATAACATTTACCTTTATTTTAAAATTTCATTGATAATTTTAAATAAAACATATTCACTTGATAAAACACACATTTTTCTCAAATAAAATTATTAAATTCCATATAAATAAATTAAAACCCCTTTTTGACAAAGATAATCATATATATAAAACCCTTTCAAAACCCTTTTAATTAGATTAGCTATATAGAAGACTTCCAATATTATCGTTACCCAATACATTAGAGTGATATCTAGATGCACCCATAATTTAATATATTATGGTATTACCCAACACTGTCTGGACCACCCCAAGTTAAGCTTCAATAGGCTTACCTAGAGCTATTTTAGCCACCCCAAGTTATGTTATAAAGGGATTACCCGACACTATCTGGGTCAACCCATGTTAATCAGTAATGGGCTTACCTGGTGCTATATGGTTTCACCCATTTCTCATGTATAATTCTCATCTACCTTATAATTAATAAAAAAATATTATTGTAATTTTTAAACATAAATAATTTCCTGAACACCTTTAAACTCATAACAAAATCACTTTTGGATATCAAAAAACCCCTTACTTTTAAAACACCATTTTCAATAACATAATACTATTTTATTTTGAAAAACCATTTTCAATACCAAAATAAGAAAAAAAGGAATGGTTTTTACTTTGAAGAAAATTTTAAATATTTCAAAGGAATTTATAAGTCAAATAATGGTCACATTAGAGGAAAATTCAATTCTGTTGTATACATTAAAAATAAAACAACCATGTTATCGTGTGTCAAAACGTTCAGTGCAAGACACGTAAAAATATTCCTTTTGAAAACCATTTAAATTAAGTAATATTGTACTTAAAATATAAATTATAAATATTTTAAGTCCGTATAATATCATTAATAAATTCCTTTTTTAGAAAATGACTTTGAAGAAAAGGGAGTTTCAAGGAAAATGTTAAAAGAGTATTTTTTTAATGAAAAGTCATGTATCACTTGGGAAACACTTGAATCATAAATACCATTAAATAATAACATTAAAAAACTTTAAATGTCATGTTATTAGATAAATTCATGATATAAAATTTAAAAGTTTTTGTATATGTACCTTGTAAAAAAAAGGTGCATCACAATAAGAAGAGATTGAGACAAACTCCCATATATTGAGTATAATTTTCCAAGTGTGTCTTTATCATCCTGAATAATAAAATTATATTGATTATTTAATTTATTGATAAAATTTTCAAGTTTATTATTACTTTTTTAACATATTAACAAGTTATATACAATTATATAATCAATTAATTTTAATTCAGATTTTTTTACTATATTCGACTTATGTGTCAAAATTGACATTGGTAGGTTGATTAAGGCCAATGAGGTCATTATTTAAACATATTAAAAATGGTAATCATGAATTAATTTTCATATTTATAGATAAATTATACTTTTAAAACAAATAATGAATTATTTTTAGGAAAAATAAACTAACTTTACGATCATAGAGATGGCAGGTCGTACATTCCTATTAGTAACATTTCCATCTTCCAATGATCATTATGGAAAGAAGTTAAGTATTATTTAACTTACCAAAATTATTATTATATAAAAAATATCAAATAATATAATTATATATACTTATATATATCATTATTATTTTGTGTTGATGAAAAAAAAGAATCACATTGCTTTGAGAAAGAGGTAGTCCACACGCCCATGAATGGTGTTATTAGTTTTCTAGTGTGTGAAATTGTAAGAATAAAATGATATATTATATTTTAAGAAGTATAATTATGTAATTAAAATCATAATGATTTAATTTATATCCTATATATTCATTATATATTCCCTTATTACCTTTTGTGTAACATGTTAGTTAAAAATTCTCCACATCGCTTAATGAAGTGATAGTCTGTCGTACACATGAGTGACGTTATTTTGATATGGAATATAAAAACATTATATGTGATACATTGATTAAAAAGGTATAATTATGTTATAAATATCAAAAATATCATATATATATATATATATATATTGTTTCCATCATTATTCCCAACCATGATAGGTGGTATTGGAAAAAATGAAGTACATCAGTTCGTGAGGTGGTAATCTGTCGTACACACGAACGATGATTTTGTTACCCATTTGATGGAAGTGTGTGTGGTTTTAAGTAATAAAATTTACATAAAAAATATCCTCATATCTATGATACTGAGGTTATTATATAATAATGATATAAAAATAAATAAAGGGGTTTGAGGAAGAAATAAAAAAACATTTGTTGATGAACGTTACCTCCTTTTCGGGTAACTCCTTTCGGTTTTCAAAAAAGGAATTCCTTTGATTTATTTTTTCCCAAATTAATTATTCTATTATGAGTGGAATTAATTAAGGAAGTTATTTTGGTAGTTATTTCTTGATACAAATGATGAGGTTTTAAAAGAGGAGGATATGTGGTGTCCTTTTATAAGTGGGGGTGAGTGGAAAATTGCTAAATTTTTGATAGGGAGAAATCAACCAAGATTTTTTCCACGTAAAGTGACTCTAATAATTAAAAAATAGGATCTTATAAGGTATAAATATTAAATAATTCAATAAAATAGGTTTTTTATAAGTATCTAAGTCATTTAGCTTCTTAAGTTTAAATTTTAGTCACGTGGAAACTCATTATTACCTTAATTGATGTGATTAATTTTAATTGTTTTCACTAATAACTTTTTTATTTAAATTAAATTACACATATTAGACATTATAAATTATTATTATTCATATATTTAATCCATTTTTCCAAATTCAATTCACATAAGTTCCAAAATTTAATTTAATATTAATCCTGAAAACGAGACGAGATTATGGGTTTTTAATAACTGTATTTTTTTTATAAAAAGACGATTCTAAATTAACTCTATGATTAATAATGATTATTTAATAAAATTAAATTAAAATTTACTAATATATAGTCTATAAATTTCATTTAAAACTTCCTTCATTATGGATTATTTTCATTATTTAAAAAGGTAAAACAATATGCATTTTAAAACAACATTTAAAAAAACCTGACATTAAACCTAAAAACATATATTAAAAAAATAATAAAAAATTAATTAATTGGATCAAATATAACTAAATAATACGTAGGTTAATTTTAAAAATATTCAATGGTATTTAGGAGAACATTATTGAGTAAAAAATAAAGATGTTTTATTTTCATGTTGATGGTTTATGTACCCAGTATTCCAACGACACTAGGAATTTAGATCCTTGTTTTGTGTTTGATGGATATTAAAGTTAGAAACATGTTATTAAATGTGTAAAATTATTGGTTCAAAATAATTTTTATTAGATAAATGTAAATTTTTTTGTTTTAGAACTAGAATACTTTAGTGATAACTCTATAGATAAGTTTAAGTATAGAAAAGTATCCTCAAAAATTGGGTGAAGTATAAAACAATTTGTTTCCTATAAATTAAATCCATATCAAGATAATATAAGTACAAGTGGTTCTGGAAAATATTTATATAGGGGGTAATGATTCTAAAAATAATTTTTTCGAGTATATATCATCCATCATTATGGTGCACGATAAGAGTTCCCTTACTGCACACTTGGTTTGACACTACTAGTGGATATTCTTATATAACTCACATATTATTTATGAACCATTATAAAGGATTTGAATGGATTATGAACATAAATGACCATGTTTAAACATAATGTGTTATAGATTGAAAATATGGTTTCATGATTTAGAAATTATATAAATTATTTTTCATGATTATACGGTTTCATAGTTTGAATATTGTTTATCACACCAGGATTTTGGTTTTAATTAATGGATAGAACAAGGAATAATTGTGTTAAAGAATAATGTAAAGGAAAATTGAATGATTTTACTCATGAGAAGGAAAATTAATCTGGACAGAGAAATTGAAGACTTGTGATCAATCCTAATCATCTTTCTCATTATATCATTAACAACACCAACATGGGTGAAATTAATGACATGCATAATAAAAGAAAAAGGAGTTTTATGATGTCTGCGGAGGGGATAATTTTTTCCTATATTTCATGTATGTGGGAAGATGAAATCAGGTAAATTAATAAATGGAATGAGAATTTTTTTTGTGTGTAGAAAATAAGAGGATAGATAAATTAATTGTTGAGTAAAAATGAATGGTTGAATGGATGGATAGGAAGTCCATAATAAGGTATCATTTATAGTTTACTTTCTTATATGTGGGAACATGGGAATTATTTGAGTAATTTCTATTTCCAAGGGTTGAATCCTAAACCAAGGAGGAATATATGATATTACAACCAATGAATTAAAATTGATGATGTGTTTATTTATTGGGATTCAATAATTATGTTATAGTAGTGTTAAATCAATGATATTATGGTTATAAGAATCCTGAAACATTTAAGTATTTTGATAATTTTGGGAAGAATTTATGTTTTCAAGTGTACTTAACATAAGATTTATTAATAACATAATTGGTTTATAAGTTTAAGGTTAATCATATTTTCAAAGGCTTATACACCCATTTTGAAGTTTTAAGAGATCATATTTTAAGGTGACTAATGATATTTTTGGGAGATGTTTTATAAGGTTGAGGAATATGTAACCCTTAGGTTTTAAAAATAGGATTATTTCAAAATAATTATATTATATATTTTAGGATGTTCATCAATTTTTTTGGAATGTTATATTAATTATATTAATGTTGTTTTATAATAAAGGAGAACTTGTTAGTCTGGTGGAAACATATCACGTCTGACAATATTGTGGGGATGGAACCCACAACCGTAGGGTGATAAGGGTACAATGCCTACCATGGTCCTATGTGATTTCCTGGTTAGTATTAAATTATATTTTCCATAAATTATTCAAAATATAAAGATTATTTTGATTTTGGAAACATATGTTTTATCATGTAGATAACCATGGGATTAAAAATTGATTTTGATGAATATGTGATTAATGTTATTTCATAAGTTAACTATTTGGGGAACCTTATATTATTTAGGTAAAAAAACTTTATAATTTTTTTGAGTATTAGAAGTTAATTTATCTTTTGGAAGCATAAATGGGTTTAATATGGATTTATGGCCATATAGGTTACTTATAGAAATGATTATCATATTTTGATGATTATATGATTAGGGAATATGAATTTTTGTTTATATGACTTTATGATTGTTTAATTTTGATTTAATATAAATATAAAATCAATATTTTAATAATATGTGATCAAATACTTATTTTTTTAATTTTTCTATTTGGTCAAGAATATTTTAATGAATTTTGAGTTCAGTTATTTTTTAAAATAACTGTATTGAACTTTGGGTGTTATTAACAATGCTTTGGAGATTAATACTTTTATATTTATATAAAGGTTTATTATTTTGGGGTATTATATTAGCTTTTTATAACCATTCTGGTTTTGGTTAATTTCAATAGATATGAGGAATAAATTTTTATTCATTTTTAGATTATGTGATCCATTAATGGTTGATTTTAGTGCTTCAGGAATAAAAATTCATCTTGAATACTCATCGCTTGAAGAAAAAGATGACTTTGTGGTGGAAATTGGTTAAATTATGAAATTATAATTTTCAGGAAAGTATAATTCTTTATGGTTTTAGTTTTTGGACAAACAATCCAAATATCATCAAAATGTCTGATGTGAAATTAATTGATTAAGTTGTAAAATATAAATTTTCAATGGATAAAATAAATGAAATAAATGAATTTAAAATGGTTCTTATGAAATAAATAAATTAACATAATTTTATTATTCCGGAATATAAATAATGTACGTGATTAATCAGACTTATGGTAAGGGATTTCATCTCAATTTGTATTCATTGAGGCTTATTTTAATTTTATATACCTAATTTATTTTATATATTGTATATACTAAACCTTATTCTTATTACATAATTAATAATTCATTCTTAATTTTTATTTTCTTTTAAAATTAATATTACTTTATACAAGGGGATTTGATTTGAATTTTTCCAAGAGGAAAGGTGTTTATTACCTAAATTTCCATTCATTTGGTTATACTTCAACTTCCTCTTCATTATTATGGAATTATTATCTATGAATAAATCTATAAATTGTGTAATTATATATCAACACCTATTTTTTTATTTCAATTTGTTCACATAATCACTTAATTGATTAATTATCACTTTAAATGTTATTATCTTTATGAATATTTTTTTTTCTAAATCTATTGTTCTTGAGACATGTTTGATACCGTGTACCATGATTTTATTGTATGGTGCACTATATGACTAATGAATGAATTTTTATACATTAATTAATTTAATTAATGGAATTTATAAATCCATATCATACTCTTTCTTCCAATTACATTTTATTCAAAAGTTACCAAAGTGGTAAAGGCTTTATGTTATAATATATTTTCTTTTTCAGATTTTTGATGTTCAAGGTTCTATTGGGGGAAATAATATATAGTTTTTTCTTGAACACAATAAATTTTATTCTCCTATATTCATGATTTTCTTTACATTTTTTTCCATTTCCTCCTATATTAAATAAAGTAACATTATGAAAGTTTTTTGAAAGGAATATCGATAGTGTACCTTATTTTACATATGGATTCCTTCTATTTCATGTCTATATTTTCCATAAAAAATTTCAAAGAATGTTTTTTATATTATATTATGATTTATTAAATAATTTATTTTTTTTACATTTTTTCAAAAAGGATTAAAAGTATCATTTCTATCTTTTTCCGAATGACAAACTTTTTTAGTTTTTTTACAAAAGTTTGAAAGGACTGTTTTCTTTTAAATTGTATATAATAAATATAATTTCCTGTCATTATGAACACTAAATTATTTCAAGAATACTTTACAAGTTTCCACGGTTATTCTAAATGAAAATATTTTTTATAGTATTTTTTAAATTTTTATATATATTGAATTGATTTCAATGTGAAAAGTGTATTTTTATCTATAAATATTCTATGTTATCAATTAAATCCATTTTCATCAACAACAAAAACCATTAATGTTATATATTGTTTATAAATTCTTTCTATATGTCTATTATATATATACCTATCAAATTCTCCCTTCCTTGGATGGGGTAATACATGCCTTAAGTTCATTTTTAAAACAAATCCTTTATTAAATTTATTTTTATTATTATATAAGGAAATATTATACATACCATTTCATTATATGGGTAATTATTATGATGATTTCTTATGGTTGATTTCCTTTTATAGAAAACATAATAATGGGCATGTTATGATAGTTTCATCCAAATAGCACTCTAATGAATTGGGTAATGTTTTTCTCTCATGGAATGTTACGTATGGGATTTGGGAGTAAACTTAATCCATTATGGGACTCTATCTGCCATGTGATGTTATATTGGAAGTTAGCCTTAACTTATTATTATGTCATGTTTTTGTCACTGCCAATTTCCTATATTATCATGATCTTATTATATTATTTTTTATGTTATTTTCCCAAGTTATTACTCTTGATCCTTCTCATATATGATATCATGTTATAGCTTTTAGTCAACTATTACACTTCCTTATCATGTTTATTATCTTAGAGGTATTTGTATATCCCCTCCATTGTATATGTTTTCTTTATATTATCTTATGTGTTTTAGGATCTTAATGGGATTTTGGAGCTCATTATGGAGTCTAAAATAAATAAGTTTTATTTTCATATTGATGTTTTATTTACATAATATTCAAAATACAGTAGGACTTTCGATCCTTATTTTTGTGTTTTTTGGATATGTACATTAAAATTCATGTTTTAATGTCTATAAATGGTTTGGGTTTCTATATTAGGGCTTGTATATTACTAGAATCAACATAACATCAGCTAAAATCTACAAAATAAAATGTTAAATTACAATAATTAATGATTTTTTGATTTGAAACCATTATACCTTTGTGACATACCTTAAAATTTTATATTTTTTATTTTTAGAATCTATAAATAGACATGGTAGGATATCCACATTACAATCCTATTTATCATTCAAAAATTACTCAAAATACTCTTTCCTTATTTGTAATAGAATTAGTATAGAAGAAGATGTTGTTTAATGATATTGAAGGGTATTATTTGTGTTAAAAAATTAATATGTGATGATTTATCATTTATTATGGTGGGATTACTAAATTTCTTTTTATATTACTTTCATGGATACCCACTATATAAAATAATAAGAAATAACAAAAAACAAAATTATTGTGGAAAATAGGTTACATATTTCATTGTTCTTATTGTTATGGTTTGTGTTCATTGAGATGGGGAATATTAGATAATGGGTGTTATCATTTATTAATTATATTCTTTAAAGGGAATTTTTTCAAATATATTTATATCTTATATCATTCATTACACTTTTATGTTAACCCACCATTTTTATCCTTATAATTTTCAACATTATTTACCGAACAACCCTTAGAATCAATGTTATTTTATTTTTCTAAAATACCTTAATTTTAATATTGATTTTTTTATTTATTAGGTAGATATTCAGATACATTATAATTTTATGGTTAGGATGTATATACTCAATGTTTGACCATAACTCTAGTTATTTTTTCTAGGAGTAATACGAGAGTTTTTTTGGGAAGGTAGATAAAAAATATGCATGAATATTAAAAATAAGTTGAAAGATGTGAATGGAAGTTATGAATAGTATCATAAATTCAAGGGGAAAATAAAAATACATGGGTTGAATAGTTTTCTTAAAGATTTCGGATTTTAAAATATATTTATTGTGTGATTCTTAAAAATTTTATTTTTTCTGATAATTTTTTTTATTCATGATATTTAACCTTGACTAACATGGGTTTAATTTGCAATGTTGTGTATATTTACTCTTGAGGTCATGAAACTATTTATATTTGGGGGGGGTTTGATCATTAGAATTCATGATTTATTTTTATTTAATAATTATTTTTTCTAATTTTAATTATTATAATTTTTAATGGAAGGAATTTAATATATGTTAAATTTGAGGGATTATTTGTGAAAAATGAAAAGATGATTTCAATGGAAACCCAAATATATAAGATTAAATTTTTTGGAAGCATGTGTACATTGAAATGACTTACATATTGTAATAAATCTTGTGTATGAGTGAAGATACAAGACTATTAAGTTTCCATGAGTAGTGTACTTTTAAGATCTGAGTTAGAATAAATCACTCATTATTGGAATATATAATAATAAATGAGCTATTTCATAAGCTCATTTTATAATAATATTAATAATTTGTTGAGTTTCATTAGAGTAACATGTGTGTAAATCATACCATGATATCGATACAATAGAGAAAAACAATGTTTTAATTAGATTAACTCATCCCAATACTACCTACATAATATTAAAATAAAAATTTTAGGATATAAAACTAAATATAACACTATGATATTATAAAATCCAAGTGAGTTATTTTTATGGAATAATAACAATATTGTGTCATTACTCGACCTACTACAACATGAACCGCTACATAAGAGGAAAATTTCCATCCTTTCCATGAGATTCTTATACCATGTTAATTGATGTTGCGCCATAATAAATATGAAACAAGGAAGGAAAATGGAAATCATAAGTATCCTAGGGATGTTATTGAACTATGATAGGGTTTGGTGTGCCATGAAATATTGGTTTCTTCTTGATTATATGTTGAAGTAGAAAATTTATTCATGGGAGGAGGATAGTTGTGGTGTGATTATTTTGGTTGTTCTAGGAGTATATAATATTTTTAAACAGAAATAATAGTGTTATATTTATTATGATATAAAGGTCACCCATTATTTTATGTTTTTATAACTGTAATAAATATAGGAAACCATTTATCTCTTATTCTAGTGATATCATTGATAAATATTTTGAGGGTGATAAGGGTGATGTTCCACTTGATTTTTAGGGATGTTTCTAGGGATTTGGTGTCACGAACCAGGTCTGGTCGCCCTTAAAACCAGAACCCGACCCAGCCCATAGCAAGGCCTGAAGGGTTTTCCATATCCCCACGGGATGTAAAAAGTGCCCATATATCATAAATAATGGTTTGGGAATTATTTACCAGAATTAGGATACATAAAAAAAACAAAAAACAATCAATAAACCAAATCTAAAAATTCATGCCAAAAAAAGCCTTAATTAAAAATTTAGAATAGAATACAAGGTTTTTAACATAACACAAGAGGTACCAAACTAAAAAATTAGTAGAAAAAACCACCCAAAGACCTCCACATGACAAGGGGTCATCACCCAAGAGCCATCTTCACAACGCTGCGCAACGGAAGCAACTAGAAACCCAAACTGTCGTCTCTAAAAGCCTTTCCCTTACCTCTGTTAAACCTAACCAAGTATAGTTAAACCCAAAAATTTATGTAGGGTGTGAGTATAAGCCCAATAGGATACCAAACAATGATACAATGTGACAAGCATTATAAGATAAAAATATTGCAGGTGTTATGAAGAAATAATGGTAGAAATAATTTCTAAAGGTGCATCTTTTATATGAAAACCATTTTCAAAGTGGGTTTTTTTAAAGAATGGGAACATTTAAATAAAACATGTAATATAATTAATTTTCCATCCAAACACACTATAAGCTAAAGATAAATTCCAAGTAGTCAATGATCACTCAACACAGGAACACCCCTAAGAACTAGTTAGTTGTGAGCCTCAGTTACCTCTCCTCTCAGTGTGAAAGTAACCTCAAAAATATATGTTATAATGAATGATATACTAGTATGGGAAAAACCCATAACCTATTTTTCCCTAACATCATCATCATCATAATTGTTTTAGTGTTTTCAATTTCAAACTTCCTAAGTGAAATAGAGAAAACCCACTCTGGATCACTAGCATGCTAGTACACATCCGCCCACCTTGATTCCTAGGTTTCCCTCATTGTGATAAAAAAAGTTCCACATGCTACCAAATTTCATTTACACAAAAAAAACATCAGTTCTGTTCATACACACTAAAAATATTTTCTATACATGCATTTCACTATTTTTATAAATCAGACAAATGCTTAAAATTCCCATAAAACAATTATATAAGTTATAACGAAACGTTGCACATAAAATCCATTTTAAACACTAATTTTAACACCAAATGCATACAAATATTACACCAAACCATAATTTTCAGCACTAAAACATTTTTATAAAGTCATTAAATGAATTATAAAACAACACCAATTGGTACAACATGTAATTCACAAGTAAAACACCCATTTTCACACAAAATTGGGACTTAAAAATCAACCGCTTAACAAATGACAACAAAAATACTTTTCGCACTAAAAATATCAAAAGAGGAACATAAAAGAAATATAAATCCAACAACCTAACTCATTATACAATTCTTACATATGGAATCACCTACCATATATGTAAAAACCCTCAAATACTTGTGTATAACTTCAACCGCACCACTACCACACCACAAGGGAGTGAAAATAAACATAAAACCACAATATAGGACCAAGAAACTCAAAAACAAACCCTAGGTACGAAACCCTAGTTGTTGGACATTAGGAACTTCAAGAAGGAGGGAAGAACCCCTATGGAAATGGAATGAACAAGAGAGGAAATCACTTAGTTGAGAAACATTGAATAAATCTCCCCAAACACACCAGTAGTTGGATCTCCAAGCATATAAAATTGAAATAGGGGTTCTAATAAGGCCGAGGAGGTCAAGTGGGAACTGAAATGGGGGAAAAGGGTAAAAAATGAATTATTTATAAAAGAAACAAATTACCTTTACAAATTTGTATGATTTGAGAAACCTTGAAGAGGTTATCCCTAATACCCTATAAATATGAGTCCAAAGATGGAAAATGAATCATGGGGGTGTGCCTAGGGTTTTTGGTCTTGAGTGAGGGGTGGAATGAATGAAAAATATTTAAAAATGAATTAGATATAAAAGTAATAACTTATTTTTTTAAAATTGGAAATGGGCTCATTGGTTAGCCCAATTCCTGAATAAATCACCCAAATCCCCCATGATTATGAGTTCCTAAGGGGTCCAAATGGATATTGTGGTTTTAAATGGTCAGGTGAGGCCATGTGGGAAGTAAAATGGGTGAAAATTTTTAAATAAAGGAGTTATAAAAGAAGCAAATATTGTTTTTAAATCTGGAAATGGGGTCACAGTTTGGCCCAAATCATGATGAAACCACCCGTTTCTTCCAAAATTACAGGGAAACCCCTGAAAACAAAGAAATAATAGAAATTACATGAAAAATACCTTTAAAATAATTCATTAATGTGACAATTCTTCCCACCATAAAAACATTCATCCATCAAAAATTCATCTTGAATCCTAATCAAATTAGAGAAATGGAAACTGTTCTTCAACCCAAGACTTCTGCTCCCATGTCTCATCCTCATCGGTCTCATTTTGTGAGAGGACTCGAACAAGAGTAATAGTCTTCCCTCAAAGAACTTTTTCTCAAGATTCCATAATATGCACTGGTCACTCAACCATAGATAGATCAGGTTCCAACTCCAACTCCTCCCAACTCAGAACATGGGACGAGTCCAAATAGTATTTCTTTAGCTAGGAGATGTGGATCACATCATGGATTGATGTCAACTAAGAGGAAAAATATAAATGTTATTCTACCTTACAAATCCTATCAATGATTTAAAAAGGTCTCACATACCTTGGTTTTAGAATCCCTTTCTTACCAAGATATTAATGACACAAGTGAGGTGCCACTTTCAAGATACTCGGTCACCCACATAAAACTCAAAATCTCAATTCCTTTGATCATCATAAGACTTGTGTCAAAATTGGGCTTTCAAAAAATATTTTCTAATCAACTAAAACATGTCCTACATCTCATTAACAATACTTGGACCCAACAGCAAGGTCTCTCCCACCTCCGCCCAACATAAATGAGATCAACACGACCGACCATAAAGTGCCTCTAATGGTGCCATCTTGATTGAGGATTGGTATCTATTGATATAGGAAAACTCTACCAATCCCAAATAGAAATATCCTGAACCACCAAAATCTAACACATGTTCCCAAAGAATTTCTTCAAAAATCTAATTATCCTACTCCATCTAACTATCCCTTTGAGGGTGTTATGTTGTACTCAATTATATTTGTGACCCTAGGGCCTTCTGAAGGAAACTCCAAATTTGATAGGAAAAACAAGGGTCCCTATCAAAAATTATAGCTAATGGAACAACATGGATCCTCAAAACTTCCCACACATACAACCGGCCAAATTCCTCCACTGTGGTCAAATCATTGATTTGAATTAAATGAGGTGATTTTGTCTGATGATCAATCATCAACCAAATAGCATTCTTTCCCTGAGGTATATAATTCAAGAAAACTATCAAATCCATGGAAGCCTCGTCCCACTTCTAGGTAGGAAGGGATAATGATTGAAGAAAACTAGAGGGTATTTGATGCTCTTCTTTCACCATCTAACAAGTATAACATCTTGATACAAAGTAATATATGTATCATCTCATTCCTAGACACCATAACTGGAGACAAACATCATAATACATATTGGTGGAACTAGGATGGACAACCCATTGAGATCGGTGTGTATCCTGCATCACCACATTCCACAGAGACAAAGGCACCACTAAGAGGCCCTTGAATCACAAGATACCATCAGGGGACAACGACCAATTAGAATATGTCTCCCCAGCATGAAAAAACTTCCTTGACCATTGACATAGATCATCACTTGGATGATCCCACTGAATCAATTCCACAAGATAAGGGGTAAACTAAACCTAAGACAAGAACACACCTCCACTATGCTCCTTGGTCTTCACATGAATCTGAGAAAAGAGCCCCATTAGAGTCCACTCATCACTATACTTCTTCAAATCCTACACAGATAATCTTCTTCTCAAGGCATATGCCACCATGTTACCCTTCCCCAGGGTGTAAATGATATCGAATTCAAAACCCTACAATTACTCAATCCAATGTCCCTACCATAGGTTAAGATCCTTCTGAGAGAAGATGCAGGTTGCTATTGTTATTAGAATAGACCACAAACTTCTCCCCAAAGAGGTAGTGACACCAAGTCTTCAAAGAATATATCAAAACTGCTAGATCAAAGTCAGGGGTAGAGAAATTATTTTCGTGAAGTCGTAGTTGGTGGGATCCATATGCCACTACATGATCATCCTTCATAATCATACACCTAAGACCCATACCTATTGTGTCACAATAAACCACATAGACCTTTCCAGATTTTGGAAATACCAACACGAGAGTGGTAGTCAACCTCCGCTCCATCTCCTCAAGGGTGCCTGACATTCTAGGGCCAAAACTAACTTCACCCCCCTTCCTGGTGAGACTGGTCATGGGTGAAGAAAGATGAGGTAAATCTTGAAAAAATCGCCTATAGTATCCTGCCATGTTGGGGAAACTCCTGATCTCAAACACATTCTTCAGCTTCTCCCATGACATCACTGCACTGATCTTTTCGTGATCCACTGAAACTCCCAACTCCAAAATCATATGCCCTAGAAACTTCACCTCCCTAATCCAGAAGGTGCACTTAGACAACTTTTTAAAAAGGCGGGGATCCTATAAAGTTCCCAACATGATCCACAAATGATGCTCATTCTCCTCCTATGATCCAGTGTAAACTAGGATGTCATCTATGAATATCATTAAAACGAGTTTAGATACTAGTGGAACGCCCTATTATTGAGTTCTATAAAGACCATAGGATTGTTGGTCAACCCGAAAGGCATGACCATGTACTCAAAGTAGTCGTACCTGCATCAGAATTCTATCTTCAGGATATATTCCTCCTTCACCCAGATTTGGAGGTAACTCGAATGAAAGTCTATCTTAGAAAATCACTTCGCACCCTTCAACTGATCAAACAAGTAATCTATTTAGGGAAAATGTTATTTTTTCTGGATGGTTACCTTTTTCAGCTTCCGATGGTCAATACACAATCGAAGGGATCCGTCTGCCTTCTTCAAAAAAAGGATAGGAGCGACCCAAGGAGAGACGCTCGGGTGAATGAATACTTTGGCTTCCAAATCATCCAATTGTATATTTAATTCCATTAGATTTATGGGAGACATAGGATATGAGGGAAGAGATATTAGTTGTGTTCCTGGCAACAAATTTATCAAGAACTCCACACCCTGATCTGGGGGAAATTTTAAAAAATCATATGATAATACCTACAGAAACTCATCTACTACAGAAGGTAACCCACCCATAAGAGCATGACCAATTTACTCTAGAACGAGCAACAAAAACTAGAAGACAATATTTCCCAACTTTGGGAGTGGAGGTCATGCATGACCCGACCGAGGATCTCATTCCCCATGAAAAACCTGAGGACTGCCATCAGGTGCTGTGAAACTCACCCACCACCTATAGAAATAGATGTCCACTTGAAAGTGAACTATCCAATCCATGCTAAGGACTATGTAAAAAATATACATATACAAGATCAATAGGTCCACTATATATCTACCACAGACACAGTAAGTGAACATAATAGGAACTTGAGACCCTACCCCTTCTTCTTACCCAGCGGCATCACCAACTCCATCACAACTGATAGAAAATCAGTTGAAAAATTTAGTGTTCTCCCAAAATGGTTAGAGATAAATGAAATAGAAGAACCAATATAAAAAATATTAATAGCTATTGAAGAAGAAATCAAGATAGTACCTTGAACTATTGAAGGCTAGGCATCTGATCTAGCGGGTGCCTGCTCCCCTACATAAAGATTCCTACTATCGTACTGCGAATAGATCCTCTCTTGTGGCTCTTCCCTAAGACAGATCTTTCCAGAAGATGATTTGTCCCTACCACCACATTCACTAAACAAAGATCCCCTTGTCCACGATGGATCTGAATGAGCTAGCACTCCGCTAAAATCCACTAATCATGAACCACTTTAGAGTGGATGTGCCATCTTGAAAAAACACTACAAGTATCTCATACCTCCACAATGATAGCAGGGCTTCAGAGGATATGTTCATGTTGGTTAGGTGTTCCCTAACCTCCCACACTGGTGGCACACAATAGGACTTGAATCAGAATCCACTAAAGAAAACTGCCTGGATGGTTGGCTGAACTATCACCTCCCTTATTCCCCTGCTCCTCTCACTTCCTTTTCTTCTTTGAAGAATTCACACCACCCATCACTGACACTTCTCCATAGAAACCAAAGTACCCTTTGCATTAAATATATACCATACAATCCTGATCAACCACCTTGGAATAATTCTTCAACTTGAATAGGAAAACCTAGCAATATATCTCTGGATGAAAATCCCACTTGAACATTTGAGCCTTCATCTACTAATTGGACACCATTTCCAGAGCATAGAGGACCAGCTCATCAAAACAATTAGCATAATCAATCATTGAATGTTTCACCTGAACCAGCTCCATAAACTCCAAGGATCTAGCATATGCCAATACTTCAGGGTAGTACTGGTCATTGAAGGTAACCTTGAAGTCCTTATAGCTCATTTGTTCATACTTCCTTGCTTGAAGCACTGATTCCCACTATATGCGGCTAAGAACATCTAATAGAAAAGAGGAAAACTTCACCCTAACCTCCTCAGGTGTGTCAAGGAAAACAAACATGCACTCAATATTCTTGATCCACTTCTCTTATTCTTGGGGTTTTGTGCTTCCTCAGAATGTAGGGGGCTTGTTCTTTAGGAACTCCTAGCCTTTTTCATTACTAAGACTATACTCCTCTTCCATAGATGGAGTAGGAGTGGTAGATACTCCCTATCCTAGGGCATGGATAGCCCTGACCACATCTTCTACCATCCTTTGATCAATCGATGAGGGAAAAATCTCTCTAGAGTCCTTCTGTGGGTGCATGAGAGCTTCCTGGGGAGGCATGTCGCTACACAAGGAAACAGTCAAAAAATAAATAATCACTACATAAATTCTAAAAAAAATTAACTATTACATCAAATATAAATAAGTCAAACACATAACAATAATGAAATAAAAAACCACTTCCACTCCCAGCTGATGTCTACATGCAGTCGGCAGCTCGCACATCCCACTTGGAAGAGAATTCAAACAAACAATCCCAACATCCCATGGGACTCAAGGTTTGTGACAAGAGGTACAGTACAGGAACCCTACTCATAAAAAAACTCAAATCCCTATTAGTCATATCTCATATCTAACCAGACTCACCCCAAAATAATAATATGACCCAAAAAGATAAACCTCCTCTGATCACATTTTGTCACGAACTGGATCTGGTCACCATCAAAATCGCCACCCGACCCGGCCCGTGGCAAGTCCATAAGGGATTTCCCTATCCCCATGGTCTGGAACAATTTCCTAGGTATCATAAATAATGGTTTGGTAATGATTTACCTAAATTAGGATACACAAAACAACCAAAAACAATCAATAAACAGAATCTCAAAATTCATGCCAAACAAGCCTTAATTAAAAATCCAGAACAAAATAAAAGGTTTATAACATGACACAAAAGGTAAAAACTAAAAAAATTTCATAAAAAGAACCCAAAGACCACCACATGACAAGGGGTCATCACCCACCATCCATCTCCACAACACCGCCCAACAAAAGCAATTAGCAACCCGAACCACCATCTCCAAAATCCTTGTCCTTACCTGTGTCAAACATAACCAAGTATACTTACACCCAAAGGTTTAAGTAGGGTGTGATTATAATACTAATAGTATAAAACCAAAATATTCCATATGAAAATTAGATAAAAATCTTACAAGTGTTATAAACAAAGAATAGTAGCAATAATTTCTAAAGGAAAATCTTTCAAATGAAAACAATCATAAAAGTAGGTAACATTAAAGAATGGGTAAATTTAAATAAAACATTTAAGATAATTAATTTTCCATCCAAACACACCATAAGACAAAGATAAATTCCAAATAGTCAATGAGCACTCAACACAGGAACTACCCTAGGCACTAGTTAGTTGTGAGCCCCAAGCACCCCGGATCTCAGTGTGAAAGATACTATAACAATATCTATTATCATGCACAATAAACTAGAATGGGAATCACCCATAACCTATTTGTCCCCAAAATCATCATCATCATAGTTTTTTTAGTGTTTTCAATGTCAAACTTTCTAAGTGAAATAGGGACAAAACCACTCTAGATCACTAGCATGCTAGTACATGTTCTCCCACCAAATACCCAGGGTTCCCTCTTTGTGCTCAAACATGTTACACATGATACCAAATTTAATTTACATATAAAAACTCCATTTCTATTCATACACACTCAAAACAGTAGCTAAAGATTCATTTCACCCTTTGTATAAGTCAAAAAAATTCTTGGAATTAACATAAAACAATTACCCAAGTTATAACAAAACATTGCACATAAAATCCATTTACGACCCCCTATTTTATCACCAAATGCATACCTATATTACAAAAAACCAGACTATTCAGTAATAAAACATCTTTATATAGGCATTCTATGAATTATAGAACAACACTAATTGGTGCAACATGGAATGCACAAGTAAAACACCCATTTTCACATAAAATTGGCACTTAAAAATCAACAGCTTAACAAATTCTACCAAAAATAGTTTCCTCACTAAAAGTAATGAAATTGGAACCTAAAATAAATATAAATCTAGCAATATAACTCATTATACAATTATTACATATGGATTCACCTACCATATATGTCAAACCCCTCAAATCCTTGTGTGGAACTTCAAACGCACCATTGTTGCACCACAAGGGAGTGAAAATGAATCTAAAACCACAAGATATGACCAAGATAATAAAAAAACCCTGGTACCAAACCCTAGTTTCTATAAATTTGGAACATCAAGAAGGAAGGGAGAAACCCTAAGGAAATGGAAGGAACAAGAGACGAAATCACTTATTTGAAAAACATTAAATAAATCACCCCAAACACACTAGTATATGGATCTCCAAGAAGAAAAAAAGTAAATTGAGGTTATAATAAGTCTAATGAGTCATGTGGGGACTGAAATGTGGGGAAAGAGTAAAAAATGAATGATTTATGAAAGAAACAAATTACCTTTCCAAATCTGCAAAATTTGAGAAACCTTTAGTAACTTCACCCTAATACCCGATGAATATGAGATGCAAAGAAGGAAAATGGAACATGTGGGTGCGCCAAGGGTTTGTGGGATCGAGTGAGAGGTGGAATGACTGAAAAATATTAAAAAATTAATGACATATAAAAGAAATAATTTTTTTTAAAAAAAATGTAAATTGACTCATGGGTTGGCCCAATTCCTGACTAAATCACCCAAATCCACCATAATTATGAGTTCTTAAGGGGTAAAAATAGATATGGGGGTTTTAAATGGTCGGGGAAGGCCAAGTGGGAAGTTCAATGGGTGAAAAATGTTAAAAACAATGTATTTATAAAATAATGAGTTTTTTTAAATCTGGAAATGAGATCACGGTTCGGATCAAATCATGATAAAACCACCACTTGATCTAAAAATGCATGGGAAACCCCCAAAAACAAAGGAAAATATAAATTACATAAAAAACCTTTAAAATAAGTCTTGGATGTGATAATTCCATAATGATAAAGGGTTAAAGGGATAAATGATATGACTCATGTCAACAAGGTGCACCTTCCTTTTAAGGAGTCTACATGATTAGAACTCCATAGTTAAGAATGCTTGGGCTAGAGTAATGACCAGGATGGGTGACCTTATGGGACGTTTCTCTAGTTGTGTGTGAGTGAGGAAAAAGCTTACTGGAATGGACATGTGTTAGCCTGTGGGGATTTTCATTAGTCAAATGACCCATTTGGGAACGTGGGTGTGCCCCAGGGTGGAGACCACATGTGTGTGGTGCAACTGGCGGTACCTGGTGGGCTAGAACTCGATGACCATATTAAGGTAGGGTGTCTATGTTGTCACTGGTACCATATTAAGAAAGGGTATCTGAGGGGAAACTGATGGTACCTAGTGGGACAAAACTCGATGACCATATTAAGGTAGGGTGTTTGTGATGTCACTCGTATCCAGTTGTTATATTTTGTATCATATGAGGAACCCATACTTAAATGTGGTGCACTGCCTAGGTTGAGATTTACGGCCAACAATGAGGACGTTGTGCTCTAAAGGGGGGGGGGGAATGTAACACCATATTATTATAAAGGGTTAAATGGATAAATGATATAACTCATGTCAACAAGGTGCACCTTCCTTTTTAGGAGACTACTTAATTATAACTCCACAAGTAAGTGTTCTTGTCCTAGAATAGTGACCAGGATGGGTGACCTTCTGGGAAGTTTCCTAGGGTGTGTGTGAGTGATGGAAAATCACTCTAGAAAGGACATGTGTTGGCTTTTGGGGGATTTCATTAGTCATATGACTCATTCGGGCACATGGGTGGGCCCCAAGGTGGAGACCATGTGCCTGTGGGGCAACTGGTGGTACCTGGTGGGCTAGGACCTGATGGCCATGTTAACGCAGAGTGTTTATGCTCTCACTAGGATCTAGTTGTTACATTTGGTATCAGATGAGGAACCCATCCTTAAGTGTGGTGCACTGCGTGGGTTGAGATGTAGGGTCCATAATGAGGATGTTGTTCTCTTGGGGGGGTAAATGTAACACCCCGGGATTATAAAGGGTTAAATTTATAAATGATATGACTTGTGTCAACAAGGTGCGCCTTCCTTTTCCGAAGCCTACCTAGTTAGAACTCCACAGGTAGGTGTGTTTGGCCTGGAATAGTGATCAGGATGGGTGACCTTCTGGGAAGTTTCCCAGGGTGTGTGTGAGTGAGGAAAAAGCATGCTGGAAAGGACATTTGTTTGATTGTGGGGACTGTCATTATTCATATGACCCGTTCAGGAATGTGGGTGGGCTCTAAGGTGGGGACCACGTGTTTACGGGGCAACTGGTGGTACTTAGTGGGTCAGGACCTGACTTCCATGTTAAGGTAGAGTGTTTATGCTCTCACTAGGACCCATTTCTTACATTTGGATTTGATGATAAAGATGGAATAATTAATATAGAGGTATATAAATTTTTATCTATGGTTTTTTCATATAAATATAGGTTGATTTTCTGCATCTGGACAAAATTATATCAATTATATATGCTAATAGAATCAATATTGGAGTTAAAATTTGTGAGAGTCTTTGGTTGGTTAGTTAGAGTTAGTAACTCTCTCATGATTAACATATGTGGGTTACTTTATTATGTTGAGTTATGTAATAAATTGGGATTGGATATTATAGTAATATTATTTTTAATGGTAATTTTGTTATTTTTTTTTGTATTTAATATTTATTCTATACCTTTTCTTTCTTATTTAAGAAATACCATTTTTTATTGATTGAGATGATTTATTTAATACATGACTAAATTTCTTTAATTCATGAATGAGTTTTGTATGAATTGGGGTGATCATGTTTTAATATGGTCTTGGATTTCTTTATTTCTTAATAAACCAAGGTAGGGTGTTTGTGCTTTCACCGGGACCCAGTTGTTACATTTGGTATCAGAGGAGAATCTCAGCCTTAAGTGCAGTGGACTGCCGGGGTTGAGATATAGGGCCCACAACAAGGACATTTTTATCTAATGGGGGATATGACTCATGTCAACAAGGTCCACCTTCCTTTTCGATAGCCTACATGATTAGAACTTCAATGTTATGCGTGCTTGGCCTGTAGTAGTGATCAGGATGGGTGACCTTCTAGAAAGATTCCTAGGGTGTGTGTGGGTGAGGACAAAGCAAGCTAGAAATTACATGTGCTGGCCTATGGGGACTTTCATTAGTCATATGACATGTTCGGGCACATGGGTGGGCCCCGGGGTAGGGACTACGTATCTGCGAGGCAACTCGTGGCACCTGGTTGGCCAGGACCTGATGACTATGTTAAGGTAGGGTGTTTGTGTTGTCACTGGGACACAGTTGTTACATTTTAAGTTGATGATAATGATAGATTAATTAATATAGAGGTATATAAGGATTTATCTATAGTTTTTTCAAATAAATAAAGGTTGATGTTCCACATATGGATAAAATTATATCAATTATATATAATGAGAGAATCAATATTGGAGTTAAAATTTTTGAGAGACTTTGGTTGGTTATTAAGAGTTAGTAACCCTATCATGATTAACATGGGTGGGTTACTTTATTATGTTGGGTTATGTAATAAATTTGTATTTGATATTGTAGTAATCTTATTTTTAATGGTAAATTTTTAGGATTTTTTATTCAATATTTATTCTATATATTTTATTCTTTATTTAAGAATTACCATTTTTTATTGATTGAGATGATTTTTGTAATGCATGGCTAAAATTATTTAATTCATGCATGACTATTGTTTGATATGGGGTGATCATGTTTTAATATGGTTTTGGATTGATTTATTTCTAAATAAATCAAGGTATATGACCATAATTAAATGGAATTTCAGTAATTAGAGAGTGAATGATTGACCATGTGTTTTCTTAGTTCAAATTATAACAATTAAATGTAAATCAATTTATATATTTTATGATTCAATATCTAATTATTATGAATTTATTAAAACTCATTGTTCTCATAATTAATAGTTCTTTTAAATTAATTTGGTATTATTTTCCAATTGCATCATTCATTCATTTTAACTTTTGAATTAGGTTTTTCATTCTATGATACATTGTATCTATCGGTATAACCTTAGATATGAGTAATATTATTCCTTCACTATTTTAGTTTTATAGAAGTGTAATTATAAATTCCCAACTTTATACCTCATTGTAATAAATGATTCTCAGTGGGCGGTCAACTACCCTTTCTTTACTAGAAAAATATTGAATAAATTTGGAGGAATTATCTAGGAATGAGAAAGAAAAATATGGTAGAGGCCCTAAAGTATTTACCTTTTTTATCCTATAATGAGACATAGAACCTACCTCTTTACCGCGGATAATAATGTGAATGAGGAGCACCATCTAGTTGATTCTGGGCATGGGAAACCTATAATTTCGAATTTTGAGGAAAACTCGACACTGACTACAACCTTTATACACACTATACCTCATCCCACACAATAAATCACTTAAAATAAGGTTTCTATTATAGATATACCATCATAAGATGCACCATTATGCTATAAATAGGTAGTGGTGATAACCCCTCCATACATACCTCTTTTGATAAAGAATATTTTGATAAAATAGATGAGAATAATTATATTTATTAGGAGAAGATACTTGTTTACAACCCCAATGGATATAGAGTTATTGCGTGGAGGAGGAGATGATGATTTAACCTTGATTATTTATATCTTATTGTTCTTTTTTACTGTATTTTGGTGTTTTTCTTCCCACCAAATTTTTATATGATTTTCACTTTTTTGAGATGATTGTTGATCATATTTTGTACTAAAATAGTAACATAAATGTCTCACATCCACATTTTGAAATAGATTTAACATTTTAATGATATTTAAATATCTTTTTGGTCATCCAATTTTTTAATAAATTTCTAAAAATTTAAATTTAAATTTAGCACATTATAGGATACCTATGCTCAAAGATTTTTCATATGTGTTTCATGGATATATAAATTCGTATAAATCAAGATATCAATGAATAAAAGTTTCAATAATCTAGGTAAGAATTTTCTAATTAATTATGAATTTTAAAATCTAATCATTTACCTATTATCATTGACCATCTTTATGCATCTTCTATCATGGATAAACATTGGGGAAACTATTTATTTCAAGTGTGGTGGAGGAATATTTAGAAACCACTTGATTCTTTTTGTCCCTTTTATCTAAGATAAATTATTGTAAAAGAAAATTTATTTAATTATTTAGTAAATATTAAAATTTCTAGAAATAAATTTTATAGATATGGGTAATTTTTTTTAAAATATCAAGATTTTTTAATTTTTGAGTTTGAACTTTAATGGATTATGGATATCTTCTATATTTATAAATTTAATTCTCTAAAATAAAAAATATAATAATTGATTTTTTTCATTCTATGAGTGATTTACCAATATTTTAATTCCCATTATTGGGAGGTATTTTGAATCTCTTTGATAAATTCTTTATAACACCCACCTTCTTTAAATATTCGTTGGACTTACAAACTATTATAAATTTCCTAGATAAATTTACAAAATTATAATATTTATTTCACTTTAAAATTATTGAGTCTAATATTTATTTTTATACCTTAAACCTTTGATACTACCTTTTCATTTCACCCTTATCTTATCCCATAGAAACCACATATAATCTATTAGGATTAGTATATTACAAGTCATTTTTTATGTTAATACCCACATTTTTATGTTTTTCATGATTAAAAATGAGTTGAGTATGGGGGTGAAGTTACCCAATGGATAATTTATATTTTTTCAATGTGGTTGTGAATAAGTAAAGTAATTTTTTTTTGATAAAGATGAGTGAGCTACTCTCATTATGAATATAAAAGAAATAATAAAGTGTGTTGAGTTTTTTCCTGAAGAAGTTTTTTAAATAGATTTATGTAGCCTTTACACATGACAATGATCAATTTTGATTCATTTTTAAGATGATTTTAGATGATGGGATTGTTTTTTATAATATTTTATTGAATTTTGATATTTTTTTCATGTGGGGGAGTTGTAATTGGATGGAATTTTTGATACAAAAAATATTAAATAACATTCGATGGTTATTGGTGAGCTAATATTCTTGTTTAAAGAAAAAATTTATGATGACGGGAGTTCAATTTTTTATATTTAATTGAATGTAAAAAATTTTGTCTAAAATGTGATATTGAAGAACTATCTTTGATAATGTCAATCTAGCTGATTGTATGGAGAATCCATTCATGGTTCACCAATTATACCAACTGATATATTAGGTTAAGGTATATAGTTGGGTGGTTTTTTAAGACAATATAATGTGAGTAAGATAACATTGAGTTGAAATTAAGAGGTGTTTCTATTGTTGGATAAATCATAAAATGTTATATTGTATGAAAAATATAAAATGGAGGAACCCGACACACATATTAGGGTACATGCAACCTCCATATTGTAAAAAAATTAGATTTTATATTTTATTTTTATGGTATAATAAACCCTATCAAGAATCTTGGGATATGAGAAACCATATAAATAATTACAAATCCAACTATTGATACCACATAGTGTATAAAGGAAATTGTAGGGTACAATCCTCATAAGGTAAAGGTAACCATATCATAAACTTTAGAATTTAGTATATCCTATGAAAATAGTGTAATAGAAATGAGAAACCTTTGTAAGATTCCTATAGGGATTTCATAAGATATATTTCCTGGGAACTTTATGAAGATGAAAATTTTCAAAATAAATGGGAGAAATATCATAATGGAAATTATGATAAATCAAGAGACATCAGAATAAAAATATTTTGATAAAATGGAATTTAATTTCAGAAAATGATCATGCACTATTAATTGGTTAATTATAAATCAAAATGATATCATGACTCATCGTGATTCATGATGATAATCCAACATTAAACCAAAGGTAATGCTATGTAAGGATGAATAGTAGTATTTCTCGTTGCAAGGGGATTTTCCACATAAAAATATACGAAGGATTAGATACATGGAATAATTTCAAAATAAATAAAATCTACCAAAAATAACTATAAGATAAAGACACAATATATGAATATTTCATGGATATTGACATAATAGACTGTAGGGGATATTATTTGAAGATTTAATATCATATTAAATGTTTATAAAAGACTAAGCATGTAGGATAATTAAATTTTCTTAAAATCATTGAAATAATATTCATACTAAAATGTGAATATGTATTTGTATGAGAAGAAGATAAAAAGGGGATAACTCTTTGATAGTGTAACTATACTGAAGAAATGCATTTTGTGGAAGAAGGATCCTCTGATACCATTAATACCAAGTATATAATCTATGTATAAAAGTAAGTACAAAAATTTATATACAAGTGAACCTATGTGTTGAATAAGAAAAAGAGGAGACCTATGGTATAATAGTATTATAGAAGGTAATTGAGAAGTGGAGGATCCAACACTACTAAGACTGTAAATATTTTTCATCGAGACTCTATGAGATTGAATATGATCACAAATAATAGTATTCCTATGGTGTATAAAAATTAAAACTTACATGGAGAGTCACTAATTATTTCTTGTAGGTTGAAGATATATTCACTAGAATAAGGCATGACCCTAGAAGAATTAGTGGTACTGGTATTAAAAATACCGTCATTCGGTTAGGATGAATGAGCTATGTAGGACAACATTGACTATATAATATATTAATAAGGAAATTAATGATTTTTTCCATAGGTATTTGTATGATTCCATCCCAACTATTGTGTTCTACTTACTTGGAACTTTAAATCCCTATAATTTATAGTTATAATAAAATCTATGAACTCAATAATGTCATACGTGATAAGAAATATGTTTTCTAGGAAGGAGTCAAACCTTATAAAAACCTATTATGGTTATTTATTTTTCTATTACTATATTTCATATTGTGTTAATGGTTAAGAGAATAGTAATAAATCCATATCTCTTAACTAGGAAAAATGTTAAAGTATAATATGATATAATTTGGTGAGAAAATAAAAACATTGAAAAATTTTGTTTTTATTGATTCACACCACTTCTTAGTGATCCTCCACAATCCATTGGGCTATACAAGTGATAACATAGATAATATATTTTTCCCTCTAATTGTATTTAAATTTTTCTAAGTTTTTTTATAATCCACACATGAAGTGTGAATTTTAATAAAACATAGAAGTGACTCATATATAGAACTCAATATCCATCCTTTTCAAAGAAGAAATAATGGTTTATATCAAAACATTATTAAATAATAAGAAAATATAGGTAATGAATATGAGACATATTAAAATTTTAAATTTGATTAACCACTAATTTAATATAACCAAAGTGGTAAGTGTTTTGTAATTTATCATCAATATTTTTTATTAAATAACTTCTTACTTTGATAATATTATTATTGAGAAATCACTTAGTTATATTTAGTTTGATAATAGAGACTATTTAAAAATGAATCATGTTGATGTTATCTCATTAATATTAGAGTTTATAAAGGGATTACAAGATGAAAATTAATATTTATATTTAAAAGATAATTGTGTGGAAAAATAATCATATGAGTAATTGAATAAGTAAAATAATATCATTGAGGATATGGATGATAATGAATAAATTTTACTACATTATAAATAGAAACATCCCATGGAAAAATAAAAATTATAACTAGAAATTGATGATAAATCAAAGAAAAGTGTATATTATGAGGGAAATTTCTATTCACTAAAGGAGTTTTACAATACCTTTATTTATATTTAAGATAATCAATAGGAGGTAAAAGAAAATACGATAAGTCATATTGGAAACTATTTATAATAGGTAATAAAAATGTATAATTATCATATTTAGAAGTTTGAAAAGTAATTTTATGATGGAATTAGAGTTTTGGAGGGTAATAATAATGTTTTCAACATTAAATTTCTTGATCTTAATGTTAATATAAAAAATATAGTGATTGATAATATCATGTATTCATAAGATATTGAGATAAATAATGTAAACACCCAAAAATTTTGTTTTAATTTCTTCTGAAAAGGGTCACATGTAAGTGGAAAACATATCTTGAAATCATTCAGAAAATTGTTCTCTTCCAGATCTCATATAATGAAAACCAATAGCGTAGAAACTATTTTTCTACTAATTCTATTATATCCATTTATATATGTTCAAGTATAAAATATAAATATAAACGAGTACCCAAAATTATTTTGAAACCCACTATTTCACCAAGTTTTTTATGTTGATATTATCAGGATAAGAAGATGCTTAATAAGATCCCCAAAATAAAGGTTAATTTCCACAAAACAATATTGTATCTATCCTAAATAGATAGCATAAAAAAGAAAAAAGAAGAGGTTTGTTGGCCACTATCGGTGTTTCTAGAGTATTGGAAATAGGTCCAACATAATTTTATTATAATGTGTCAATTTATGAAGATTTTAGAAGTCCTGAATATATGGGGATAATACCTAAAAAAAGTTTACACGAATTTTTTGGATCAAAATGATAGATGATACAAATAGTAGTATCGTAATAATGATGCTCAATGTACAAGAGTAGGGGTGAATTGTATACTTCAAAAATTTGTTGGAACTTTTAAATATGAATATTTGAAACCTTTATAGTGTTTAACAAGGTTAAACAAGGTAAATTCACAAAATCTTTAAGTCCCACAAACTTGATTTATTTCGGAAATATGATTCCGAGAATGTAATTACAGAAATGTGGTTTCGGAAATGAAACTTAACAAAAGTTTAAAAAGATAGAGATTATACATTAATGTTTATAGAATCATACAAAATCAGAGTATACAAGTATAAGGAAGTATAAGATAGTTATACTTTCCTCGACAATCAAAATGCAGTGGAAAACATGAAACAAATAAGTAACAAGTATTAAATCTTTTAACCTAAAGAGAAGGGTATACAACAACCTTAGATAAAGGTCCCTTGATTTATACTTTCAATAAAGTCTATCTTTCCCACACCGGGGTAACCCCTCGATATGAAGATCAGAGTCTGGCTTGTTATCCCCGCAAGCCCTCAACTTCAAGGTAGTCGGCACCTATGTCTTCCTCAGCAAGTAAGTCCTCAAACTTTAAGGTAGTTGGAACCTCTGTCTTCCTATCCCAGGAGGCCCTAGAGTTTACTCATCAACATTCAGAGTCACAAAAAGAAATTCTGAACAAGATGTTCAGTACGCACAAAGCATGAAAGTCTCTCTCTAGAAATCACTTCAGCAGCAAATAATCTCTAGATTTGCATAACAGTTCATCAATGTTGTGAGCTCTTTCAAATGAACTCCTATTTATAGGTACAGCTTCAATGGTCAGCTCCCTCCTCCAACGATCATATTTTTCCTTAAATTTTGGAGGGACCTGTACACGTGTCACTCAAGCAACGATTAGTTAGTAACTGAATGTATGACATCATTTTATAACCAAAACATGTGAAGAAAAAATATGGTCACATAACCAAAATAAAATATTCATAATGTAAAGAAAAATGAAACTTCAGAGTCTACCCAAAAAACTATTCAGCGTCTTTAATACATGGATATTCAGATTCTGTTTTTCAAAATAATTCAAAGATAGAATTCTATATAATTGGGAGTATGAATTTTAAAGAAATTAGAAGTCTGAATTCATAAGAATTTGAAACCTGGCCTTATAAAAGTTCGGAGTATGAATTCAGAAAAATCAGAACCTGAACTCATAAAAGTTCAGAGTATGAATTCAGAAAACTCGGAACCTAAACTCATAAAATTTTGGTGTCTAAATTCTGAGAACTCGGAGTCAGAACTCAGAAGAGTTCGGAGTCTGAATTTAGAGAACTCAGAGTCAGAACTCAGAAGAGTTCGGAGTCTGAATTTAGAAAACTCAGAGTCAGAACTCAGAAGAGTTTGGAGTTCGAATTCAGAGAACTCGAAGTCAGAACTCAGAATAGTTTGGAGTCTGAATTTAGAGAAATCGGATTCAGAACTCAGAAGAGTTCAGAGTCTAAATTCAGAGAACTCAGAACCTGAATTTGTATCCTGAAAACAGAATGCTTTATAGCTATGTATATATATGATTCTGAGGTTTTTCATACAAAACTAAATTTTATACTTAGACAAAATGAACAATGAAAAACATGATAATGATAAATTTCCTTGGGGAAGGATAATTTTATTTATAAAAGTAAAACATAGGGTAAATGAAATTTTCCTTAAGATAAGGTCTTTGTGATTTTCAAAACATGATGAAATGGTAAAGTCATAAAGAAGCCTTATTGACTCAACAATCTCCCCAAACATGAAGGAATTTAAAAGTCATGAGAAAACCTTATTGCCTAAAAAATCTCACCCTTTTTGGAAAGCACAAACATCCTTACAAAAAATAATATAAGAACTTAGAAAATAAAATTTTTCTCCCATAACACACATGGGCAAGGATGAATACGAATAACTCCCCCATAGGCTTTGGAACACTAAAGATCGTATTCTAGATTTTTGGAATGAGATTTTTCATTATCTTGAATATGGAAATCTTTGTAATGAAAACTCCCCCTTAGATGGACTTCTCCTTAATTATGGACATTTCATATTTACTTAGTATTCTTTTCCTTTCTCCCCCTTTGTTATTTTCAAAAAAGAAATACAGGGAATGGAAAATAAATTATTGTACCTAAAAAAATTAGTATAACACATCCAAAGGATAAGAAACCAAACATTTCATTGTGATACGAAAAATTTATACAAGAAGGAAAATACAACAAAATATCGGATTTAAACAAAGTTATCCTTCCTTTTCATTGGGAATCAGCTTCTTCACTGTTGTTTTGAGCTTCTTAAGAACCTTGTGGTCTTCCTCTGTTCATTTGAGAATCTGATTATGATCCTCAACTTTCTTCTCTAAGGCTTTGATATTTTCTTCCTATGCATTAAGAATTTCAGCCTAGGCCTTCAAGGATTCTTCCTGCCTTACTAGATTCTCTTCATTCTCAATCCTGAGATCTCTTTCTCTCTTCAAGTTTTGAGCAACTGAATATAGTTTCCCATTTAAATCCTTTACTTCTTTTATCCGAGAATTCTATTCCAAAGTTAGATTTTCATCAAAAATGCTTGTGAGATCCTTGATCTTACCATCTTCAATGTCAAATGCATCTTTGACACTATCTTGGAACATCAAGATTTCTCATGTCCTCTATGGTATCCCTTGACTAACTTCTCATCTTCTTGCATGATATTTTATGGGCTTTGTAGTTGATGAAAAAATTCTTGAAATCAGCCTCAAGATTGACACACTTATCCATCACCATGCATACTGAATCCGATTTCTGGTTCGAGGTGTGTTGAAGCATCTGACATCTCAAGTCAATGCTTGGAAAAATCGGAATGGTCCCAAAAATATTCATCAATGACTGAACAATGAAATCAGGTATAAGGGATGATGATTCCAAATCTGAAATTTTTCTTGGTGAGGTTTCTTTTTCTAGCTTAGCATGTTTCCTCTTTGAAGATCCACCAGTTTCCTTCTTCTTCATAATAGATTTACTAGGTGCCTCAACTACCACATGTTTTCCCTTATCAATCTTCATAATAGCTTCTTCTTGATTTGGATATTGGTGTTCACTGTCAGATAGCTGAATGATCTTGTATTCATCAACCTCTTCCTTCTTAGCTTTTGCCTCAGCATCCTCTGGTTGAATGAAGTCATTATTAAAAATTTCTTCCTTAGATAGCATATTGACTTCATCTTCAACCTTCTTATCCTCTCCTTTCCCATCTTTCCCAGGAGTAGCGATCTTTGAAGGCTCTGCTTCAGAAGTTCGGATTAAGAGTTTTTCAGATGTACTTTGTTCCTCATGGAAATATTCTAATTGACTTATGATATCTTCTGTATCACCACTACTCTCTTCTTCTTTCAATTCTTATACTACTTTTCTTCTTGAAAAATTTTTCTTGGGCTTTCTCCAGAGTGAAAAACTTCTTTCTAGGGGTTTCAGGTAAGGGTTCTACCATGAAGGATTTTGGTACTAAGATATTCACTGATGCTTTCTCAGCAGCCTTCAAAAGATATTGGACAATCTCTGCTTCATCCATATTCCTCTTTTTCTTTTTTTTTCTTTAGCTTTCTTCTCAAGATCATCAGTAGTATTTTACTTTAAATATCTGGCATCAGCAAGATCCAAACCAAAACATTGCTCCCCTGCTTTCTTATTTTTCTTATCTTCGCTCCACTTTTCTACAACCTCATCAGTAGATGCTTTTCACTTCTTAGGATTTGGTGGTGCGGATTGTGTTTCCTTGGGCTTTGGAGTTTTTCCTTCCACTTCTACTTCCTTTAACTTCCTCTTCATTCCTCCCTTTTTGGATGGTTCAACAACTTCTTATTTTTTCGGAACAGCTTCAGCTTCTTCCTCTGGTAAGTCATAAAATTTTCTAGAGTTTGTAGAAAAACCATTGTTCATCCTCTTAAGGGTATCATTATTGACTATCATGGCTTTTCAATTCCTTTCCTTTGAGTTGAAACGAATATTAAAAGATTCTAAGCACTGAACAATTAACTTAGAGAGAATGGATGGATACATGATTATATGAGCCTTCATGTTTCCATTCTTAATATTCTCAATCGTAATGAGAATATGTTTAACCAGATTGATCTTCCTTTGGTTTACCAAGAAATCCAAGATATACATGTCACTCTTCTTCAGTATGTCATTGTCCAATTTTCTCAGAATGATGAATCCTTGAACCCATAATTCGAGAATTCGATGATTTGTAGAAAAGTGTGCGATCTTCGGAGTATTTACATTAGAGAGTCCAAGACAAGCCATAGCCTTCTCCTTAACAAAACATCCCTTAACATCTTGCAATTTATGAGAACAGAACTCAGCTTCCCCTTCATATTGAATACCAACCAAATTAGCTACCTTACTATATTATAGAGAATAATTTTTTCCATATCTTTTGAATGAAAACTTCTCTCTACCTTCTTCCTTGAAGAAACAGACTGGTTCATAGAATTCAACTAGCAATTTCAGATATACTAAATCCCGATCCCCTGGCTTCGATACACAAACACCCTCTCATCCATTCAACTTAATGTTCTTCGAGATGATTGAATCATACTTGGAAAAGAGGTTTTGATGCACCAACCTTGCCCTATAAACGTGCCACTCCAAAATTGGCTTGAAAGTAGACATATATTTCTAAGAGGATTCTTCTACAAACATTCGGATTTGATAAATCTCTGAGAAGTTCAAAATAGTCATAAGTAAAGAGGTAGAACTTCAGCACACGAAGGCTTGAGTTTTGATGTGGTACTAAAATTGGGGGGTCCTTTATATATGCGTTTGATGCGACAGTTCATCTTCCAAACTCAATCCAATGGATGAAAATCCTTCTATTCAGATCTGACGGTTGATATTATAGCCATAAGGAAAACTTGGTTGAATCCGATCTTTTGAGGTTTTTAAGAAAAATATTCGTATTTAAGGAATAGAGAATCCCAAAAATTTGAAAAACAAAAGAAAATACCTACAAGTAAAGAATGATTACAAAAACTCAAGAAAGGAAACCTACCTTTCGGATTGCTAGAGAATATTTTTAGTGAGGAAAATTCTTCTTGAAGAACTTTAGATTCTGAAAACAAACTTTTGATTACGAAAAAAAATTATAAAAAATGACTACAAAAAGAATTTTAGAAAAACTATATATATAAAAAACATTATTACATAAAATTTAGAAAATCTTACTATGAAAATTTTCATTAAGAAAGATTTATAAAATATTAATATGAAAATTTCCATTACAAAATATTGGGAAAATATGACTACAAAAATTTCCATTACAAAAGATTTGAAAAATCTGACTGAAAATTTTCATTATGAAAGATTTGGAAAATCTAACTACAAAAATTTTCTTTAAAAAAGATTTGAAAAATATGACTAAAAAAGTTCCATTACAAAAGATTTGAAAAATATGACTATCAAAATTTTCATTACAAAAGATGTGCTAAATCTGACTACGAAAATTTTCATAGCGAATGATTTGAAAAATAAGACTATGAAAATTTTCATTATGAAGGATTTTGAAAATATAACTATGAAAATTTCCATTATGAAAGATTTGAAAAATCTGACTATGAAAAATTTCATTATGAAATATTTGAAAAATATGACTATAAAAATTTTCATTATGAAATATTTGAAAAATCTGACAATGAAAATTTTCACTAAGAAAGATTTTGGTCTAATCAAATAAGAAAATGTACCCCCCCTATGAAATGGAGTTTATTACTGTAAGGATATTGTTTTCAATATAAAGTTAACAAGGAAGATTACTTTATGGTTATCATTCCTAACTCCTTTTTAATGTATTCGAATATATCAGAGGATGAATATTTTGTAAAAATATCAGCTAGTTGATCTTGTGTTCTGATAAATTGAATAATGATATCTCCTTTTTTTGTGATCCCAAAGAAAGTGATGCCTAATATCTATGTGCTTTTCACGAGAGTGATGTGTAGGGTTTTTGATTAAATCAATGGCACTAGTATTGTCACACAAAATTTTTGTTTTGGTAAAACTCATACCATAATCTCTGAGTGTGTGTCACATCCACAAAACCTGAGCACAACAACTTCTAGCTTATACATATTCAGCTTCAGTAGTGGAAAGTACTACCAAGTGTTTCTTTTTTCATGACCAAGAAACTAATGAATCTCTTAAGAAAAGAAAAGTTCCAGATGTAATTTTTCTATCCATTCTATATCCACCAAAGTTAGCATCCGAAAAACTCTTTAAAATAAAATCATTTCCATATGTATAAAATAATCTAAGATCCATGGTTCCCTTTAAGTATAAAAAAATTCTTTTCACTGCCTTTAAATTTGATTCCTTAGGATCAGATTGATATCTTGCACATATTCATACTGAAAATATTAAGTCTGGAAGACTACTTGTTTAGTAAAGTACAATTCCTATCATACCTCTAGAAGATGTTTGATCTACTAGTTTCCCAACTTCATCTAGATGAAGTGAATTTGAGGTACCAATGGGATTACTTATACTCTTATTATTGTCATATCCATACTTTTTAACAACATCTTTAATATACATATGTTGGGATATATAGATTCCATCTGGTTTTTGAGAAATTTGAAAGCCAAGGAAATTTTTAACACACCCATCATACTCATTTAAAACTCATATTTCATTAGATCCACAAAGGAATCGGTTAAATATTGCTGAGTTGAACCAAATATAATTTCATCAACACAAATTGGAACAATCAAAACATTTTTCATATATTTCCTTATAAAAAGGGTTGGATATTCATTTCCCTTAACATAATTATTTTAAAGGAAAAATCATGTAATTATATCATACCAAGATCAAGGGGCTTTCTTAAGTCCATACAATGCATTGGTAAGTTTATAAACATGTTCAGGATGTTTTATATCTTCAAATCCAAGAGGTTGTTAAACAAAAACTTCCTCTTGAACATAACCATTTAGAAAAGCACATTTAGCATCCATTTGAAAAAGTTTGAAATTGAAGAATGATGCAAAGGAAAGTAGAATATGAATAGATTCATGTCTAGATACTAGATCATAGGTTTCTTCATAGTCTATTCCTTCTTGTTGACTATAACCTTTAGCAACCAATCTAGCTTTATTTCTTACTTTGATTCCATTTTCATCACACTTATTTCTGGAGACCCATTTTACTCCAATAACAGAAGTTTCCTGAGGTCTTTCAACCATGTTTAAGACATTATTCCATTCGAATTCATTTATTTCAACTTACATAACTTTTATCCAATCATCATCACCTAAAGATTAATCAGTGCTTTTTTTGTTCTAATTGGGAAAGAAATTCTAGATTTTATATTTCATTTCATAAGGAACTTCTAGTCCTTACAGGTTGATTTACATCACCAATGATACTATCATAATTATGATTCATTAGAAACAACTTATTTGGGTTTTGTAAAACTTGTTCATCAATATAAGGTAGAAAGTATTCTGGGGAAAATGTTTTAGAATTATCTTCCTGGACATTTTCCTTATCAGAAGGATCTTCTATTAAGGGTTGATAATCAGTTTTTGAAAACACATCTGAGGATGTAGGTTGAGGATTTTTAAAAACACAAGGATCAGTTTCATCAAATTTGACATGTACTGTCTCTTCAACAGTACAAGTTTTTTATTGGAAACTCTATAAAACTTAGAAGTTGTGGAGTAGCCTAATAAAATTCCTTCATTAGATTTTGGTGCGAATTTGTGAAACTTATCTTTAGTATTCTTAATGAATACCTTGAAACTAAAAACCTTGAAGTAGGAAACTCTAGGTTTTCTACCTTTCCATAACTCATAAGGAGTTTTATTAAGAAAAGGTCTAATCAAGATACAATTTATAGTATAAAAATAATTACTTACAGCTTCAGCCCAAAAATGTTTGGCTATAGAATACTCACTCAACATGATTTTTGTTATCTCTTGAAGAATTCTATTTCTTCTTTCAATAACACCATTCTGTTGAGGTGTCCTCGGTGCTAAGAAGTTATGAGTAATGTCTTTTCTATTACAAAAAGTTTTAAAATCTAGATTTTGAAATTCTCCTCCATGATCACTATGAATTGTTATCAAGGAAAGGTTTTTCTCATTTTTAAATTGAGATCTAAAACTTTTAAAATAAGAAAAGGCTTCGTATTTCTTTGCTAGAAAATAGACCCACGTAAATCTAGTGTAATCATCCACTAAAAACAATATATAATATTTGCCTCCATTGCTTCCAGTTTGTGTTGGACCAAAAAGATCCATATGCACTAACTATAATGCATCAGTGGTTGAGACTTCACTAATTAATTTAAAACTTGGTTTATGTTTCTTTCCATATTGACAAGGATCACAAACTTTTGAAGAATCAAATATAAACTCTGGTATATCCTTAAAGTCTTTTCTTAGAGAGTTTGCATAGGTTCCTAAGGTTACAGTGTCCTATCCTTCTATGCCACAACCAAGAATGATCTTCCATTGCACTAAGACAAGGTATTCCTTGTCTCCTAAGGTCTTCTAAGTTTAGTGTGTATACATTCTCTTACCTATGGGCAGAAAGAATAAAATCTTCCTTTTAATTGTGTACTGAGCACTTGTCATTCCTAAAATTCACAAGGTTACCTTCATCGCATTATTTAATTATGCTAATGAGGTTATACTTAAGACCCCTAACAAATAAAACATTTTAAACCAATGTTTTTTCAAGAATAATGAAGTTACCTATACCAATAATTTCTCCCTTAGAATTATCTCTGAAAGTTACTTCTCCTCCTTTCATCTTAATAATCGTTTCAAAGAAGTTTTTGTTACCAGTAATATTCCTGGAACATCCACTATCCATGTACCAAGTATTATTGTTAGTACCATCTTTATTTTCCTGGAAATAAGAGTGTTAGACTTTAGAAACCCAAACTTTCTTGGATCTGGAAAGTTCAGAATGAAAAATTTTAGGTACCCACATTTTCTTAGAAAAATAGGATTTATGAAATCCTAAAGAATGTGTTTTGTTAAAAGAAATTTTTTTTGCCTAGTGTCCACCACACTGACACTTAGTACATAATGGATCACTTTGAGAAACAAACTAATTTTTACTAAAAAATGGTTTTGAACTAGTATAACCAAAACCAGAATTAGTCCATAGAGGTCGAATTTGAGAATACATTTTATCAAAATTTTCCTTACCTAAGGTAAAGTTTTAAAAACACTTCCTCAAGGAAAATATTTCTAACTTCATTCTAATAACTAAGTTCTTGTCTTCTAAAACATTATTTTTAGAACAAGAGTTAGGCTCGAAAACATTTTTCTTAGAAATTATTTTTTCTAGATCCTTAGAATGTTTATCCTTCTCAAAATTTACTTCCTCAAGGTTTCTTGAAATACTTTCAAAATCATGTCTTTTAATATCAAGATCTTTATGAATATTTTATATTTCTTTAGTAAGTATATAAATCCTAGAATTTTCCTTATCATGCTTTTAATTAACTTTAGAATTTACAATCTCAAGAAGCATAGAAAACCTAGAAACTTCTTCATAGGTAGGTAAAGTATTATCTTCATTAGAAGAAGATTCTTCATCAAAAGATTCATAATATTTACTATCATTATAATTTTCATTTAGGGATACATTGGTCATAGATTCAGTATTGTGTACCTTAGACATTAAGTAATGGTTTTCAATAGGTAGTCTGGCTATTAAACAGAGATTCATCTTTCTAGAAGATTCTTAATCTGATGATTCATCTAAAGAGTCACCTCCACTATCACTCCAGTTCTCATTAGCTTTCAAATAATTAATAGCTTTAGCTTTCTAGTACTTCTTTCTGTTTCTCTCAGAATGATTTTCCTTTCTTTCCTTTATTTTAATCATATGACAATAAGGTCTTATATGTCAATCTCTTTTACAATCATAACATGTGACTTCTGAATCTTTCTTATATTTTCTTTCTTTATTCTTGTATCTAGATTGAAAGTTCTTTTGTCAAACAATCTTGTTCATTCTTCGAGAAAAATTGGCTAGTTCATTTTCTAAAGATTCACTTCCACTAGATTTGGATTTTATAATAACCTTCTTAGATTTAGATCTTATAACTCTCTCAGGAGTCTTGGCTTTCATATGATTTGATGTTGTTTTAAAATCAACACTTCCATTCCCATTATTTTTCTTGATATTATCAACATCTATGTTCATTCTAGTCTCATGTTGAAGAAGACTTCCAAACAGTTCATCAAGAGTGATCTGTGTAACCTTCCTATTCTCATTTCTAGTTGTTCTCTTAGATTCCCACTCATTGGGCATGATGTCTATGATTTTATCCACAAGAGCTTCATCATCTAATCCTTTCTCACCCATGGATTTTAAACTATTGACTATAGTCATAAATATTTGTTTCACTTTTCATATGGGATCTTCATAAGGAAAGAAAAAAACCATGACATTCAGCTCTGAGCATGGATCTTTTAGTTTCAATAAATTTGTAAGTTCCAAAGTGTGTAACTTCAAGATTTTTCCAAATACAATTTTCTACTTCACAAGATAAAATTTTGCTATATATATTTCTAGTCATAGAACAAAGCAATGTATTGTGTACCTTATAATTCAGTTGATATTCATGCTTTTCTTGGTTGGTGAAAGTACTAACTTCCTTGTCAGGGATTTTATATCCTCCAGTAAGCCAAAAAAATTATCTACTATTGTATTTACTTTGAATGTATTCATATGATCTATCCAATATTCGTAATCATTCCCATCAAAAATAGGTGTTCTGGTTGGATTTAGGTTTTTAATGGAACTAACATTGATTCCTTCCATCTTAAAGAAAAACATTCCACACATACTTTTTAGTAATAAAAGCTTGTAAACAAGGAAAACATTCCTCATCATGGAAAAAATAGAACAATGAAGAACTTGAGCAAGGAAAAAGTATATGTGAATATAATAATTTTCAGACACCTCCTCTGATTACAATTGTTGGATCGAAATGATAGACGATACAAATAGTAGTATCATAATAATGATGCTCAATATACAAGAGGGGGGTGAATTGTATACATTAAAAATTCTTTGCAACTTTTAAAGATGAAGGCTATAAACCATTCTATTGATTAAAAATTTTAAAAAAGGTAAATTCAAAAAACCTCTATGTTTTACAAACATGCTTGATTCTAGAAATATGATTCCTAGAATGTAATTCTAGAAATGTGGTTCTGGAAATGAAACATAAAAAAAGTTTACAAAGATAAAGATTCTACCTTAAAGTATATAGAATCTTACAAAACCAAAGTATACAAGTATAAGGAAGTGTAAGATAGTTATACTTTCCTCAAAAATCAAAATATAGTGGAAAATTTGAAACAAACAAGTAATAAGTAGTAAATCTTCTAACCCAAAGAGAAGTGTATCGAACAAACTTGGATAAAACTATCTTGATTTATACTTTCAAGAAAGTCTGTCTTACCCACACTAGGGTAATCCGTCGATACAAATATCAGAGTCCGTCTTGCTATCCTTGCAAGCCCTCAACTTCAAGGTAGTCAGCACCTTGGTCTTCCTCAGCAAGGAAGTCCTTGAACTTTAAGGTAGTCGGCACCGCTATCTTCCTATACCAAGAATCCCTCGAATGTACTCAGAAACATTCGTAGTCGCACGAAGCAATTATGAACAAGATGTTGAGTACACACATAGCATGAAAGTCTCTCTCTATAAATCACTTCAGCAGCATGTAATCTATAGAGTTTTAGAATAGTTCATCAAAGTTGTGAGCTCTTTCAAATGAGCTTTTATTTATAGGCACAACTTCAACGGTCGGGTCCCTCCTCCAACGGTCATATTTTTCCTGGAATTTAAGAGGGAACTATACTCATGTCACTCAAGAAATGGTTAGTTAGTAACTGAATGCATGACATTGTTTTATAACCAAAACACGTGTAAGAAAAAATATGGTTACATAACCAAAATCAAATATTCAGAATGTAAGGAAAAATGAAAGTTCAGAGTCTACCCAAAAAACTATTCGAAGTATTTAATACAAGGATATTCAGTTTCTATTGATTAGAATAATTTGAAGTTATAATTCTATAGAATTCGGAGTCCGAATTTTAAGGAAACATGGATTTTGAATTCATAAGAATTCGAAATCTGAACTTATAAGAGTTCAGAGTCTGGATTCAGAAAACTCGAATCCTGAACTCATAAATGTTAGGAGTCTGAATTCCGAAAACTCGAAACCTGAACTCATAAAAGTTCGGTGTCTAAATTCAGAGAACTCGGAGTCAAAGCTCAGAAGAGTTTAGATTCTGAACTCAGAGAACTCGGAGTCAGAACTCAGAAGACTTCCGAGTATGAATTCAGAGAACTCGGAGTCAGAACTTAGAAGAGTTCGGAGTCTGAATTTAGACAACTCAGAGTCAAAACTCAGAAGAGTTTGGAGTCTGAATTCAGAGAACTCGGAGTCATAACTCAGAAGATTTTGGAGTTTGAATTAAAAGAACTCGGAGTCAAAACTCAAAAGAGTTCGGAGTCTGAATTCAGAGAACATGGAACCTAAATTCATATCCTGAAAATAGAATACTTTATATCTAATTATATATATGATTCCGAGGTTTTGGATAAAATCGAATTTTATACTTATACAAAATGAACAATGAAAAACATGATAAGGATAAATTTCCTTAGGGAAGGAAAATTTTCCTTGTGAAAGTAATATAAGGTGTTTGTAATTTTCAAAACCTGAAGAAATGGTAAATTCATAAGGAAACCTTAATGATTCAACAATCTCCCCAAACATGAAGGAATAGGAAATTCATAAGGAAACCTTATTGAATCAACACAATTGTCCTTGATCTTAAATCATAAAAGAAAGTATATATGTCACTCATGAATAGATTTTAAATATCATGAAATTTTAGGTGATAATTTTGGAAAAAACATTTCAATAATTTGAAGAGTACATGTATATGTCAACAAAGAATAATTCATGTGATATTATGATAAGAAAATCACAATAACTAATTAATTAAATTTAAATTAATATAGAAATTACCTTGGGTTGTAAACAAGTGAAATAAGGTTCTAAACATAATAATAATTATAAGAAAAATTCATAAAAAATGAAAGTTAAAGAGAACTATAAAACTAAATGAATTTGATTTTATTATGGAAGGATAGGCCATACCATGTAACACTATAAACATTACATTAAAATCATAATAAAAGGGTGAATGATTAATTCAATAGTAGAATCAATCTTATAAAGAGATAAGTGCATTGGACTAGTGGTTGACATCACAGATGGAGAGCTAAATGTGTTTCTTAAAAAGGGAAGCATAAAAAATTCCATGAAATCATGTAAAAATAATAATAAACTTAATCATATCAGAATGAATATCCTTATTGTACGACCAAACCATCTAAATTTCTCAAAATAGATTGAGACACCACCCACAAGTGTTAAAGATAAATAGAAATTGGTTATTTCACATGAAGAGGAACTTGAAATTATTGATATATTTTCCTAGAAAAGAAACAAAATATTTATTGAAAATAATCTATGTGGAAGGTGAAAAAATGATGGACATACTAAAAAATACTATATGACACTCTTATTTGGTCAAGAATAAATGATAAAAAAATAAAATCGAAGAATTATGAGTGAAAACAAAATTATTAGTCGATGCAATCATTCCATTGAAAGTAAAGGTTGAATATGGAATGAAATATGGATATCCTGAGGGAACTCTGAATTGGAAAAGTAAAATGGATAAAAGAATTAAGATCTGTTAGAACTTTTTAGCTATAAGGAAAGATATTCTGAGTTGACACTCAAGTCTCAGCCCTACCGGTCCTACTAAAGAGAAGTGGAAAACACCCTACATTATTTGTTATTATTTGTTTATGAATAATAACATGTAGGGAATTAAAGGAAATATATCAAAGGATGAGATAAATTAGGCTATAATTGTTGTACAACAAATAACATCTTCTCATAATGGAATATTATCATAGATATGATGAAGAGATAACGAGTTCACCCCTTAAGGGGGTGTAGATATAAATAAGAGGCTTCTAGACTATGTTTTATTTCTAGAAAAATAGATGTTCTTTAAATTCATAATTCCTATAAATACATTTAACTTTTTAAGATAAGGAATTAAAATAAAACTTTTCAACTTTATTTTTACTTTATAACAAGTAGTTATAAATAGGGAGTGTTCATTGATATATAAATAAGTTAAATGGGGAGTTTTATACAATTTGGACCCATATTTCATTTTAAATTTTTTTTGAGTTGAATAAGGATGTATAATTTTTGAAAAATATTTTTTACAACCCCTAAAAGTGAAAAATATGATAATTTTATCAGATGTATGGTAATTTATAAAAAATATTGATGTCTTTATGAATTATTTATTTTTTTCTACACCAATATTTCCCACATAGACTTAGAGTAGATAAACTAAAGTATCTTGGATAATGTTTTTGTCATTTCATCCTTCTCTCCAAGATTAATTGGGCTGTAATTCATATCTAAATAAGGAGAATAAATTTTTTTGAATTTAACCTTCTCTCCAAAATAATATAGACAAGATTAGCATTGATTAGTTCCCCTAAATGACCTTTTAATTTATTATCAATAAATGTGAGATGGATTTATTTGAATTTATATGTAGAAAATGATATTGAAGACAAATGATAAGTGGGATATTAATATTACCATATGAATAAGTTCTGATTTTTATAAATAATTTTGTAGAGAATAAAAGTCAAAGTGTGATGATAAAAATGATTTATCTCTTCCATTATGACTGGAAAATAAGTAATGATGAGAGTGGAGATATTTCTTAAAGAAATTTTGTAAATAGATTCAGGTATACTTTACATGTGACCATTTATAAATCATGATTTATGTTTAATACAAGTAATGATTATGATTTAATTTTCTACAATATTTGATGGATGTTTATATTTCCTTGTTGGGGGTGGGGATGGTTAGCATTGGATGTCATGCTTGATAAGAAAATTGTTAGAGAACATGTGATGTTTTTTGGTGAGATCATTTTAATGATTAAATAAATACATTAGATGATTTTAGTTATTTTTATTATAAATAATTATATTTTAAATAATATTTTCAAAGAAATACATTGAAAAACCATAATTAATAATTCCATATTAGCTGATTTTATGAGGAATCCATCAATAGTGCACTTAGCATACAAACTTATCTATCAGGTCAAGGAAAAACAGTAGATCATTTTTAAATATAATTTGAATTGATTTAATTTTCCTAAATGTGAAATTAATAAGTTTTTATAATATTATATAGATCTATAAATGTTGTATTGGATGAAAAATTGAAAATGGAGAAACCTTGTGCACTTTTTATGGTGCATGCAGACTTTATATGGTACAGAACACCATATGATAAATGATCATTATAAGTTACAATGAACCCTAAAAATAATCATAGGATACATGAATCTCTATGAAGAATAAAAAATATGGATAAACAGACTTCGTAGGGTACAAGGTACATAATAGGTAACATCTTCATAAGGTACAATGATCCCTATGTTTAATTTGAAAATATAGTCAACCTTATGAAAATAATGAAATATGAAGGATATGATTTTATAATGTTTATGTATTGACTTCATAATTTAAATTTATATGGAACTATATTTAAAAATTTTTTTTATAAATTAATGGTAAAAATTATTATAAATATTCTGATAAATTTAGAGAAATCAGAAAAAAAAAATTTCTAAAAAAGTAATTTAGTGTTAGTGGATGCTCCAACTTTTTTCTTTAGTGAAGTAAACATCACAATGAGTATGTGACTAATTATGATTCATTGTGGGAACCCAATATAAATCCATATTTGATTTAGTATAAGGATGAATTTGAGGATTCTATTTCACAAGGTAAATTTCCATTTAACAATACATAGAGGGATGGAAATTTGGATTTTTTAAGACAAATAAAATTAGATAGAATCATGGAGAAGATGAATCCATGTTATTAAAATATTTCATAGAGGTAAATGATTTTTTCTATAAGTGATATTATATGAAGATATAAAGGTTTTCAAAAATCAATATATACATGAGAATAAAATATTCCTAAAATCAAGTAAATAATATTTATGTAGAAAGATAAATATATATTTACAGGAAAAGAAGATAAAAGGGTGAAAATTATTTAATAGTAAATCCATAATAAAGAAATAATTTTTATTGAAGAATATAGAAACTATGATATTTATTATTACAAGGAGATCATCTATGTATTGATGGAAATAGATAAAAACATACATAAGTGAACTTGTGTTTAGAATAAGAATAAGAAGATACATATGAAACATGAATATAATTAAATTTATTTAAGAATATGAGTAGATGTTTCTGCTACTACTGTCTATCCTCGGTGTCGATACCCTATGATATTTAATATACAAAAAAATTACAAACCACAATTGTAACACCCCCTACCACAGTTACCCAGAGTTGGTGCATTATTACATAACATTATCATGATCACAAAATATCGAGTCTCAAAATACCAATTAGTTTAGCAGCCTTGGAAGAACTAGATACATTCATGACGTTTACATTACATAATAAAGTGAAAACTACAACAAAATCTTGTCTCCACACTCAAATCCCCTTATACTATCCCTGTAGGCCATTTATAAAATACTTCTTCACATCTTGGGAAAAACAAAACATAGAAAAGGGTGAGCTCAAATGCCGAGTAAGGATAACAATATAGCGGAAACTTTCATAAATAATCATAATCATTTAAGGCAATGTATAACTAAAACAAAAGACTTTTAAACATTAACTTTAGTATAATATGACTAAAATAAAATGAAATAATTCCATTTACTTATTCACATGGATATTCTACTAGTTGAATAATCACATGCAATATCAATAACCACTTTCATAATGATGGAATACATAATGCCAGACTATCATAACCACGTAGTCAAGGCCTTGTGCCAAGACTACAAATAATATTTTGTCAAGGACTTATGATAAGACACTAGTTTGTCTCATTAGACCTAACTATGCATCTAGGAGCAATAGCAGACTCCACCCGTCACTTATTAAGTCCAATGCATTCCTCATAAGAATAGGTTTAAACATAACATAAACATTCATATTAAAACTAGAATATGAAATGTCAATACTTTATCCATAAACCATGAATGGTATAAAAATAACACATCCACAGTCAAACATATCAAAAAACCTTCAATACAATATGGATGTTTTGTATCATAATAAATAAACTTCAAATAAGCTTAAAATCCATCAAAGGATGTTGACATAGATGAAATCAAAACTATTTAAGAGAAATATCTCTTTTTTTGAAATAATTTAAATGTAAAATAATTATAAAATAAAACATTTACTTTGGAAATATTATTATAAGCTTTTAAGGGAAGCTTAGATGATTTTATAACTGTGGAAAATAGCAGCACCCGCCCTATAAGTTAAAAAAGACATTCTTACCATAATTTTGTCGAAAAGATTAAAAAGGACCTTGTTTGGAAAGATACGGAAAGATTCTTTTATAAACATATTATAAAAAGTAAAAAATGGTATAAATGACTTTAAACCATAGTCTATAAAATATTAAGAATGATTTTAAATAAATTTTTAAGAAACATGGATGTGGATGATAAAAAAGTCCTAGTAGATAATTACGTATAAACAACCTCAGATAATGAAGAGATTGTGAAATAAACCCTTACCTTGTACATTTCCTTGGTAGAGGGTAGGTTAACATCCTGTATAATAGTTAAATCATTGTTATTAAATTATACAAGAATCATATATATAAAATATGATATCATATATGATCTTTTAATATTGCTTTGTTAATAATATTTTAGTATTATCGTCGTTTTGGGTGTTAAATGATTTGTTTTCCTTTATACGCATTATTACGTAAGATTTGTTTGTTATGGATAGGTTGTATCTTATTCATATCCAAAATTATATCAAGTCCTTAAACATTACTTTTAATCATCAAATGAAAATTATTCTTGAATGGATATGATGGGGAAATGAATCTCCTCGCATTCGTGGAGACGGTAATCTGTACATACATACGAATGCTACTTCCATTTCATTTTTCATTTTAAAAGGAATCAAAACCAAATGATACATAGGTATATTATTATTCCATTATAATATAATATCTTATATATGTTACTTATGTTCATTAATACCATCCTTTATATATTCCATGTATGGTATGAACGAGTCATATCACTTTGAGGGGGCGGTAGTCCGCACTTCCTCAAATGAAATTATCGTATATATATACAACATGAAAGGAATAATGGTGTGATATAAAATGGAATTAAAGAATCTTATATATAAAATACATTTCATTAATATCATATTTAATTACAGTTCCATCATAATGGCCACCATGGGAGCTTGTAGGAGATAATTGAACAATCATCGTTTCGTGAGGTGTTTGGTTGCCATCCATAGAAACATTATGTTCTTCACCCATTAAATGGAGGTGTGTGTAAGTGTAGTTCGAATACTTCTCATAAAAATATCCTAGTATATTTTTTATACTCTTTTTGTTAGAAAATAAATTAATAAGAAGAGTTTAGGGGTTGGAGAAGTAAAATAAAAGAAAAGAAGTTAAGAGAAATCGTTACCTTTAATTTGGGTAACACTCTTTGGTTTGAACCAAAAAGGACTCTTGAAGTGCCTTATGCCTAAATTAAGACTTCGAGTAGGAGGATAGGTATGTAGTGAGATTAAGTGTGCAGTGGTTGGACGTTCCAAAAGGCTTTAGAGGTGTGAGGAATTAGTTAGAAATGATGTCCTTTTATAATGGGGAGGAGGGGCTCTTTAGAAAAAATTTAAAGTATTAATTTATAATAAATTAATATTCAGTTTATAATGGCTCCAAAGAGACTTATTTCGAGGATAAGGTGGGGATGAGTCGAAATATTTTCAACAAATAGATTTTTGACAGGTTTGGGTCAATAAATTAACCTTATCATTTATATTTAACTCTTAGTTAAATAGTTTGACATTTACTATGTCTCTTTGTATTTTTATATTATATGGTTAATAAACATACCATGTACAACCAATATAACCCTAAGTGGTTAATTAATGATACACCTATCATTATATAAGTCTCTTGGCTGAACATTAGATTTTTAAGAATTTAATGTCAATTAATAATATAATATTTGTTTTAAAACTATTTTATGTCAATTTTGACACTATTTGGTATTTTATTCTTTTAAAAATTATAACAGCATGATTTCTTCAAAAACACATAATTAAATCAATAATTACATGTCATATTAACCTGTAAAATTAGTTTAATTCATAAAAAGTCTCAAATTACATTTATTTGGATATTTATAATATCAATTATTTTAATATTTTATTAATTAGGTAATTACTGCGTCACCATTTTGTTATAAATAAATAGTATCATTTAATGTCTAAAAATTATAAATAAAATACCATTATGTAGGAAATAATTTTATATTTCTAATTAATATTTAAAATCTAATTTATCTTATGTATAACCCTATATTAAAAATGTTTTAGTAATTAAAAATGGATTTTAACTCTTTTAACTCTTCTTTGAATTAAATAATAATAAATGTCCTAATCTAATCCAAGTGGACCTAAATGATAATATTTTATTCCTAAGGTTTTTTTGGTCGAGATAAACTTGTCTAATAGAATTAGGACATGTGTTAGGGTAATATTAATTTCATTTTTACCTTTAATTACCCAATTTAATTTTAACCGTGGTAAATAAAAGTAAAACGTTACTATTCACCAAAAATTATTTTTATCTTATTAAACCACATTTTACTCCTTGATATTAACCGTGTGTGTCGGAGTTTTGAAATTCCACTCACATAAGTGGAAAAATTAAGTTTTATGTGAATTTGCAAATTCTCCTAGGAGGTGGGTAAAAGACGGTGAAAAGTTTAATAAAATTTTTATATATCTAAAATTATTCTAAACTAACTCCAATGAATTAAATTGAACTTATATAGGTATTATGTATATATTTTGACCTTAATTAAATTTAAATAAAATAATTAATTATTTAAGTAAAAATTCGGTTTTAAACTATAACTCAGTATTTTTCATTATTCATCAAAAATTGAATGTTTTCAGAAAAATACCAAAAATTCACCCTACGCTAATTTCAATATTATGAATCCAAAAATGAATTCCATTTTGAAAGATAAAATTTATAAAATTTGAAATAGTGGGTATTACTATTCAAAATGGCTAGTTTGATTGGTTGTGGTGTCTTAGAACTCGAAGTTACGTACAACAATCGCTACTGTATTATTCAAAGAGAAGCATACCATGGAAGCTTAGTGTGTTAAATTCCCCCCTCCTTCAAATAATTTCGTTCTTGAAATTTCTATAATACTACCGCATGAAAAGAATTGGGTGGTTTTTCATCATAAGTTTCTCAGGTTCCCACATTGCCTCTTCCATCTTATGGTTTCTCCATAAAACTTTTACCAGACGAGTCGTCCGATTTCTTAGTACTTATTCTCTCGTATCAAGAATTTTGACAGGATATTAACAATAAGACATATCGGTTTCTAGTTCTAATTCCTCATAGGTGAGTACATGCGTTGGGTCAGGCATGTATTTTCTCAAAAGTGATATGTGGAACACATCGTGAACTTTGGAGAGACATGGTGCATTGTCAAACGGTAATCTACAACCCCAATTCGAACTACTACAACCTGCCCCTTTATCAGTGCTAAAAACCGTCATTAACAGCACTAGAAAAGTGATGTTAATGCCGGCGTAGATAAAGGGGGGTCCCCTTTATCAGCTCTTATTCTAGCGCTGATAAAGTTCTCCTATATCGGCGCTTGACGGAGCGCTGATAAAGGGTTCCTTTATCAGCGCTCCTCTAGCGTTGTTAAAGGTGTCCTTTATCAGCGCTAAAAAAGCGCTGATAAAGGCCCCATCGCCTGCACCTAAAAAATAGTACCTATACACCTGCACACCAGAATACCTGCACAAAGTGGCACATGCACACCTGCACACCATAGCACCCGCACCCAATATTTTTACCGACAACGGTACATACATTTACTTAACATCATGAATACAAAAAAAACACATTTCTATATACATTTCAAACATTGTTTTACATGGTTACATTTACAATTATTCAACAAAAGTTCTAAACATTCATGTTTCATCCTTTGATATCCGTGATCCACTCTCGACGGTATTTGTTTCCGAACAAAGCATCCGAACTCAAGGAAAAAAATTCACCTATATAAGAAAACAAATATTATGTTAGTAATGTAATAATGAAAGAAATTAAAACAGTAATATAAAAGAATACATTAATATGGAAATTTGAAACTAAAATATGAAATTTTAAACTCAAAAGTTTTCATTTTCATAACAATGAAAGAGAATAATGTAAAATCAATATGTTATTGATTGATTTATCTCATTTAATAAATACTGATTCTTTATCTAATGAAAAGCATTACCGGTCACATCGTGCATCAGTCGGATTGAGGTGCGGTCAATTCGTACACGTCACAAATGACTCGTGGATCGTTTTCCTAAAGTATCAAAACAATCCGAACGCGTTTCCTCAGTTTTCCGTATGTAATTGATGTTGTTTTCCAAAGTTTTTCTCAATTTGAAACTGATATGAGACACTTTTAGCCATACCAGTCACACCGTGCGTTGGTCGGATTGAGGCGCAGTCGATTCGTACACGTCACAAATGACTCGTGGATCGTTTTCCTAAAGTATCAAAACAATCTGAACGTGTTTTCTCGGTTTGGCGTATGTCATTGGTGTTGTTTTCCAAAGTTTATCTCAATTTGAAACTGATATCAGACACTTTTAGCCATACCGGTCACACCGTGCATCGGATTGAGGTGCGGTTGATTCGTACATGTCACAAATGACTCGTGGATCGTTTTCCTAAAGTATCAAAACAATACGAACGTGTTTTCTCAGTTTTCCGTATGTCATTGGTGTTGTTTTCCAAAGTTTATCTCAATTTGAAAATGATATCAGACACTTTTAGCCATACCGGTCACACCGTGCGTCGGATTGAGGTGCGGTCAATTCGTAAACGTCACAAATGACTCGTGGATCATTTTCATAAAGTATCAAAACAATCTGAATGCATTTTCTCGGTTTGGAGTTTGTCATTGGTGTTGTTTTCCAAAGTTTATCTCAATTTGAAACAGATATGAGACACTTTAGCCATACCGGTCACACCGTGCGGTCGATTAAGGTGCGGTCGATTCATACACATCAAAAATGATTCGTGGATCGTTGTCCTAAAGTATGAAAACAATCTGAAAGCGTTCCCTCGGTTTGGAGTATGTCATTAGTGTTGTTTTCCAAAGTTTATCTCAATTTGAAACTGATATCAGACACTTTTAGCCATACCGGTCACAACGTGCGTCGGATTGAGGTGCGGTCAATTTGTACACGTCAAAAATGACTCGTGGATTGTTTTCCTAAAGTATCAAAACAACCCGAACGCGTTTTCTTGGTTTGGCTTATGTCATTGGTGTTGTTTTCCAAAGTTTATCTCATTTTGAAACTGATATGAGACACTTTTAGCCATGCCGGTCACACCATGCGTCGGATTGAGGTGCGGTCAATTATTACACGTCAAAAATGACTCGTGGATTGTTGTACTAAAGTATCAGAACAATCTGAACACGTTTTCTCGGTTTGTCGTATGTCATTGGTGTTGTTTTCCAAAGATTATCTCAATTTGAAACTGATATGAGACACTTTTAGCCATACCGGTCACACCGTGCATCGGTCGGATTGAGGTGCAGTAGATTCGTACAGGTCAGAAATGAATCATGGATCATTTTCCTAAAGTATCAAAACAATCCGAATTCGTTTGCTCGGTTTGGCATATGTCATTGGTGTTGTTTTCCAAAGTTTATCTCAATTTGAAACTGATATCAGACACTTTTAGCCATACCGGTCACACCGTGCATTGGATTGAGGTGAGGTCAATTCGTACACGTCACAAATGACTCGTGGATCGTTGTCCTAAAGTATCAAAACAATCCGAACATGTTTGCTCGGTTTGCCGTATGTCATTGGTGTTGTTTTCCAAAGTTTATCTCAATTTGAAACTGATAACAGACACTTTTAGCCATACCGGTCACACCGTGCGTCGGATTGAGGTGCGGTGGATTCTTACACATCACAAATGAATCGTGGATCGTTTTACGAAATTATCAAAACAATCCGAATGCATTTTCTCGGTTTGGCGTTTGTCATTGGTGTTGTTTTCCAAAGTTTTTCTCAATTTGAAACTAATATGAGACACTTTTAGCCATACCGGTCACACCATGAAGTCGATTGAGGTGCGGTCAATTCGTACACGTCACAAATGATTCATGGATCATTGTACTAATGTATGAAAACAATACGAATGTGTTTCCTCATTTTTACGTATGTAATTGGTGTTGTTTTCCAAAATTTATCTCAATTTGAAACTGATATCAGAAACTTTTAGCCATACCGGTCACAACGTGCGTCGGATTGAGGTGCGGTCGATTTGTACACATCAAAAATGACGCGTGGATCATTTTCCTAAAGTATCAAAACAATCTGAACGCGTTTTCTCGGTTTGGCGTATGTCATTGGTGTTGTTTTCCAAAGTTTATCTCAATTTGAAACTGATATGAGACACTTTTAGCCATACCGGTCACACCGTGTGTCGGATTGAGGTGCAGTCAATTCTTACACGTCACAAATGACTCATGGATCATTTTCCTAAAGTATCAAAACAATCCGAACGTATTTGCTCGGTTTTCCGTATGTCATTGGTGTTGTTTTCCAATGTTTATCTCAATTTGAAACTGATATGAGACACTTTTAGCCATACCGGTCACACCGTGCGTCGGAGTGAGGTGCGGTCGATTCTTACACGTTTCAAATGACTCGTGGATCGTTTTCGTAAAGTATCAAAACAATCCGAATGCGTTTGATCGGTTTTCCGTATGTTATTTTTGTTGTTTTCCAAAGTTTATCTCAATTTGAAACTGATATCAGACACTTTTAGCCATACCGGTCACACCGTGAGTCTTATTGAGGTGCAGTTGATTTGTACACGTCACAAATGACTCGTGGATCGTTTTCCTAAAGTATCAAAACAATCCGAATGTGTTTTCTCAGTTTTCCGTATGCCATTGGTGTTGTTTTCAAAATTTTATCTCAATTTGAAACTGATATCAGACACTTTTAGCCATACCGGTCACACCGTGCGTCAGATTGAGGTGCGGTCAATTCGTACACGTCACAAATGACTCGTGGATCATTTTACTTAAGTATCAAAAAAATCCGAACGCATTTTCTCGGTTTTCCGTATGTCATTGGTGTTGTTTTGGAATGTTTATTTCAATTTGAAACTGATATCAGACACTTTTAGCCATACCGGTCACACCGTGCGGTCGATTGAGGTGAGGTCAATTCTTACACGTCACAAATTATTCGTGGAATGTCTTCCTAAAGTATCAAAACAATCTGAACGCGTTTCTTCAGTTTGGCGTATGTCATTGGTGTTGTTTTTCAAAGTTTATCTCAATTTGAAACTGATATCAGACACTTTTATCCATACCGGTCACACCATGCGTCGGATTGAGGTGCGGTCGATTCGTACATGTCACAAATGACTCGTGCATCGTTTTCCTAAAGTATCAAAACAATCTGAATGCATTTTCTCAGTTTTCTGTATGTCATTGGTGTTGTTTTCCAAAGTTTATCTCAATTTGAAACTGATATCAGACACTTTTAGCCATACCAGTCACACCGTGCGGTCGATTGAGGTGCGGTCGATTTTTACACGTCACAAATGATTCGTGGATCTTTGCCTAATGTATCAAAAAAATCCGAACACATTTACTCGGTTTGGCGTATTTCATTGGTGTTGTTTTCCAATGTTTATGTCATTTTCAAACTAAGTAGTAGGAATTAACTAATCTAAGGATATGAATCATAAGAAAGGGAGATCATAGATTCTCAATAAGTGTAAAGGGAGATATCAATGACCATATAAAGATAACATAAGTATTAGTAATTTACCTTCATTGTCCTATTTGTTTACATTCTTCCATCAGGTACGATGCCCATTCGTTTCTAAAGACATTTATATCATCTTCTAAATAGGAGTTTTTTCGACAGTCATAGTATTACCGAAAAAATATAAATACACAAAGGATTAATAATTATTTTAAATAAAGTAGTAATTATTTTTAAAAATACCTCTTCAGGGATGCTAGTTTGTTCATGAAATATGATCTCTTTCATAAATTTACAAACATAATAACCGCAGTCCTTGTCATTTTTTTGTTTCGGACACTATAGAAACATCGAGAAAAATAAGTAATTTGTTTTGATATGTATTTGGATAGTGAAATATAATTATATATAGCAAGATACTTCTCCATTTGTAGATCTTGTGGGCATTTCCGTCCTTATGCCTTGGATTCATTCCAGCCTTTAGACGATATTCATACACTACCCTATCATAACAAAATCCCCATTAAAAGATAATATAAATTATATAACTAGATATTTAGTTCTAAAATGTTAGATCTAGTGTATTACAAATTGAAAATCGCCATCATCTGTGGTCGGTTAGTTGGATATCCATGCAGTGAATCTAGAAAATAAATCTTTGGAGTATCCAAATTGACTGCAATGAGCATCCAATGTTCCAAAAAAAGACAAAAAGTAATAAGTACTGATAGAAATTAAAATATAATTGAGATGATTAAAATGTAGAGTTTTACCCTTGTATCGTTGGTATTAAAAAGAGCCTGTCAGTCGTAATTCTTCTTTGAAACGTTCTGAGCAGATTTGACATCAATTCAGCCTGAAAATTAGAATCTATTTCTGTTCGTTGTGTAGAAATGGTGTGAGGACTAACGAGTCCAAATTTGTATTCATGGGAAAATCCCTTAAATTGTTTTTCATATATATGCATGTGAAAAATATGAGATGTATTTATCCATAATTATCAAAGTATATCAGCTTCTGTAAAATCAAATCATGAAAACATACCTCATGTATACATTTATAACTGAGGCACCTAGCCAGTCGTATGTGATGATCTCAGAAACAGCGTCTGTACTAACAAAATCTATTGTTTCCTCTCCATACATATCTTTTTCACAAAATATTGTATGACTCTTGCCATCTTTTATTTTCGTATCCATATGAGCTTGCAATGATATTAAATGTGGATATAGAATTGGCGGGGTGAACGCGCTCTCAGTAGATCGTTTTGATCGGTTGGTTGATCCGTTGTTGGAGCCGCTCTTTCGTTTTAGCTTCTCCATTTTATACTTCTATAATAAAATTATTCAGTTCAGCCATTTTCTAATTTAATGTTAAAGGTTTTGCTTGAAAAATGAACTGGAAATGAATACCTCCTCCTCAACATGTTTTTTTACAAGATTCGACGGCCATGCAACGAAAGATCCAACAGCTTTTTCCACCATATGAATGTCGTCATCGTCATTTGGCATGGGTAGCTTGGCGCTCGGCTCATGAGCTATGTTAATCGACACTTTTACATGACCGGTTGGAAGAGGTCTGGAGTGTAGTGTGTCATTCTGCATATTGAACACCGTAGCCGTCGCTACAAGGCGATTGGTGGGAGTTGACAGATATAAATCACAGTCATTTTCACCCTGCAGAATATCATTACATGAAAGGTATCAGTGTCTATGTGATTCACATCTCACAAAAACGAATATTATAACATTGATTACCTCAGTAAAGTCATGTCTTTGAGGGGAATGGCTCGCCTCAAAGCTGGTGATGGGTGGATCTTCTCGTGGGGGTTGTTCTTGAGTTGTTTGTTCTTTTCGCCTCTCCTCCATCAAACTCTTTAGCATCTCTCCCTGAGTTTGGATTAGTTCTTCAATGGTAGATACTTTATCTCTCATGTCATGCAATTCTTTAGTTTGTTCATCCTCTTGTTTTTTTTCTGAAAATATGTCTGGGGTGACACCCCAAAACCCACACCTCTGACGCGGCCATATTGTTCTGGCTGTTTCAATGCCGTTGAAAGTATGTCTGCATCCGGTGCAGGTGTTGTTGATTCCTGTGACTATGTCAAATAGAAAATATGAAAAAATAAGTAAGCATCGTTATGTAATAGTGATTTAAAGCAAAAAAAGCTTATATTATGTCATACTTACACATGTTTCCCACACTTTTTGTGTGTTTTCATCTATCAGTTTCCCCTCTTTATTAACACGAGCCTCCTTCCATAGCACATGGCATGGAATGGAAGTGACTTGAGATTTTGCTTCATCAATCTGCATATAAATAGAGAAACATGGTTACAGTTTTGATTTATGTCACATAAAATTATTACAGTACTTTTAAAATACATACCAATTGTTTTTCAATTGAAGCGTACCCCAACCTTGCTTTACGGTAGGGGTATGCTGGTTTTGCTGCCCGTTATTTATTTTCAACACTCAATTGTTGTTACATAAATAAAAACCTATCAATCAACGTGATGAATAAAAGCAACGTTACACAACGTGTAACCAAACACAATGTACCTGAAAATTCTGCTCCGCACGACGGTTGCAAAATGCATCCCACATTCCTTGGGATATCAAGTGTGCATAAAGAGGAGGCGGGTGCGGCTTGATTTTCCCTTCGGCATATTTCAGATGATGTTTCGTTAAAATGGTGTGAAAGCCACTATGAATCCTTCCTTCCAGTCTGACAACATATTCTTTGTGCGAAACATCTACTATAAATGCCCTCTGCAAGAGATAATGAAGGGTTAGTCAATATTTCAATATTTTATTTTATTTTAATAAATTAAATAGATGATATCGTAATGTTACCGTAATCTCTTCCCACATTAATGTTTTCAACCCACTGACAACATGGTGCCACGACTCTACGTCAATCGACACGTGTTGTCGAGTGACGATTCCAATGTAGATACTAAACATTACTTTGTTGGGGTTTACATGCTGGCCTAGCTTATTCCATACCACCTCATATTTGATGCCTTTTGCTTTTGCCTTAAGGATTTTTGCTAAAACTGTCAAACTACAGCGCACCTGTTTTTTTTGTGTCGCTGGGGTTTCATCGCCTACCATTTCCTCAGTTTCTGCATCATCATTATGTTTCTCCTAAGCGCTAGCATCGACACTGACACCAGCTGCAACAGGTTGAGAGACCTGTTTTACATCAGGAGTGGGACCAGCTGCAACAGGTTGAGAGACCTGTTGTCTCTCAGCATTGGGACCAGCTGCAACAGGTTGAGAGACATGTTGTCTCTCAGCAGTGGGACCAGCTGTAACAGGTTGAGAGACGTGTTGTGTCTCAGGATTGGGTGCTTCAACAGGGGAAGAAGTCATTATCTATAGAACTGGTTTAAAATTTAATTTAGATCACATAAAAGCAGTAGCGAACAAATAATAACAAAATGTAACACAATCTATATTACAATAAAAATCAATAACATGATTATTGAACTCCCTTTTTTTTAAAATACTGAAGGGATTTGACCCCTCTATCAACTATCCATATCCCTTCATTGTGGTCTCCTCTGACATAAAAAACGTCGTCTATATTGGGACCACTACTAAATGATTGCGAAGTCCCAATGAAAGGGTCATCTTTCGTTAAATTTTCATTCGACCCTTCAGTTGTTTTGGTCGATAACAGAACAATTGACCAGTTTCGGTTTGCGGGATCTAGAACATAAAATACTTGCACTGCCTGTGATGCCATTATAAATGGTTCATCTTTCTCCCCTTCCTTACTGAAATCAACTTTCCCGAATCCCAAATCATCTATTTTAACAGCACTCATGTTATCAACCAACTTGCATTGAAATATCGGAACTTGAAATTCTGTATAATCCAACTCCCATATTTGTTTGATGATGCCAAAGTATGACATATTCGCATAAATTGGATTTCTGTCCTTAGCACCGGAAACATGCATCGCTTTAGCCACAAGTGTAACCCCACTATTCTGCATGGTACTATCTTCATCAAGTTCATTAGTATAAAATGTATAACCATTAACTACATAAGCATTATAAGATAATGCATACACACTTGGTCCTCCAGCTAGCCATTGAAGTCGTTCCGAAATTGACTTTGGATTTTTATCTGACTTCTTAAAAATATGATCTCGAAACCATCCTATAAACTGTTGATTATGTGTATCGGATATCCATTTTTAATCCCTTGATGAATTCAAATGCCTAAGAATTTCTTTGTGGATTTCAACATATGGGTCAACGTCGAAATTGTTAATCAAAACATAAAGGTGGGCCTGCTCCCGATCTGTAATATTGATTGTGAAAACCTTTCTTACAGAAATTCCTTCACCCTCAAGACGCCCAGTGTGATGAGATTTTAGTAAGCCAATGCTTTCCAAACCATACAAGTATTCAGTACAGAATTCAACGGCTTCCTCAACAATATATCGCTCTGCAATACAACCCTCTGGCCGACTTCGATTTTTGACATACCCTTTCAAAATTTTCATATGCCGTTCAATGGGGTACATCCATCTGTAATGTACAGGACCACATAGTCAAATCTCTCTCACCAAGTGGACCATCAAATGAACAATTATATCAAAAAATGAAGGCGGGAAGAACATTTCTAATTCACATAATATGACGGCAATTTCTTTTTCCGTAGCTGGAAATTTCCACGGGTCTATAACTTTGCTGCATATAGCTTTGAAGAAGAAACAGAGTTTCGTTAATGTATGGCGGACATTCTTGGGAAAAATGCAACATAAAGCAATTGGAATGAGATTTTGCATCAAAACATGACAGTCATGTGATTTCAGACCTTTTAACTTCAAGTCGCTCATTGACACAAGGTTACTGATATTTGACGAATACCCCTCTGGAACCTTTACATCATTCAAGAAGTTTAAAAACTGATATCTCTCCTTCCTGGAAAGAGTGTAAGCAGTAGGAGGAAGAAATGTTCATTTTTCACCTTTCACTGGTGCCAACTCTTCTCGTATTCCCATCTCAACCATGTCCAAGCTAGCCTTAATTCCATCTTTTGTTTTTCCAGATGTATTTAGCAATGTGCCGATAACACTGTCAAATACATTTTTTTCTACATGCATAACATCAATAAAATGTCTTACATACAGACAATTCCAGTATTGTAATTCAAAAAAAAATTGATATCTTTTTCCAACCGATTTTCATAAGGTTTTTCGAAGCCGGTTTACCAAAAGTAGAGTCCAAATTTTTAACTTTCTCAAACAATTGATCGCCTGTTAGTGGAGACAGTGTTGTACGTTCTACTGAACTTCCATCGAATGATGTCTTCCACGAACGGTACTTATGTCGTTGCGGTAGAAATCAGCAATGTCCTAGAAACACAGTTTTCGATGAATGTTTCAACCTAATTGATTGTGTACCTTCTTCGCAAACGGGACAACCTTGAGTTCCATTAATGTTATATCCTGACAAATTTCCATAAACAAGGAAGTCATTTATCATCCCATACAACATGACTCTCAAATTGAAATCTTCTTTTCTGTAAGAAGCATACAATGTAACACCTGAATACCAAAATAATTTCAAATCTTCGATCAATGGAGCTAAATAAACATCAATATCATTACCCAGTTGTTTTGGTCTAGATATAAGCATAGATAACATGATGTATTTTCGTTTCATGCATAACCACGGTGGTAAGTTATAATTTATCAACATAACTGGCCATGTACTGTGACTGTTACTTTGAAAACCAAAAGGATTCACTCCATCTGTAGATAACGCAAGATGAAGGTTTCTCAACTCGTTTCCAAATTCAGGATACTCATGATTGACTCTATTCCACTGAGGAGAGTCTGTCGGGTGACGTAGTATCCCATCTTTAATTCTTGTTTCTGCATGCCATGTTAATTGTTCTACAATCTCCTCACTTCCATATAGGCGTCTAAACCTTGGAATGATTGGAAAGTACCATACAACTTGACTAGGACTAGATTCATCTTTCTTATATCGAGAAGCACCACACTTTGGGCATTCTTTAAGTGATTTGTGGTCCTTGCGAAACAGTATACAATCATTCGGGCAGGCATGTATTCTTTTAGAGATAATACCCATAGAGCGTAGCATTCGTTTGGAATCGTATGTTCGGATTGGGAGCTCATTGTCTTCTGGGAGCATGTCATTCAAGAGGGAATGTAGTTTCGTAAAACTGTCGTCACTCCACCCATTATCTACTTTCAAATTATACAGCTTTAGTACGGCTAACAATGCTGTATATTTAGTGAAACCAGCATACAATGGCGTCTTTGCACAACTTTTTAACTTCTCAAACAATTTTGGGCAATCATGAAGTTCATCTTCAAAGGTCCTTGTCATTTTCTCAATACGATCTTCATCATCATTCACATCTATAATCACATCCTCCATATGGTCATCTTCATTGTTCATGTTTGTAATCATATCAGATGATCCATAAAACGCAGTGTCACCCTAGTCACTACCTACATTCGTTGTTTCCACGTGTTTATTCCAACATGTATAACTTTGATCTATTCCGTGATAGATCAAGTGTACTTCCAACTCATCTGGACTAATTTGTTTTGAATAAAAACAACGTAAACACAGAAAATGGATTTGAGAAGAGTCACATGCATGATCTTTTGCAAACTTGATAAATTCTTTCATGCCTTCTTCATACTCTTTTGTCAAACGATTGGCATTCATCCATTCTTTATTTACATTCATCCTATTTGAAATCCATAGGATGAGTATATAGGTTAGAGGAAAATGAATATGAGTATAATTTAGATATAAAACAAGATACTTCAAGGAAATAATGTGACCATGAAATGACTAAGTCTAGAATGTTGTGGATCTTGAATACATTCTTTGACTGATTTGGAGAAATGACTTCTCGAACCTTTTCTGGATAACCTAGAACTCCATCCAAGGAAATAATGTGACTATGAAACAATACTTCTTAAACAAAATATGGGGAATTTATAATATTGTAATAAAGACAAAGCTCTCTAAAAACACCCAAAACAACCTCAAGATTATCGGAGTACTCCTCCTATATATTGTAATACAACAAGAAGTATTCTAAAAAAACGAAAATGGAGGTGTCTAGAAAGATATTAAAGATCCAGTTCATCAGTTCCATGAAATAGATAGATCATTAGTGATCCCAAATGGAAATCATAAATACTTTAAATTTCCATATCGACTTTAAAAATCTATCTTTTGAGCATCCTCTTCCCAAACCCTCAACTGTTGGTACCCTGATCTCTAGAAAATTTTCACAAACCAATAGAACCTTATAAGATGGTCAAAAAAATCATAAATTATAGGCAAGTACCACAACTGTTGGTACCCTGTCCTACATGCCAAGTACCACAACACAACTCTCAATGAACATGAAACCATGACCATTTTTCCTACCCAAAAGGGTTAGGTAATACATGAAATAATTCATAAACTCTGCCGTCATACCCATGTAATAAAAAAATATGTGAAATTAATGACTAGGATTCACCATTTTGAAATGAAACCAATATTATAGAAGAATTAAAAAAAATTCACCTCGAATTGTGGTTGGCCAAGATTATGAGTCCTCATGAATGAACTCTACTGCATTGATTTTTTCTGGATTAGACTCGTCTATGTATTATTCCCCTATTAAGAATCTCCATTTCTATTAGGATGTGATCCTCCACCATTTGAAGCCTCTTATTTTAACTAAGATCCCTTAAAAAAGTGGAGCCTACACCACTCCCATTAGGAGCCAATTGAAAAAATCACAAGATATTCCCCGGCTACCCAAATAGGTGGAACGCCCTCAAAGTATCTGGTAAAATCGTCCAGATGTTTCCCACATTTCTAATCTGATAAAATATAGGTCCATTGTCCATAGAATCCACATAATCTGTTCATAAAGACTACTCAAATCCCTTTCCACTACTTCTATAAGACTCATCATGCTTTAGATTTTATCCTCAAAAATAACTATGGATACCACCCATTAATGGAACACCATTGAGACCAATATTTCAATTAAAACATGTCTATCACATCAATACCTTGGGAAACACCTTAAAATAGGTTGGTATACTTAGAACAATAAGAATAAATCTGATATATTTCCTCAAACCCATCTCAAAATTAATATTCATAAGATAATCGTTCGTGGGGAGATAAAGAGATACATGAACCAAATTACGGAATCTAGTGGCATAATCCATGACTAAATGACAACCATACTCTATATTTAAAAACACATAGTCATTCATCAATCTCAAGGTATCTGGGTAGAACCTCTGAAGAAATACCACCTGGAAAGTGGTAAAAGTGAGATCATCTCTATTCCTCGAAAGAATCATTGAATCGCACCACATTTAAATAAATTATTTTAAAAAGGAACCAAAAAATAACACTTTATATGTCTTAGGGGTTTTCAAAAACTCTAAGATCTACTTGATACAGTCCAACTACTCCTTAAATTACTTGGTTTTCTTTTCAGTAGGGAAAAACTCTGAATTATTCTTTGAAAATTCTTGAGTGTGGTCCATAGTTCATGTCTTATCATGGATACCAATTTAACCCACGTTTTTGAAATTATAAATCATTGAATCCAAAAAAATTGTATCAATGGGATGGTTCCTCTTTGGGGTACTCTGGTTCACACTCTCAATGCTTCTACATGGTCCTTCTAGGAGGTATTGTCTACAAGAAACATAAAAAACCTCTATCAAGGAAAACCAAACAACAAATCACAACAAAAGAACTAAATAAAAACACCAAAACATAAGAATAACTAAATAAATCTAATGAAGTAGTGGGAAATCATAAAAACAACCCATATTCAGGATCAAATCATAACCACAATCCCAAACCACCCATGGAAACTGAAGATTCAACACGAAGAATAGTTGGCCAAACACTTACCCATTCCAACCATATGAGACCTGATGGTTATAGATCTAAATTAGAAATAACTCTGAAATATTAAATATGTAATACCATATTTCATTGAATTAATCCATGGTTTACCATCCTTTTCACCTGATTCTTCCTACCACATGTCCTAAAGAGCATTTACATCACCAAGGGATAACATAATGCGTGAAGAATATCTCACTTTCACTTGGGAACAACATTGTCACTGGTAAATGGGACTAAAACATATAGAAAATGGGATGGCCACACAAACATAATCAGAGTCAATAGTAGATGATAAAAATACACCATAATCAGTGACATACATTGAGTAAAAACATCACACAACAAAATGAAAACATAATTAATTCATGAAAATTCAATTATAATCACCTTAAGGAGGAGGACCCGGTGGCAGAGGAGAAGGAGGTGTCGACAGTAGAGGCACCGGAGGCAACTGAGGCAGGGCAGAGGCAGGGCAGAAGCAGCGGAGGAGGAGGAGGAGGAGGGGGAGGCTGTGGTGGAGGAGGAGGCAGCGAAGTAGGCAGAGGAGGAGGAGGAGGAGGCGTCGGTGGAGGAGGAGGAGGATGAGGCCGCGGACTAGGAGGAGGAGGAGGAAGCACCGGTGGAGGAGGAGGAGGACGAGGCCGCGGTGGAGGAGGAGGAGGAGGAGGAGGAGGAGGCCGGAGGAGGAGGAGGCGGTGGCCGGAGGAGGAGGAGGAGGAGGAGGCGGCAGCCGCGGTGGAGGAGGAGGAGGCGGTGGCAGCGGCGCAGAGGAGGGCTTCCGCGAGAGCTTGACCGGGTGCATAGAGGAGGAAGATGACCCATGGGTTTTTAACAAATCCGCGTGAGCCTTTATCAGCGCTAGTAAAAAGCGCTGATAAAGGGTGTATTTATCAGCGCTAAAATGAAAAGCGCTGATAAATACAACCTTAATCAGTGCTTTTTTAGCGCTGATAAATATGCCCTTTATCAGCGCTTTTTTTAGCGCTGATAAAGTGGACCTTTATCAGTGCTTTTGTTAGCACTAATAAAGGCCCACCCCTTTATCAGTGCTTTTCCGTTAGCGCTGATAAAGGCAAGCGCATGCCTTGCCCTGTTTTGTGGTAGTGTCGTTCTATAATTTCGAAAGGTCTGATGTACCTGGGACTCAATTTACCTTTCTAACCGAAATGTATAACTCCCTTCCATGGAGATACCTTCAAGAAAACATGATCTCCTACCTGAAATTAAAAATCCTTCCTTCAGTTTTCGGCATAGCTCTTCTACCTACTTTGAGATGCTTTGATGTGGTTTTGGATTAACTTTACATTTTCCATTGTTTCTTCCACCAGTTCTAGGCCTACAAGTTTTCTTTCACCAACGTCATCCCAACAGGTTGGTGTGCGACATCTCTTTCTATATAACGCTTCATATGGTGTCATCCAAATACTTGAATGGAAGCTATTGTTATAGGAAAGTTCCACCAGAGGTAAATATTGATCCCACATACCCTGAAAGTCATGTGAGCATGATCTCAACATGTCTTCTAAGGTTTTAATAGTCCGTTCTGATTGTCCATATGTTTGAGGGTGGTAGGCAGTGCTCAAACGAAGTTCAGTATCCAAGGCCTTCTGAAGACTCTTCCAGAATCATGAAGTAAAACGATGATCACGATCAGAAACAATCAATAGGGGTACTCCATGAAGTCTCACAACTTCATTAATATATATCCTTGCTAGACGTTCAAGTGGTAAATCTTCCCTTATAGCAAGAAAATGTGCTGACTTGGTAAGATGATCAACAATTACCCATATTGCATCATTCATTCTATGAGTATTTGGTAGTCCTATGAAAAATTCCATCGTGATATTATCCCATTTCCACTCAGGTATGGGAAGAGGTTGCAATACTCCACCAGGTTGTTGCCTTCCAGCTTTCACTTATTGACAAGCCATACATCATGACACAAAATCAGCAATCTCCCTCTTCATGTTGTCCCACCAAAAATGTTCCTTCAAATCCCTATACATTGTGGTGCTCCCAGGGTGTATATAGAAATTGGAACTATGAGAATCATCCAACAATTCCCTTTTTAGATCAGGTATATCGGGGACACAAAATCTCCTCCCAAATTTCAAAATTCCATCTTCATACACAAAGTCACTCAATCTCCCATCATTCATAGATTTATTCTTCTTTTGAAACTCTTCATCATCGTTTTAAGAACTCTTTATCCTTTCTAGTAAAGATGGTTTGGCAACCATTTGGAAAATTATTGATGTTTCACCTTCCATGGTGATTCCCATATCCAACTTTACTAGATCCATGAAAATAGGATCCCTTTCAATTCTCATCATGTTCAAAACTCCATGATCTTTTCTGCTCAAAGCATCTGTCACCTTATTTTCCTTCCCCGGGTGGTATTGTATCGTGCAATCATAATCCTTGAGTAGTTCAATCCATTGCCTTTTCCTCATGTTGAGTTAATTCTGCGAGAAAATGTACTTCAAACTTGTGTTATTAGTATAAATCTCACATTTTCACCATAGAGATAATGTCTCCATATCTTCAAAGAAACAATTATAGCAGCTAACTCAAGATAATGAGTATGGTAGTTTTTCTCATGAACTTTTATCTGTTGTGATACATAGGAAATAACTCTATCATTCTGTCTACGGAAACAACCAAGTCCTTTCATTGATGCATCACTATAAATAACGAACCCATCATTCCCTGATGGTAGAGTCAAAATAGGAGCATTTACTAATCTTCTCTTCAGTTCTTCAAAACATTATTCACACTCTTTTGTCCAAACAAATTTAACCCCTTTACGTGTGAGCTTTGTTAATGGGTTAGCCAACCGGGAAAAATTCTGGACGAAACGTCGATAATAACCTGCTAAACCAATAAAACTACGTACCTCAGTTATACTCGTCAGTGCCAGCCATTCTTGGATTTCTCTTGTATTAGAAGGATCAATGGAAATTCCATCATTAGAGACAATATATCAAGAAAATAAATCTCTTAAATCCAGAATTCACACTTGCTAAACTTCCCATATAACTCATGTCTTCTAAGAGTCTTTAGGATAATGCGCAAGTGATTTTCATGATATTTATAGATTTTGGAATATACCAAGATATCATTAATAAATACCACCAAAATATCATCGAGATATTCCCTAAAAACTCTATTCATTAGATCCAAGAATATAAAGGGTGCATTAGTCGATCCAGAAGGTATTACTGTAAACTCTTAATTCCCGTACCTGGTTCGAAATGCTGTCTTCACACACAACTGATGGTATCCAGATCAAAGTTCAATCTTAGAAAAGTATTTATCTCCATTCAGTTGGTCAAATAAATCATCAATGCGAGGTAGGGGATACTTGTTCTTTATTTTTGTAGCATTGATTTCCTTGTAGTCGATACATAACCTCATAGATCCATCTTTCTTCTAAAAAAAGGAAAGGGGCTCCCCATGGAGAAGCACTATGGTGAATAAATCCCTTATTACTCAATTACTCTAGTTGTTTCTTTATTCCCACTAATTCCATAGTGGCCATTCTATAAGGGGTCATCGATATTGGCCTTGAACCAGGAATTAAATCAATGGAAAACTCAATTTCTTGTTCTGGAGAATGTCCAGGTAAATCTTCCGGAAACACATCTACATATTCTTTAATAATAGGAACATCCTTTATTTGAACATTCATTTCCATACCCACAATTATTTCATTCTCTTCTTCCCCAATAATTTAATTTATTTGAGCTACTGGGGGTGGATCTAGATAAGAATCAGGTGGTGATGATTCTGCTCTAAAGATAAGGTATTCTTTATCATAATCATAAAAAATTGTAACCTCCTGCTTCTTACCATAAATATTTTCATCATGGTCTGAAATAAAATCCATACCAAGGATTATATCACACTCAATCATAGGTATGATGATGAGATCATCAGATAAAGAACATTTATATGCCCTAATGGGAACGGATCCACAGAACTTTATAGTAATGATACTTCCCTTATGAGTTTTAACTGATAACTCCCTTGATAAATCAAATTGGTAATATCTAATTTTCTTAGCAAACTAGGAAGATATAAAACAATGCAATGATCCATAATCAAATAATACATTTCCTAAACTTGAGGAAACCATTAAATTGTCTTCCACAACATCTTTCGGAGCTTCTACTTCAGCAGTAGTGATATCATAAGCTTTTCCTTCATCCCTTGGCATTTTCTGAGGTAAGTTTCCCTGATGCATAGGAAATTAATTTTCATAATGTCCCATCTCCCTGCAGTTGTATCATTGAACATCGGTAGCTTCTTTCTTCCCCATGCAATCACGAGCTTGGTGGCCTTTTTCACCACACTAGTAACAGACTCTTATTCCCTTAAAGCAAGTACTAGGATGTTTCATCCCACATTTACTATAGAATTGATATTCAACTTTTCCCTTCTTCCCCTTATTTCCATTTCCAGAGTGATTGGATGATCTCTTCTTCTCTTTCTTTGCTTTAATGTAATAAGACTTATAGAATTCTTTTTCTGTCTTGATAGCACATGAGACAATATCTTCGTATGACAAGAAGGATTGTGACACTAATGCTCGATGAAGAAATGGTTTTAACCCATAAATAAAATTATCAATCTTACTTCTTGGGTTATTTATATAATCTCCATCATACCTTGATAACCTTGTAAAGTTAGCTCTACACTTTGCGACATTCTCATCCGCCTTTTGTCTCAGACTCAGAAATTGCATTTCCATATCTGTTTGATGGTCACGAGGAAAGTATTTTTCTATGAAAATATCTTTGAACTCTCTCGATTCCATATTTGATACTTCATAATCATCCTCTTTGTTTTGTATCAATGAACACCATTGATTAGCATCTCCAGTGAGGTGATAAACTGCCATGATAACTTTTTCCCTTTCACTACACCCCAAAGCTTGAAATATTTTGTCTAGGGAACTTATCCATTGCTCAGCTACCAATGGATTTGTACTCCCATTGAATGTTGGTGGTTTTTTCCTCATGAAGCGGTCTAACACTAATCCTCCATGCTGCGGATCAGGGTGCTCCATAAGGGTAAGGTTATTATTCATAACAAGAGTGAGTTGTCCCAGTATGGTGATTAGCTGATCAGCACTAGTTTCATCACTAGATCCACTATAATTATCTTGAGAAGAAGGGCAATCCCAACATGGAGTGCGTTCATTGATACGATTTCCATTCCATCCACTAGGCGCCATTTCTAAACAATGGCATAAACTATATTAGTTTATGAATCGAAATACAGAATTCTAAACTTGTAAAACACTTAACGTAAATTGAAATATTTATAGATATAATCCATAATCATAAAAATGTTTTATTTGAGTAGGTATATACTCATAAACCATTTATAATGTTTTGTAAAGAAAATGAGAATTATCTTAAGCATATCCCCCAGGAGTGTTGTAACGAAGAGTGCAGCAAGGCCCGTTGTCGTGCACCAGTTCCTGTTCGAGTCTAGCTCAAAGCGGTGTTTTCAGGTTTTAACCCTAGGCACATCTATGCCAGAGCCGCCTCTACCTGATCGTATCCAGACAGGGATGTATTTCTCAAAAAACTCACAAAATCTCTACAATACCAAAATTATAGGGAGTTCTTCTATACTAATCCTCAATGTCCATCTTAGGTCTATGTACTCTAATCAGAGTTTATCTAAATATTGTTTCGAAGGTTTGTACTAAACTTTCTCTGATACCAACTATAACACCCCAACCCCAGTTACCCAGAGTCGGTGCATTATTACATAATATTGGCATGATCACAACAGATCGAGTCTCGAAAGACCGATTAGTTTAGTAGACTTGGAATAACTAGATACATTCCTGAAGTCTACATTACATAATAAAGTGAAAACTACAACAACATCTTATCTCCACACTCAAATCCCCTCATACTATCCCTGTAGGTCATTCATAAAATACTTCTTCACATCTTGGGAAAAATAAAACATAGAAAGGGGGGATCTCAAATTCCTAGAAAGGATAACAATATAGTGGAAACTTTCACAAATAATCATAAACAATTAAGGCAATGTATAACTAAAACAAAAGCCTTTTAAACATGAACTTCAGCATAATATGGAAAAAATAAAATTAAATAATTTCATTTACTTATTCACATGGATATTCTACTAGTCGAATAATCACATGCAATATCAATAACCACTTTCATAATGATGGAATGCATAATCCCAGACCATCATAACCACATAGTCAAGGCCTTGTGCCAAGACTACAAATAAGATTTTTTCAAGGCCTTGTTCCAAGACACTAGTTTGTCTCATGAGACCTACCGATGAATCGAGGAGATATAATAGGCTCTACCCGTCACTTATTAAATCTAATGCATTCCTTATAAGAATAGGTTTAAACATAACATAAACATTCATATTAAAACTAGCATACGAAATGTCAATACTTTATCCATAAACCATTAATGGTATAAAAATAACACATCCATAGTCAAACATATCACAAAACCTTTAATAAAATATGGAAGTTTTGTATCATAATAAATAAACTCCAAATAAGCTTAAAATCCATCAAAGGATATTGACATAGTTGAAATCAAAACTATTTGAGAGAAATATCTCTTTTTTTGAAATCATTTAAAAGTCACATAATTATAAAATAAAAAATTTACTTTGAAAATATTTTTATAAGCTTGTAATGGAAGCTTAGATGATTTCATAACGGCGTAAAATAGCCACACCCGCCGTATAAGTTAAAAAATACATTCTTACCTTAATTTTGTTGAAAAGGTTAAAAGGACCTTGTTTGGAAAGCGACAGAAAGATTTCTTTATAAAAATATTATAAAAAGTCAATAAGGGTATAAATGACTTTAAACCATAGTATATAAAATATTATTAAGGATTTGAAATACATTTTTAGGAAACATGGACGTGGATGATAAAGTGGTCCCAGTAGATAATTACGTATAAACAACCTCGGATAATGAAGAGATTGTGAAATAAACCCTTACCTTGTAATTTTCCTTGGTCGAGGGTAGGTTAACATCATGTATAATAGTTAAATCATTGTTATTAAGTTATAAAATAATAATATATATAAATATGACATCATATATGATCTTTTAATATTGCTTTGTTAATAATATTTTAGTATTCTCATCGTTTCGGGTGTTAACTGATTCGTTTTTCTTTATATGCTTTGTTACATAAGCCGTGTTTTTTATGGATAGGTTGTATCTTATTCATATCTAGAATGATATAAAGTCTTTAAACATTAATTTTAATCATCAAATGAGAATTAGTCTTGAATGTATATTATGGGGAAATGAATCTCATCGCGTTCGTGGAGACGATAATCCGTACGTACATACGAACGCTACTTCCATTTCATTTTTCATTTTAAAAGGAATAAAAACCAAATGATACATAGGTATATTTTTATTAAATTATAATATAATATCTTATATATGTTACTTAAGTTCATTAACACCATACATTATACATTCCATGTATGGTATGAACGAGTCATATCACTTTGAGGGGGCGGTAATCCGCACATCCTCAAATGAAATTATTGTATATATATACAACATGAAATGAACAATGGTATGAAATAAAATGGAATTACAGAATATTATATATAAAATAAATATCATTGATATCATATTTAATTACAGTGCCATAATAATGGCCACCATGAGAGGTGGTAGGAGATAATCGAACAATCATGGTTTCGTGAGGCGTTTGGTTGCCATCCATAGAAACATTATGTTCTTCACCCATTAGATGGAGGTGTGTGTAAGTTTCGTTCTAATAATTCTCATAAAAATATCATAGTATATTTGTTATATTTTTTTTGTTACAAAATAAATGAATAAGAAGAGTTTAGGGGTTCAAGAAGTAAAATAAAAGAAAAGAAGCTAAGAGAAATCGTTACCTTTAACTTGCGTAACTCCCTTTGGTTTTAACCAAAAAGGACTCTTAAAGTGCCTTCTGCCTAAGGTAAGGCTTCTAGGATGAGGATAGGGATGTAGGTAGATTAATTGGTCCTAGGTTGGATGATCCAAAAGGCTTTAGAGGTGTGAGGAATTGGTTGGAAGTGGTGTCCTTTTATAATGGGGAGGAGGGGATCTTTAGGAAAAACTCAAAGTATTAATTTATAATAAATTCATATTCAGTTTATAATGGATCCAAAGAGACTTATTTCGAGGATAAGGTGGGTATGGGTCTAAATATTTTCAACAAATATATTTTAGACAGGTTTGGGTCACTAATGTTACTTTATCATTTATATTTAACTCTTAGTTAAATAGTTTGACATTTATCATGTCTCTTTGTATTTTTATATTATATGGTTAATAAACTTACCATATACATCCAATAGAACCCCAAGAGGTTCATTAATGATACAAAAATAATTATATACAATTCCTGGCCGAACCTTAGATTTTTAGGAATTGAATATCAATTAATAATATAATATTTGTTTTAACAACTCTTTTATGTCAATTTTGACACTATTTGGTATTTGATTTTTTTTAAAATCATAACAGAATTATTACTTTGAAAAAACATAATTAAATCAATAAAAACATGTCATATTAACCTATAAAATTATCTTAATTCATAAAAAGTCTCAAATTACATTTATTTGGATATTTATAATATCAATTATTTTAATATTTCATTAATTAGGTAATTCCTGCATCACCATTGTGTCATAAATAAATTAAATTATTTAATGTATAAAAATTATAAATAAAATTCCATTATGTATTAAATCTTTTTATATTTATAATTAATATTTACAATTTAATTTATCTTATGTATAAACATATATTAAAAATGTTTTAGTAATTAAACTTTGATTTTAACTCTTTTAACTCTTCTTTGAATTAAATAATAATAAATTTCCTAATCTAATCCTAGTGGACCTAAATGATAATATTTTATTCCTAAGGATTTGGTTGGTCGATATACACTTGTCCAATATAATTAGTACATGTGTTAAGGTAATATTAATATCATTTTTACCCTTAATTACCCTATTTACTTTTAACCGTGGTAAATAAAACTAAAACGTTACTATTCACCAAAAATAATTTTTATCTTATTGAACCACATTTTACTCCTTGATATTAACCGTGTGTCTCATGTTTTCTAAATTCCACTCACATAAGTGGTAAAATTAAGTTTTATGTGAATTTGCAAATTCTCCTAGGAGGTGGATAAAAGACGGTGAAAAGTTCAATAAAATTTTTATATATCTAAAATTATTCTAAACTAACTCCAATGAATTACATTGAACTTATATAGGTATTATGTATCTATTTTGGCCTTAATTAAATTTAAATAAAATAAATAATTATTTAAGTAAAAATTCGGTTATAAACTATAACTCAGTGCTTTTCACTATTCATCAAAAATTGAATGTTTTCAGAAAAATACCAAAAATTCACCCTAAAATAATTTCAATATTCAAAATCCAAAAATGAAGCACATTTTAAAAGATAAAATTTATAAAATTTCAAAAGGTGGGTATTACTATTCATAACGGCTAGTTTGATTGGTTGTGGTGTGTTAGAACTCGAAGTTGCGTACAACACACGCTACTGTATTATTCAAAGAGAAGTGTATCGTGGAAGCTTGGTGTGTTACAACAATAATATGGAAGTGAAATACAAGAGAAAAATTACTGAATATTAATTGGCCACATCATGGTATTTTGAGAACTCTTTTCTTGATCATGGTAGTACTCTTGAAGAACTAGTGATACCAGTATAAAAAAACCACCATCTAATTCAGAGGACGGAGTTGTGTGAGACAACATAGAATATGGGATATTTTCATAAGGAATTAGATAATGAATCACCAAGATATTTATATGATACCATCTTAACCTTTGTGTGACACTTACCAAATCCTTGTAATCACTATAAATTATAGGGATCATTAAATTCATGTACTGAATAAATTCAAGCATGACCGAGAGTAGGCTTTCTATGATGGACATGAAACTTGTAAAAACCTATTGTTATATTATTCTTGTATAATTATATATTTAATAATGAGTTATGGGTTGATAGTTAATTAGTATATCCATATATCATAACTAGAAAAGTGGTTCAAATATAAGATGGGATAGTTTTGTGAGAAAAGGAAAACATGATAAAATTGTATAGACTCTGATTCACCATGCCCTTAATGACTCAACATGAGATACTTATCTCTACAAGGGTAATTTCAGGTTTCATGATGTTATTTAATAAGTATCATTTTATAACATAAAAATTGTGACTGGACGTTGGAAAATGGTTCAAAATTCAATATGAATTTTAATCTTATGGTTTCTCTCCTGGTTTGAGAAGGAAGAAATAGTGAATATTGAAAAAAATATCATTTCATTCATCCTTTTGATTTATTAATCCATGAGATAATATGAAAATGAGTTAGGATATGTGACTCTTTTGTAAATAAGAGAGGATAATGGGTTTTCATTAAAAAAATTATGGAAGATAACAAGTTAAAAATGATGATCTAATCCAACTCATTGAGTCTTTTAAAATAATTATATCAATTACCACAAAAAATTAACCTCATAAACACCCCATCAAAATTCCTCTTGATTGGTGTGTTTTTTTTCATATTAGAGATTTAGATGCATGAAAGGCATATGGATCGAATTTATGATCATCAATATTGAGAATAAATATTATTAAATTATCCCACCCTAATGAGTGCAATGATTTCCAAAAAGGTAATTCATGATTGATAATGAATATTAATTAAAAGTAAAAAAAATATGTGGGTGATAGTGAAGAGAAAATATAGAATTTTAATCATTTAAGAATCGTGATTTAGCACTATATTTTGGATGTGTTTTTATGCTTTGTAATTTTTTTCATAAATCCTTATTTATTATCATAATGATATATAAGTTTCATATATCAAATAATTCTTTCTCTGTAATTGAATGTTTATATTTTTCTTAAGGGTAATGAAAATTTAAATTATTGGAAAATTTTATAACCTAAATTTTAAAACATCACAAAATCATGAATTTCATTGATAAATGATATTAATACCATCCAATTATAGTGTTTTTTATTGTTTATAGAAGAATGGTTCTCAAGAATAAATTTGTAAGAGTTTGGAATCAATTGAATTTTATAATAACAAATCATGTCATAACATAATTACTTTATAATATAGTTATTTTATTGAAAAATATTGAAATCCTTAATAATATTATAGAATAAGTATAAAGTACCCTACCATAATTTTATTGAATTGATTTTTTATTGGATGGGACCTAACTCAATTTTGAGATTCAAAGTCTCAACACCTCCTTAGGTGTCAAATATTAAATTTACCTAAGTAGGAGTCCTCAAATTTATTAATAATTATATTGATTATATGGTAGAATATTTACCCTCAGGCTAAGATGTTATAGAGTTAAAATAATGAAGGGAATTCAATAATTATATATTATGTATAATTTATTAATTTTAGATCATGTACATGTATTCATGGATATAATTATTTACATTAAAAATAAATCATTGGATGATAAATCTGAGGCCACTAATATATACTAAATAAGGGATTTACCCTTTGGGTCATGTAATTGCCTCTCAAATATTGGACACTAGGGATGGCTCGCAATAGTTGTTTCATTGAAAAAAGTAGTTATTATTTGATCAATTTATCCATTGTTAGAAAACCATAGAATTACCTCTATTTATACCATGTTATATTTCCTCTATAGGTTTATCCATTTGTCCTTGGAATGAACCCTATATATAGGGAGGGTGGAGAGAGTATAATTTGTTGGAAACAATATCATATTTAAGGGAGGTATCAAACTACCCAATGCTGGTGAAAGAGACCTTATCTTTAAAAATAGATTTAAGTATCGACCATTGCGCTAGGAGGATTGCCTTTGTTATCCTGACTTATCCATTCTTTACAAATTATGTATTGTAATTGATGGATTATAATCATTTCCCTACATTCATAGATTAGATTAATTATTCATTATGTTTAATATTTATTAATTTTCTCCCAATTCTATTAAATATTATCAATTTTTATTAATTAATTGTTTAAAATTGTTCCATATATTTCATTTTATGGTAGATTAAATTATCCTTAGTCTTTTTCCTAACTTTTTCATTGATTTTTGTAGGATTTTGATGGTGGTTCAATGAATAATGAGGGGATATTAATCCCTCACTCTCTCATCTATATCCTCTCTCCGTTTCATATCTTCTTCCTCTATCCCTTTCTATATCTTATCTTCACACATGGATGTATGTCTAGAGGATGTTAGTCCAATGGTTTGACTAATAGTCACAGCATGAGGGAGGATAATGTAAGGTAAGGGGATAAATGTTGTGGGTGTTCTAAGTGAGATATATGGAGGTTGAAACATATATTTTTGGGTAGATAGGAGAAGCATGGTGGATCATGTAGAGGAGGTGATTGTTGGATTCATTGCAACCAGTATTGTAGGGTTGTAGTTGGTCAACCATGAAGAGGATGTAGTGACCTGAGGTTATTGTAATTCTTGTGTTGAAGAAGGCATGAGAAGAGATCTATTCACCCTAATCATTAGATGTCATTCCACCCATTATGTGATAATAATAAGCATTTCCAAACCAACCACATAGACTAGGTTGGAACATGAAAAATCAGGGTCTGCCTCAACTAGAATTGAGTGGGATAACACACACTATAACACCCCTAATATGGCGCTCCCTCACATGCCTAGGTTAGGTGAGTTATGTGATCATAGTCCCACATCCCCATATTCTAGAGGATTTTAACTAGTTATGAGGGTACAAATAATATTTTGGGGAGATTATAACCACTTTTATAGTGTAATAATGATAACAGATATAAAAAATAGTCTAGAGGAAATAATAGAAACAAAATGAATAATCAATATACAACTAAGCTGAAATAAGAGAAAAATAAAATAATCCAAATGGTAATAATAAAACTTTTCATTTTAGACTGAAATTTAACTATATTATGTTATGAGAGACACAAAAATAAGATAAAATAAGACTCTATAGTGGTAGAAAAATTCCTTATTCCGAAATACTTGTCAGTCCCATCTCCATGTTCCAACCTGACCTATTTGAAAATAAACAATAAGGTCCCTTTCTCTTGTATAAACCAGCATCGATGAAATTTTTCCACGTATAATGGTGAAATATCTAAGGTTTGAGTAAAACTTATTAGGCCCACACCACCTTTTCTAAAAAAATCCATTCTTAGAAATATAGTTCATGTAATAAAATGATAATCAGGGTATTATATTATTTAATTGATACTACACATGAAATAAAACTGCATACCCAAATGTTTCGGGGGAACACCAAGAGCCATCCCAACCTTATTTGACACCCTTAAATGTATCTATGTACAAATAAATGATCCTTTTTCATCAATAAATATCACCCAATTAGTGGTATATTCCCATGTTAAGGATGAATCACACAAAAAATCTCATGAACAAATGGACTCTTCCCTATCTAGAATCTCACACTCAGGCATCTAGTGACTATGAATATGGTCATCGTACATCTAATATAATCATATAATTATCTCTCAATAACCAAGTAATAGTTCCCCTATCCCATAGGAGATACAAAATTGTGCACCTGGCCCTCAGGTTTCAACATAATCCCGAGTCATATAAATATTAACTCAACATTTCACAAAGCATCCCTCCCTGGGGAATCAATAACATCAGTGTCACATAAACATTATAAAATTAAATCACAAAGAAAAAAACACATATATCATATATATCATCATAATACTCAATGATAAAATTATCATTTGTCTATCCAAATATATTTTATTAATTTAGGATCTCAATTATCATTATAATTATATCAAACCCATTTCATTTTGATATTGGACCTATGGTTTTTAGCAAGAAAATAAATCAATTTTACTCAATATGATTCTACCTCAAGAAACTACTAAAATATAAATGTTATTTCAATTACTAAGTTAATACCACATTCAAACAAATTACAAAATCATCTTAGGGGCATAATGTCAAACTGACTAAGTTTAAATGAGATCTAGGGATACCACACCTATCGATTGGTCATAGGTCTTTTTCTCAAATACAATGGACCCAATGAAATCCAAAGGAAGGTATAAACATGGGGTTATCATAAAAAATGGATTTATTCCATTGTTTAGGCCATAAACATGGGATTCTGGTGTGATTTAACATGTGTCACATACTAATGATAATTGAAAAGATATTGGGGATATGATTTAGAATAACCACCTCAAAAATAGAGAAGATGTAGACAAAACCTGGTGCATGTGATGGTTATTGACTTATTCCTTCCATTCAATGAGAAAAAAAATATTCCATCAACAATTAACTAAAATTAAATAAAATAATTATAAGGACCACTTTAAATATCTCGATCAATAATGTGAATATCCAAAGCAGTCTTATTTCAAGGTTGAAGATGATACAAAAAGCGTCAATGGGAGGCTACATGTGAGAGAAAAGGGTTATTAAATCCGAAAACACTGTGCTTGAGGGTCTATATTAGATATGGGTCTGACTAATTCTTGACATAAATTATCCTAACATAATAAATGTCTCAATTCCATTATATTCCAAAAAATACATTTCCTCATATTAAAAAACATAGAATAAATTGATTTCATGACATGAGTCCATTACATGACATGAAATAGAGATTCATGGACTTTTGAAAACTTGTACATGTTGTCCAAGGTATCATAGATTTCCCAGAACCATTCACCCATTTTATAGTTTTCATATGGCACCCTCTAACATTTCACATTGTAAATATAATAAATAACAAGAATTAGTCCTCCAGAAAGAAATCACCCCTCCTATTACTAGACTTAGGCTACACTTATTCAACCTACGAAAGATTTTATTTAAAAGTTTTTAAACAAAAAACAAAAAAACTCAAATAGAGACATACCTATAAAATATGGAATCTTAAAACCTATCTACCATATAAAATATCATCCTTGATCTACTCTAAGATTCACTATAGTGTATTGATGAACATGTCTGGAAACTAAACTCACATATCAGATTCCCTCTCCCTGGTCTCCTCTTGCACACTCCCATGATTCCACCACACTCATACTAGTGTCATGATCTTCCCTTCTATATTATTACAATGATCAATGATACAAATAAAATTCTATTTTAAGGGAACATCAACTACCATATCAATGTTGTCAATTTATATCATGTGAGAAGGGTCGGGATGATATTTCCAAAGCTAATACATGTGAAAATTATCATGCATGGTGTTGTAGTGTGGTTGAACAGACAAAAAATATTCCAATTGACCAACCCATTCCATAATCTTGAAGGAACTAATAATAGTGGGAGATAGCTTCACTTTCTTCCTAATAATACGTTGTCCCAGCCTATGAGACACCTATAGAAAAGCTAGATGACCGACCATGCACATCAAAAGTCATCTCCTACAGTAAAGATATGATTTTATACCATTCTATGTAGTCACAAACCTCTTTCTAATCAATTGAACCTTATCAAGTGCCTTATATACAAGACTGCATCCAAAATTTGATAAATCACCTACCTCTAACTAGGAATGAAGCTAATGACATGAACTACCATATAAAGTCTCTAAAGTATACATTGGGATCTATGAATATAATCTTTTATTATATACAATGTCCATGAATACCATACACCACTCCTAAGAACCACAAAAATATACAACAATGGTTCAAAACATATCCACAAGAATCTAGATGGTCCATTTGGATTGGCTATCAGTTTGAGGGTGATAGGATATACTCATAAGGAATTAAAATCCCTATTCCTTTTGAATACCCTACTAAAAAAGTGACATGAAATTAGGATCTCAATATGATATGATACTCCTCATAAAAACTTGTAGTTGAACTATCTCTCACTTGTAGAGCTTACCCAAATCATTGATAGTGAAGGTAATCATGATAGGAAAGAAGTGGGATAACTTATTCATTCAATACATGGAAAACCATATATATTTTCCAAGGTAACCCTATCACAGGATCCATAATGAAATCATACGGTGTTATCTATGAAATGGGAAGTGACTGCAATAACCTAGCAGACATCTAATGTTTGGCCTTCACCGACTGACTGGTGTAACATCTTGGAACAAAACCTACTACTTATTTCTTAATTTTTGGTAAATAGTAATATCTTTGTATATAACTATAAATTTGGTTTATACCTAGATGTACCACCCATCTAGAATAATTAAACTACATCATTACCTCATTGTGAAAACCTGAAGGAATCCATACACAGCCACAGAATCGAAGAACATCACCACATCCAAGAGACCATCCTGCAAGTGTCTCCCCACAATATAATTTTTCCCACATAACTAATACATATGGATTATATAGATTCTCTATATTGATATAGTCCAAAAAAATAGGTAAATAAGATGTTTAATTCAAATTTAGTCATCCCTAGGACTTTAGAACATCGAGATTAATGTCCAAAAAGAGTTTCATAATCCAAAACTCATCACAGGACTCCAACACTTCCTTTTTCCACATATTCCATCTCAAGGCATCAATAATTACATTATAGATTCACCATTTTTTAGACTACTTGAAGTTGAATGACTGCATATACTCAAACCACATCCTCTATCAAAGGTTTACGTCTCACTAATAAAATATGTACATAAGGATTTTGTGCTCTGTGTACACCAAAAATCACTCACCCAATATATGGTGTCTACAGAATCTTAGGAAATACACCACTGCTTCTAACTCGAGATCCTAATTAGGGAAATTCCACTCATGAATTATCATATGTCTGGAGCCATAAACAACCACTCGGTCATCCTCCATCAGAATGACTTCGAGTTAAACTCCAAAATTTTCATAGTACACAATATACTATTTTCATTGAATATGAAATGTGGGGATCTATATTGAGCTCAGTGTTCTCTTCATCTCCTAGAAATTCCTCTAAAAATAATTTGACCAAAAAAATCATACCTTTCTTAGTCAGCCTATAAATTGGTTCTTTCAAACTAAAGAAATCTATGATAAAGTTCTGATAATATCATACTAAAAAAAATCTGAATCTTTTTGACATTCCTTGTATACTCTCAAAATTACATGAGTGAAACTTTCTTTGGGTCCACTACCACTCTATATTTTGATATAATGTGGCTAATAATTGAACTCTTTCAATCCATAAACTATATTTAGAAATCTTGGAATAAAGATGATGCTTCTTTGTATTCTCAATAAAATTTCAAGATGTAGAGAATTATTATCTTCTACCTGGTAGTATACTAAGATATCATAAAAAATACTAAAAAATTTATCCATGAAAGGATGAAATATCCATTTCATCAAATCCTTGAATACCACTATTGTATTTTTCAGACCAAAAGGCATAACCATGAACTCATATAATCCATACATTATTTAAAAAGAATTATAGGGTATGTCAAATGGTCTCAACCTCAACTAATGGTACTCTGACCACATTTAAATTATGAAAGAGATCTTGACACCTCTCAGTTGATTAAAAAGATTATTGATGTGTGGAAGGGGATACCATTTCATTTCCTTAATATGGTCTAGTATCTAATAATCCACACATATTCATATGGTACCATCATCCTTATTTGAAAAAATCATAGGAGAAACCCATAATTATGTACTAGGGTGTATGAATCCCCTTTCTTACAAATATTCCAAATTAACATTCAACCCAAAAAGATCTATTGGTTCCATTCTATATGGAGGAATAGAAAATAGATCTTCTCCTATAACCAACTCGGTTTTAAACTCATTCTACTATAAAATTGGTAAGATTTATAAATCTATAGGAAAATATTAATAAAATAATCTACCATTATAGGAAAATTTTCTTTTTGTATTCCTCCATCATCCAAAACAATTATTTCCATCTGAGCTGTGATACAATCCTATATGCACTGAATTGGTCTTACAATACTAACATAAATTTCCCTCCCACCCTTGTAAAAATGTATACTCCCTTATAAATATTGGATGGTAAAATTCAATTGATAATAGTTATTAAGATCTTGGTATAGAACTATATATTCAATACTAATAATCAAATAAAATCCTGAAATTTACAGTAGAAAAATATTCCAAAAGAAATGGTAGCCACCAATTTCAAGATAACACAACTTGAAATATTTTATATTTTCTATCTGCACTCCCAACGGTTTGTAAATGGTCATAACGCCATACATGATCTCTGATACCATTCCCAAACCATTTTCAAATTGAGTAAATAAAAAGGAATGAGATTCTACTATATAAAAAACACAATAATGTATGGATGATTTAAGAAGTATGCCTTTGATGATAGAAGGTCTTCTTTCCAAGATAGTTAGAGTAGGCAGCATAGCATTCAACTGACATACTAATCTTCCATGATCTCTAGAAAAACTCTACTTTTTTGTTTACTATAATGGGAAATAAAACTCATGTATTGGGGTAATATATACCCTAACTAATCTTGAACGTCCTGTGTAACTCTAACTACTAATCTGTTGAGGAGTAACTGAGTCCCTCCCTATCTTGAGTACCTATCCTAATACCCTGCCACTGCTCGGTAGCTTAATGTTCTAATAGGATTCCCAAAGATGGCTCAGAAAAACGAATACATAGAATTCCACATTAGGGTGAGGACACTTTAGGTTCTTGTATCCCAACCATACTCACTAAAAATACTTCACAAAACCATGATCTAGATGTGGAAGCCCACTCCCCTAGCTGCTATTTCTATTACTACCTTGGTGGAAAATACTATAATGATGGTCTTTCAACTAGAATAAGAACCCTGATATTTCCCAACTGAAACTACATCAACACCACTCTGGTCCTTTCTAAAGATCCCTTTTAGTATAAGGCTATGATTCGTCAAATCCACAAGTCTAATAAAATGAAATACATTCACCTATGAATTGATCTCAAAAAAATAACACCCTGGAGATGTCTCTCTATAGTAACCTCCGCAACTCCAAAAGATATAGAAAAACATTGCAGGTCTATAAAACTTATAGAATAGTCTATCACTAACATTCCATCCTATTTCATATGAAATAAATCATGATCCTTATCGCCCCTCAACATATCTAGATAGATTTCACTCAACAACATCACCTTTAAATACTTTCAGGATAACTCATCGTGATTCCCAACCTTCTCAAGAATATCCCACCAATGCTTGGATGGTCTTTAAATCATATAAGTAGAAAGATTCACCCTTCTATATGAGGGTGTCTCAAGGTGTATGAAGATCACATAGTCTAACTCAATATGGAAATCAACTCCCTAGGGTACTCTCTCCCCAGTGAACATAGGTGGACGATGCAGTTGAAACTCTATCATCAACTCAATCATTGAAGGTATGGTGAAAATAGTCTCTCTCTCTCTCTCCATGGATCACATGACCCTTAGGAAGCTATTATGAAGCTGATATTCTATATGATTATCTAGATCCATAGAATGTTTTGGATCAACTTCATTAGTATTATATGATTACCAATCTCCTAACACTCAACTGAAAAATGAGGAGGAGTCATTTTGTCTGCAATGGTTGACACACTCCTTAGAACACATGACCATCAACAAGGTCAGCCTCAAAAACCAATAACAATAGATAGTTGTTAGCTCAAGGTTCCACTACACTTGGATTAACATGTGAATTATAATAACAAAATGGTTCCTTTCAATTGTTATATCATTCATATCAATGGATTTCATTTCATAGTTCATATGGGAAGATATTTCACATGAAATAAATATGTACTTATCATGAACAGTACATGTTAACATATATCACAATGTTCCTATCATGATGCATGAGTAATAATCTAATGAAATATTTATCCATGAATAAAAATATCAATAAACAATAACATAAAACAACATGTGAATCAACCAGGGTAATATAACATCAAAACTATAAAAAGTGAACAACATAAATGACAATCCCATCCAAGGGAACTCATTTTTGTCCCCACACAATAGTAATAACTCACTTTCATGATCACATTACTAGGTATCGACACATCTTAGTATTATTTAATACCATTCCCAACTAGTAATTCTATAGAAATGAAACGCAAGTTCTGATACCACTTTATAGTGTCCATATCCTGGTGCTCCCTCATATGATTGGGTTAGGTAGGTTATGTGACCTCAGGTGTGCCTCTTCCTATGCCAGTGGCTACTGAGTAATGTGAGGGTATAAATAATAGAGTGGGGAGAATATACACTTGGTTATAGAGTAATAATGATATTGAAATAATAATTAGTGTATAATAAAATAAAAAAATGAATTATTAATACTAAACCAAGTTAAAATAAGAGTCAAATAAATTAATCTAAATGATAATAATAAACCATGTCATGTCAGGCTAAAAGTTAACAAATGTTTAGTCGAGATTCAAAAAAAATAATAGAAAAACATAATCTATACAGGCACCAAAATACCATGGTCTCGAACCCATGTTGGTCCCGTCTCCAAGCTCTAACCTAACTAGTTAGAAAATCAACAATAGGGTCCCTTTCCCTTTTCCAAAAATGCAACCATGAAATCTATCCAGGTACCAAATAGTGGACCATCCAACATGTGATAAAAACTCAGTAGGTTGAAACCATAATGTCTAAAAAAATATAGTATGAGAAATATAGTGGACTAAATAAAATGATAATTAGGGTTTTAATTTATTCAATAAATACTACACATGAAATAATCCTATTGACACTCATGTTCCAGGGGGAAACCTGAGACCAGACCAACCTACTTCACCACCCTTATAGATATCTATGTCTAGGGAATAAATCCTACTTAATTAGGATGGATCACAAAATTATTGGAACATTCTTCTACTATATATGAATCAAAAAAACCTATCATGAAAAAATAGACTCTACATGTAGGCTATATAGAATCTCATCCTCGAGAATCTAGTGACTGGTATCTAGTCCTCAAACATCATATATAATCATATAATCTACCCTCAGAAATTAAGTACCAGCCCACCTATCCCATAGATGTATGAAATCATGCGCCTAACCCTCAGGTGCCAATATAATCATGATTTGTATCATGAAGAACTAAACATGTCATAAATAATTCGACCATTAAGAATTGATCACATCAATGTCACATAAACATAAAAACTATGAAAGAAAATCAGAAGGCCAACAACACACATTCCATATATATCATCATAATACACAATGGTAAAATTATAAATTTATCATTTTACTAGAAAAATATATTTCATTACATTAGATTCCTAATTATCATATAAATTATATAAAACATGTTTCATAATGATATTGGCCTTAATTTTATTCGGAATCAAATTAATTAATGTTTTCTAAGGTGATTCTACCTCAAGAAACCACTAAAATACACGTGTTATGAAAATTCCAAAATTAATCAAGCAATTAAATAAGGTACCATGTCATATTGGGGATCCAATGTCAAAATAACCATTTTTTGAACAAGATGTAGGGATTTGATCTCTTTAGGGAGGTTGTAGGGTTCAGTCTTAAAGCCAATGAACCCAATGAAATCCAAGGTAAAGTCTAAACATGCGTCTAGAACTAAAAAAAGGATTTGTTCCATTATTTAGTTCATGCACAAGAGATTACAACATGATCACACCTATTGAACATATTGGGGATAATTTAAACATAATTTTGGGATATTATTTATAACACGCTCCTCAAAACCTACTAAAATATTAAAAAAATTACATGTCTACGGTAGTGATTGACTTCCTCCTTCTCTTCAATGAGAAACAAATACTCCATCAACAATAGATTAAGAAGATGAAGAATAATCGAAAGTCTGAACATCATTCTCCTAACCTAGAATGTCAAGATACAAAGTGGACATACTTTTGGGTCAAAGGGGATCCAAAAATCATTGATGTGTGGACAAAGTTGAGAGAAAATGTATATGTGATCTTAATGTTCACAACACTATAGGGTTTTTTAGGAATGAGTGTGGCTAATTCATGACATGAATTGTACTCACATCATAAAGTATCAACTACCTTATAATACTATAAATCCATTAACAAAGATAAAAAATTGAAAAAAAAAATTTCACTTTATGAATCCATTACATGATGTGAAGTTACGATTCATGTCTTATAGAAAACCAGTTCATGGAATGAATGCTTTCATAGATTTCCCTAAACCATTCACACCTTATATGGATTTCCTGGGTCGGCCTCAAACATTTCACATCATGAATATAATTAATGATGTGAATTATATTTTTAGGGAGAACTCACACCTCTTACTGATGTACTTCTACATCGCTTACTAGAATGGACCAATCTTTGATTTACAAGGATTAAAGACAAAAAAAACTCAAAGAGATAAGTACGTGAAAATAATGGGATATTAAACATGTGTAGTGTATTGCAAAAAATGTGGGTGCCATGTGTGTATATTATATGCTATATGTGGGATCCACAATTTCACAAGAGTGTGGAAACCCACCCCATCATTCCATATGGCACGCATGGGTCTTACTAAGTGTCTTGTTCCTACTCCTGGGGAGATTTTTTGGTTAAATATTTATTGGGTTTTTGGTATGTGGAAATGAATAACCTATTCGGAGTATTTTTCTATGTAGATCACAATGGTGTAGTATCTTCATCCATGAAAGACGTTTTCTAAAATGAGATAGTTATTTATTTATTTATCCTTGTATGGTTGATTATGTTGTTAAAGAATGATGATCATATTGTAAAGTGGTTTAGTACCTCCCCCTCATTAGTCGTGTTATCTCGCTAGTTGTGTGGTCTCATATGACTTTTATTCTTATCACATTGTGATCTAATATTATATTTTATTCCCCCAATATCTATGTTCCATCCTTATTATCAATATTCTATTTGATGAGGAGTGGGATCTACATTTTGAGACCAGTGAGGCCGCGAGCCTTCTTATTGGGTAGTTTAAATAATTATGCCTATGTGTTAGTTCTCCTATACCTGGATTGTGAAGAGAGGAACCTTTTTCTATATCCTAACCTCTCTCTCCATTAATTTTTTCTTCAGTGGTTATGATGGTAGGGCTAAAAACCCCCTTAAATGATATCTATTCCTAGGGAATACGTTGGATCCCCTATGGGTTTCACAAAATGGTTATGTGATTATATGGATAGTAAAGTGTGATACTCATTCAGCTGATGCACGTACCTCATTTTAGAACATGTTACCCTTAGTGGATTCCAATGGATGTGTTAAAGAAAGGATGTGAAAATAAGATACCTTGAGACCTATCACTCCTCATGCACCCCTATGTTTCCTTTGATATGTGATGTAAAACTAGTTTATAGAAACAAATCATGGAAATATTTATATCTCTAGGAATCTATAGTTTCTCATGAGGTTTAAACCTTATTTTATTTGATATGGGATAACTAATACACATCTATGTTCATAGGAATCTAATTTTAAGAGAATATATAGAATGTTTTTTCTTTTCTTACTCTTAGTTAGTTTTCTATATGAAGGTTTGAGTTGACTTGTTTACTTACTTTGCCTTTTTGGTTTTAGGCCATCCAACTAATAATGTTTATACACATCCATACAAGAGATTATTCTTAATTTTTTTGTGTATATGAAGTCTACACAAGATTCATAGGTGGTCTTGGTGGATGTGGAGCCAGTGTGACTTATTCAGAGAAAATTCTTATTAGTGGACAGAGTGGAAAAAAGTGTTGGAATAGATTTCTAATTATTGGATGTTATAGTAGCAGACAACTTTCATGTTTAGAGATAGATTACTGAGAAGGAATATTAATTGTAGTTGTTTATATTGGATATCCTTTTTGGTTTTTGGTCATGTATCTTATAAATTTTCCATTATATAGTATGTAATATCTAATTTTTATGGATATTAGTATTTATCACATGTATTATATACATTACAGTTAGTTTTATTTATATTTTATGATTTATTATATTCGGTGTGGTGGTGTATATTGTTTACAGATATATTAGGATAAGTCATCCAATCACGTGTGGTACTTATACTTGGTTCTAGTCACCAACCCCTGGATAATTAGAGGTTTTATTGGTTTGGAACTCTCATCTTGACACTACTTAGTAGGGGTCCCACTGGTTCAGGTTGTGTTAGGGTGGTATTAAAGTGGGTTTTTTCTAGGGATATATTTTTGAGTTTGTATTCATTTGAGGAATGGTTTAAAAATTTATGGAAATAATGTTAACAGTGTCTTGATTTTGGTTACCAGACCAGGGAGACTAGAATATGTATTAAAATTAATTTATCATTTCTCTAAATCTCTGATACCCTTTTAGTTGAAAGAGAAATCTAAGACATTAATTGTGGTGTATATGAAAGATCGTCCATGATTCATATAATGGTCAGTTTTTCCGTTGATTTCCTTCTAGTGTTAACTCATTCAAATATTATCTAATCCCCTTGGGTTCATGTAAATAATATATGGTGTTACCCATGAATTTATAGATAATGTGTAAAGGTATGGTCATGAAAAGATAGTTTTTGTAGTTTGGTCTCATAACACCAATTAGTGATTGATGATGCATTATTCTTGATAATTTTTTAAGAGATGCACATTTCTAATGATCATAGATATTTTGTCTCCCCTTTTTTATACTATTTTTCATGTAGATTAGTTAGTAGATTCCTTTGAGTTGGATGAGATTACTTGTAGGAAGGATATGTTGTATGTGTTATGAAGTTAGAGGACTCATGAGTTACTGAGGTGTTCATGATCCATGGGTATTAGATGATTTACTTGAGACTGATATTCATGTTTTTATTAGGATTAAAATTTCACAAACCAAATGAAAATTCTTATATGAAAATTCATATAAAACATGTTGGGTCATTAATGGATGATTTTTTCTCAAATTTATGATGGAATTTCCTTATCGTGGATGGAGTTTGAGCTATTGTTCACAATAGCTGTTTATCTAATGTTTTTGAATCCCACTTAGAGATATGCGACCATGTCTAAGTACACTTCAAGGCCCATAGACCATGTGGGGTGTTACCTAAACATGTATACTAATGGAATTTTTTAAGATAAGTTACTTAAGTAGAGTCTCCAAATTAATATTTTTCAATTTGTGGCTGTGCTTCCATATACCCCACCTATGATAGAGTTACATGATTGAGTGTCAACAGATTGAGAATTATTAGAATAGTTTGACCCTGGATATGAGAGAAGGATATAATTTCACCTAAGGACATATAGAGTATTTTTTTGTATTGGTTTTAGTTTTAAATATATCATTAAGTTATGTGGTTTTAATGTTGGGCAAATGAATGATCATGAAATGGTTTCAGTTGGGAAGTTGGTGGTGTAGGTGTAAATGGAGATAGAATATGCTTTGATTCCATCTCATCAATCAACATCTTTGGTTCATTAATGTCATGAACATAGTGAAAATAGTCAAATAAGAGAGAATATGTGCATGATATATAGAAATGTATAGGCATAAAGATGTGTAGTTTAGGGTATAGTTATTTTTTATCACTTCATAGGCCTTTGGATTAGATTAAATAAGAACATATTATTCATATTTCACCTTATATTGAGAATTTAGTGTCCTTTAACTAGACTATGGTTATATAAAAAATTTCTACTAATGGTTTCCATCCTTCACTCCCCCTTATAAGGATGTATGTTTTTACCTAGTGGAAAATAGGCCATTAAAGAGATTCCTTCATAGTCGGAAATAGGTGCCATGGTACCCCTTCAGTAAGATCTAGTTACCCATTTCATGTATCAAGATGTGTTTTTGATTAAATAATTATGCAAGTTTAACCTTCAGTAGTGAGTGATACCCTCCCCGAGTGTCGCATGATGACCCAAAACTCTAGTAATTTGAATCTGGAAACCTATTGCATAATAATCATGGATTTATACACTATGTTCATGGATGATAATGAACTCCCCATTAATGTAGTGGAATATATGAATGATTACTAAGGGAAACCTACGGTTTTATCTTCATATGAGTTCATTCTATACATAATATATATTTTATTAGATTGATCACAAGTGTTTATGAGTATAATAATGATCACTTTCATAAAATTTATATAGAATTTGTACTAAATCATTACTAGTATTGGTTCAAGGATAGTCCTATTAAATGATCACAGAATTTTTCACTTGTCTTACCATGAGAGTGCCAATAATGAAGTAAACTCCCATAGATTGTGATTAATAATCATGGGGTATAATTGGTATTTATTATTTTGATTTCATATTGGTTGATTTAATCATATAAATATATTGGGGGAATTGTTGTTGAAGCTCTTGCGGGAGGACTCTATGTTCAAGTGAAGAGGGGGTTAAAGTGAAACTAGCTTAATAAAAATAATTCCCATAAATAGAGAGAGAGAGAGACAGAGAGAGACATTGGTCACTTTCTAATGATGGTTTCATCCCTAAACTCTTTCTTTATGTGAGATAGGTCTAGGCTAGTGATTCTGACTTATTGGCCCTATGTGATCAAAAAATATCAGGCATTCTACGTGAAGTATTTTTTGGATGGTGGGAAGCACGTCAACCACTTCCCCGGGATAATAATGAATTTATACTTATATTTTCATTAAATATAATTATGTGAATATTCAGTGGATACTACCTTATATAATTCTACCATTAGTGTTTAATATCCATCAATCTGTTTTTAGTAGTTCTTATCACATGAAAAATCTTGTTATACACTAAAGCAGGTGGTTTCCATAGAATGATATATATTTTGGCAAATTGATTAAGTGTTATCTTGGGGTTTTGGGTTGATATAGTAGGGTTATAAAAATGGTTTGGACCATCTATTTTAGATTGTGGTGGAATGTGAAACCCTGTGATAACCTATGTGATGATGATCTATTTCAAGAGTTTGGTACTTTTTCTAGATGTTCTCATCGATATCTTTCACAAAGGAGAGAAGTAATACAATAAATATATCTTCCTTAGTAGATGAAATACTAGTTGGATATTTGGAAGAATATGGGGGATCCCTATATCTGTTGGTGAGTATATTGGGAAATAATGCTCATGTTGCTCTTGTGAGACAAGATAGAAACATTGGTGCCTATGGATTACAAATAGGTGTTTTCAGAGTAGATTTCATGTGACTGAAGGAGTATTTTTCCTTTAAACTCTTTTATTTTTACTCAAAAATAATTATGAGTTCTTAATGTTGGAGTTCATCATGGATATTTTTTATTTATACAACAAATATTTATAATTATCCTTAAAATATTGGGAGCATAGCGCTCTATCTAAATGTAACATTAGAGGAAATTCTCATTATGGACATTCATGTTTCATGGATTCTCATGTTCCCATGGTGTATGATAACCTTTAGATGAGGAATATTTTGGGGTAAAGATACATGGAAATAATATCCTAGAGAATAGGTATTATTTCACTTATGTTATGATTCGAGATGGGATGTTGACAATATGTTTCTAGATGGAAGAGGGTGTTTCCTTTCTAGATGGTTGAATACAAATTTCACTTAGAGTTCAAACCACCATGGGAAGTGAAGGTTCACGTGATAGTGTTATTTTTCAAACACATGATTTATTTACTATATTCCTTATTGAGATGGTATTTATTTTTCCTTGTTAGGGAAAAAAGGGTCTTAATGTGTGGAATATTTAGAGAACTAAGTTTTTCTCATAATTGACCTAGCCTAATTTTGAGTTTCAAATACTCAAGACATTTCTAGGTGTAAAATTGAAAACATTCCATAGTGTAATACCTCATAAAAATTTTAGGATGTCTCTATTGATTTTGGGGTGTTTTTTACCTCTTGAAAAATGCATTGTAGAGTTATGGGCGTAGAGGTGAATTGAAAATAATATATTAAGTATAATGTATAAAGTGTAAAATATATAAAAAATTTCATGGAAATAATAATTTTCCTTCAAAATTAATCATCATATGAGAAATTTTAGAACCTCAATGTTTTCATAAGAAGGGATTTATGATAGTGGTTTTGTAGTTATGGATCACATTTTGGGACCTTGGGATTGACCATCATGGTTGAATCATTTAAAAAAATTGTTAATATCTAATTAAATTTATCAATTTTGGAAAAAACTAGAAGTCCCTCTATTTAAACCCTATTATTTTTCCTCTATAGGGTATTTTGTGTTTTTTTAGGATGAACCCTAGAGAGAGTTATGGTGGAGAGATTTAATTTCTGGTGGAAAAACATTAGATCAAAGGATGGGGCTAGATTTCATGATGATGAAGAATGAGACCTTGGATTTAATAATGGATTGAAACATTGACTATTCTTCCATAAAGTAGGGCCTTTATATTTTCATTGTTCTATTATTCATGATTTTTTTATTAGAATTGATGGGTTATAATCTTCATTTGGGATTTTTATTGGTGATGAAATCGCAATACAACCCCCAAACGGCCTGTTTTTGGAGAACTAAACATGCGACCCAACATGAAAGAACATTATAGGGTTGATGGGTAGTTTTCATACAAAATTCAATGGTTATTAACAAAGTTGTTTTTCTGCATGAAAAATACTTTCACACTAAAGGTGACGATGAATTTCATGGAGGCTCCTCAGTCTGAATGTGTGCCTAATAGCCATGCACAGAACAAGGGTGGGTTTCTTGCAAGAACGGATAATTGTGGGTAACCCCATCATGTATGAATCCATTTACTCACCCAAGGCGATGTAAAACCAGATTTCTTATGTGGAAAAACCCCAACAAAAAAGTTTTTAAATGTGAGAAACCTGGTTCTACACCCAAGAAGTTGTGTGCCTAGAGATAAGGATTTCAGCTATTAATAGAAGCTTACCCCCACTACCAAGAGTGGCTCTCTAGAAGATTGATTAATTATCTATTGTGTGTTTCTCCCTCTCCTCCACGGTAGCATACGACACTATAGATAATGAATCATAAAAGGAAGATAATTTATGAGATATGCCTCATATGGTCCCAAATATTACTTGTCCTATAGTAGAGTGATCCTTTCACAAATAATCCTAAGGGTAGCCATGTTCGTGAAAATAGAATATACCTTTACCCAACCCTGATCTGCATACAAATACACATACTTTATATAATAATTCGACTTTAATCCATAATTTTCCATGATCTAGAGTGCCCTTCTCATGCAACTCTTACGTGGAAAACAATAAGGTTTCACAAAAAACATCCAAGTCACCTACCCATCAATCTATATACTCTTAGTGCATCCATTAAAATAAATTTTTCTCCTATGAATAGGTAACATAATTCTCATTTCTCTGAAGCACAAGGACTCAAATATTGGTCCTACTAATTGTAACTCCTCTATGAGTGTGATAATGCAATGTTATACCTAGAGGCACATTAATAGTGATCATGTAAGCCATATAGGTGGAATATTTTAGGGAAACTATGAAACTCTCTTGGTGGGGATTTCTTATGAAAAATCACTTCTCATCGTGGAATGGTTTCCCCTGAGGTGAGATCCCTATCCACATCTAAGCTGAATGCTATAAAATTACCTATCTCTATGTCATAATCATATGATATTAAACTACATGATAACATCCTTATCACATGAAAAAAAACTATATCCTTATCTTAGTTGATGAATGCAGGATTCCCCATTTTTTATCATCATGGGATGACACCATCTCTCCCACCATGGGACATGATCCACCCACATAGGGAAGCTCCCATGTGTAAGACCCAACCAAATCATAACTAAGCATTTTGGTTCCTAGTAAGATTCCACACATATTCCCCATACCAACTTCTATAGAGTTATCATCTTTAATTAGGTACCTTCCACACATAATCCAAACACCATCCCACATTGAAACTCCTTTCACGACATAAGTATAGTTACTCCATGGATTGTTACATCCTCACAAACAAAAACTACAGCATCAAGATACATGGATATTGATACCTATATCTTCAACTGGGTACATAGGAGGAATCCTTAATGTTAAATACTGACAACAATCAATCTAGGTGTGCCATCTTCTCTCTTAGGGATAGAATTCCTTGATCTTACTCAATAGGGAGTTCATATCTACAATCCAGGTGTGACATCATCCATCCTCAGGATGGACCTACTTAATCTTACTTATTTTGATCTACTAATCCAGGTGTAATATCTTCCCTTCTTGGGTCATATCTCCTTGATATGACTCGATATGGAATTATGCTCCATCTCCAAAATACATTAAACTCATGACCTAGTCCATAATATGTTACCTAGGATAAATGTGGGATCACTAAAGTAAAAAACATGGATGACTTACTCTACTGTCATAAATTACCATGTAATTGACATAAAATGCCCTGGGTTCCATGCCTAAGATGCCTAATATAATGTCACCTTCAAAGATAATTACTTTACATGTTCCCAATATACCTAATGTCCTGACAATGTTGGAGATTCTCAACGTGACTACTCTTTCGACTAATGGTTTCTTCTTTATTAAGAGAGAAATAGTGTGATTAACCAGTGTCTATATTGAGACGTCACTAGGAATGATTTTCATAGACATGAATTAATATTTGAGGGAGACCCAGACTGGGAAACGATCTCCATGTAGAAATCTGTTGAAGGAGGAACTAATAACTCATCGTCTTATTTTGATCAAGGAGAATACATCACCGATGAAAGTGATGGATGTTGCACACCATAGAAAATTGGGAATCTAGGGAAACCTAAGTCAGGAATATGATGCACTGGTTCCCTGATGAAAGTGTCAGAAACATAAATAGTGATCATGAAGAGAAACACTTATTCTCAACCATGGAGACTAGTAGTATCTGAGACATCAATGGATTTTCATGTCATCGGATCCAGATATCCAGCAACATGTCCCACCAAGAAAAATAGTGGGCCCATCAGGAAACTCATATGAGAATTGGAGTAATTATAATTTTGAATCCTCATTCTGTGACATCATCAGTATGGCTCCATCTTTGTATTTGGAATATTTGATGACGTTGGGGAATTGGGAATCACATTTCATGTACCTATACTAATGGATAAATTGAACTTTATTAAAATACTCAAGATACAGGAAACCAATAACCTAGAGCCTGTAGGCACTAGGGAAGGAGAAAAGTTGATTCAATAATCCCACACAACTATTCCCCCACCAAAACATCCACAACGAATTTGGATATCAAGTGCTCGTGCCCCGCATGAACCTCTAAGATCATCCAGAAGATGGTGATCAACACCCTAGTGCACCGATATGAGATGGATGGGGTCATTCCCATAAGGGATACTGCTTTCTAGGACCTAAAGTCATCAACAACTCATTAACACCACCACCCTCATGGGATGAGAAGGGTGAAACCACCCTCGTTATGATGAAAAAATGTTTTGGGAGTCTCTCCCTAGATCACTATGACAATTCACTATCCTATGTTGAGGAGTTAGGAGACATTCAAGTCATGTTGGTGGTGACTATTACCTGAGATCTACCTAGGAGGGCTCCCAATAAGCCTTGTCAATGCGAGCACTGACCAGTCCCATAGGGAAATGAGTAGGTGTACTTCACCCCCACTTCTCTAACCATGGTTCAGAGAACCCAATAGAGATGTTAGGGGAATACCCAAGATAATGGAATATATGAAGAATCTTATACGTCACTTGTGTGACCTTCCACCATTGGTTTACCACTTTAGACCCATACGATAGGTTAATATGGATATGTTATTAACTGACTAGGATTGAGACCCTAGCTACCTCATAGGAAGGTTGGGTTAGCCCTCTCAATCGCTGGCACCACTGATAGTAGTTATTGGCTAAAATGTGATGAGGAGAATCAAAGAAGAGCTTCTCCTCTACCACTACAGGTAATTCTAGGGGTCCTCCCTATGACACCAACAATAAGAGTGGAGGTCCTACCCACTCTATCAAAAGCCGATACAGAGGTCTTACCTTTTCTCATTCTATCCAAGGCGAGGGTCCTCCCCATATTCCAATTAACCAGCATGGAGTTCCTCCATGTTCCACTACCAACCGATGAGATGTTCCTCCCTACATTACCACCAACCAGAAAAAAGGTTATCCCCTTGCCAAAGACATACCCTTCTTTTAAGAACCATCCCAAGGAATGTGGCTGAATAACCTCCATGAGAGGAAAAACTTTGGGAAGTGAAACCTTATCATTGACCTCTTATATTTTGAGGTGACGGATGACTCGATAATGGATTATTCACCCCATATTCATGTGTCTAGGGTATAAGCTCGACAACTAATATTCTCTATCTCAAAATATAAGGTCCATAAGATCCCTAGATCCTTCTATAGGTACTTGAAAGTGGAGTACATTCTTGCTCACTTCTAGGGACTTGAAATATATTTTCCTTCATCAACGGTAGTATCTATCCTCTCTAGCTCTACCCAATAAGTTTAAGATAGTTTAGTTTTTACATTGACGCCTTTAGATGGAGATCACTTCACTGAGCCATAAATAGATTCCACTACCCTTGTACATGAGCCATTGGTGAATACCCCATCTAATAGGGATGTGATGATCAGGTTGGAACCACCCCCTGAGAGAAGCCCTTGAAAAAAAAAGATTTTTTAATCACGTAGTGGATCCACTCCTAGTAAACCATCCATAGAACTATTCTACATCAATGTTGCAACCCATGTCTCAACCCTATCTAATTAGGTTGTGGCTAACTAAAAGGAGGACCATTCCTTTTAGTAAGAGGTAATGGTGGAGGCTTTGGCTTTCGGCTAGCTGTCTGTGGTATTCTATCCATCTGTTGCTTCCTAATTTGACATCCCAAAGTCCATTATAAAGGACCAGGTAGTGTGTTTTTGCCATATTTTCTAAGAGACACTTCCCAACCTCTTTAAACATCAGTTGATATATCCAGGGAGTCAATAACATATCAATGACATCGACCAGCAATCCAGAAAGGTTGATATTTTAGCACTCTTGGTAGCTTAATTCCGTAAGTCACACAACTACCACTAAACCCTTCAACAAACCTACATCAAGAGCCTCATAGTGATTCACTAGGTTATGGAAGAATCATATCTACATGTACAAATCAGAGGTCATGGACAATATTTTTCTCTTCATTTCAGCCATATCTTACAATAGTCTGACCTTTAAACTGATAATAAAGGTTCCCATCAGTCCACCACCATGGGTAATATGGTTTTCAATGAAATACCCAAGGACTGGAGGAATAAGTGAATTGATGTTGGGCGTGACAGGGAAGATCCTCCTCAAGGGAAAACACAGTACAAGATAGACCCTCTAAAAGGTGTCCTCACTCTTCAACAGAGGCGGACACATGGCATCAGAGATTCCCCTAATGAGGCACTGCTGCCTACCTATCGACATCTTGAAAATGGAAAGTGGCATGTCGATCCCTCTGAACCATTCAAGGCTACACCAAAAGTATAGATGGAACCCATGGTAGCTTTCTTACTCCAACAGGTCAAGGAGTACAAATGGTTCATTTCATACCTCATTTCTAACCGGCACCCATATTGTGATAATCCTTTACGAGGCCCAAACTCTCTCCTAGTGGGGAACCCCAGTTCTACTTATCCAAGAACCTACACTTAAGCTTGATATCCCCACACATATATTCAAAGTGGTTTCCAAGGGATATAGAAAGTGACTGAGGTATGAGTCACTAAACCTACCCGAGTTTCATAATTATCTTCCTAGTGATCTAGTTCTTGCTATTATCCTAGATAATTAGCCTGATCCCAAAGTTAATGAGCCTGGAAATGAATTTTTTCCATATATCCAGACCAAGATGAATTGATAGTCACTCTCACATCTATCCTTGAGGCCCTAGAGGCCATATAGGCAGTAATATCACCTAATAGAAATTTGTACCCAATGTGGGTGGATAATTTATGAGTACCACCAAAGTTTGTAAATCCAAACTTCATCCTATTCAATGGGACGGCTGACCTGCTGCGACACTTATCCCACATAATCTCAAGATGTGGACCTATATTGGGGACCCCATAATAGTATGAGGTTTCTAAACTCTGATTCCTTGTTCCAGAAATGGAAGGACATATGTTCGTCTGGTATATCCAGCTACCCATAGGGTCCATTTCTAGTTAGAAGGATCTTCAATGGAAGTTCCTCTATCAATCACTACTAGAAATTGAGGATATATCCACGGTTTATAATCATGACTATAGGTAATAGCCACAGTTTTCTGAACCATGGATCCTATTGGTGTGGCAATAGGGCCATGCCTATATCCAAGATTCAAAACCGTGGCTATAGAGAATTCTATTGAAAGATATAGACGTGGTTTATAACCATGGAAGTAGGACTTTAGCCACGGTTTGAAACCATGTCTATATACTGAAGCTTCTTAAAAAACCTGTGAACCACAAACCTTAAAGTAATTTCCATCACCCACAAACTTGAAGTATTCTGCACCCACAAACCTACAGTTTCTTGCTACATTTTACCTAAGGGAAGTTTCTAATACCTTTTGATTCACACTATCTGAAATTAAATTTCCCTTATGCATTTAACATAAGTTTGATAAAAAAAGAACAAAGAAATTACAGTATGAGATAATGTTATTCAGGTGAAATAATTCTAAAAAAATCATTGAACTTAGAGCTATTGGATATTAACCAAGTCTATATTTACCGCATCTTATAATATTTTTCAAATAACCCATAGAACCACCTACTAGACCACTCTGTAATTATTTTTCTTGCAAGTTATTATATTTTCAGTTGTTTTAATGTTATCAGTAGAATGGTATCAAAGGAAGTAAAAAATTTAATAGATAACTTCATTGGAATGGACTTTACCTTTTTGAGAATGAAGTTGTAAGATATTATAATACAAAAGGATCTTGATGTTCCTTGTTTTGTAAAGTAACCGGAAATAATGGATGAAGCAGAATGGGGTTGGTTGGATATGGATGATTTAGTATTAATCACGATATATCTTGATAAAAATGTGGAGATAAACATTAGAGATAATAAAAATACTATATATATTAGGAATTAATTTTCTTAAATGTTTGAGAATCCAATGGAACTTTACAATGTTATCATGTTGAAAATATTATTCAACTGGAGATTATCATATAGAATGTCTTTTTTTTAAAAAAAGTGGCACTATAGGTTTGGTCACCACAATGAGAAAGATTATAAAGTTATAGTGGTGAAGGGAATACACAAACTTGATCACATTGACCTTGAAAGATGTGAAAATTTTATGTTGGGAAAATAAAAGAGAGTTACCTTAAACATTGATGGAAGAAATCCATGGATTCTAGCATTAAAACTTATTCATTCTGATGTTTGGGGTCCATCCCTTATCCACTCATATGTCAGATCACTTTATTTTTTGAACTTCATTGATAATATCACTCACAAGGTATGGATTTATAGCCTAAAGAAAAAATTTAATGTGTTTTAGGAATTTATTCATTGGAAATGTATGGCCAATAATGAGTGTCAAACAAAGTTAAAATGTCTCTTGACTAACAATCTTGGGGAATACATCAGACAAAACTTTCATAACATCTATAAGAATAAGGGAATCATATATTATAAGACTCTTCTAGGGAATCTACAATAAATTGGAATAGATAAAGTAAAAAATTGGATATTGAAAAATAAATCTAGGAGTGTAAGGCTTCATTTAAGAATGCCTAATGGAATTTGGGAAGAAGCCTTGAATTCATTAGCTTTCTTGGTAAACTGATGTCTAGCTTCAGCTATAGGATATGAACTTCACAAGTAACTTTGGTCTAATAAGAGACCAGAGTTCAAAAATATTAATTTCTTTGGAAGTGTCATATATTTTCAAATATATTCTAAAGATAGAGATAAGTTGGTTGTGAAATCCAATGTTTATTTTCTTATTGGATATAGTGATGAAAATTTTGGTTATCATTATGGGGTGATGAAAAGAAACAAGTCATCTAGAGATGAGATGTCATTTTCAATGATGAAATTATATAGAAATATTAGGATCTTACTGAGAACTAAGTTGAGAATAGTTTAGCTATCTAATTTGAGTGTGATAAGATAAAGGTTACCAAAGAAACCCTCATCCTAGAATGTTTATAAGACACATCATTGGTTAGCACTCCATTCGTCAGATTACTAGAGAGATTCCGATCAAACAGACCATTAGTAGATGGAGAAATTTAAGGAATATAATACTAGAAATGATGTCATAGTTTAAAAACAGATGTACTAGGAAGGTAAAAAAGTATAATAATTTGATAATTTTTGTACTAAGAATAGAAAAAATCACTATAGTTAAGACCACTATGCCAACCTCTATAGCAGTACGGTCAATAATCTTTTTTAGAATCGAATCATATCTTTTCATCAACAAAAAACATTCATAGATTCTGATCATATACAATAACAATGACACAAACCAATATCATGCAAAAATAGATTGTAAATTTTATACCTCTAGTTTGACATCATTAGGATGATCAATATATTCACTATCAATCCAATATATAGGTTTTTAATGATATTAATGAAATACATTAAAATCATAAAAAATAGAAAATCAATATTATAACACAAAAGATATCAAATGAATCCTAGTATATAAACAACCTCCCTACAGAGCTAAGGGTGTGTTAGGAAGGAAGAACAGAAAGGTAAAAGGAATCAAAAATGGAAAATGGGTTTCTAATGTTTGGTAAAAAAATTTACAATATAATCACTTGGATATTAGATAAACTTTTCTATAAATCCAAACCCAAGGTAAGTAGTATAATTAACCAATTCAGGCAATTTTTAAGGAATCTTTTAATAATAGATCGCCCATTATAACATAAAATATCAATTCTAAATGAAGATTAATTTAATACTAAAAATACAGGGCAACAAAGTGGCATCGGTTTGGTTGCTTAGTTATAATCATACATAGGTGATATCTTATAGGAGTGACCATGAGTATTTTTCACATGTTGGGAGAAAAATATTACATTTTAAAATGAAGGATTATTCACCAAAATAACATTTAATGTCTGATCTAATTGGGGTTGTTAAGAGGTTTGTTTTTTAAATGTTTATAAAATCAATGATGATGAACAAAAATCAAATGGTAGAGGTTTTGATGGCTGGTGTTTCTCCTTATGTTTGATGGTGGTTTCAGGTTTCAAGCATGTGTTTTTTCTAGGGTGGAAAGTGGATGGTTTGTGGTTGTGTGAGGATTCTAGAATGAGAGATGGCTTGATGGTATTTTTTAGGTGGGTGGGGTGTTTCTATATTGGGTTCTTGGTGGTGCTACTGGTTGTATGTGGTTCTCTAATACGGAGGATGGCTATTGGGCTGCTATGATTCCTAGTGATGGTTGGATGTGGAACTTTTTGGTGGGATAATAATGGCTCTTATAGGTGCTACTTGTGGGCATCTCCCCCCCCCCCTACACTGCCACCCTAGCCCCTATAGTAGCCTCCCCCCCTACACCATCCCCCAACCCCCTTGCACCACCCCCATACCAACCCCCTAACCCCCCCCCCCCCCCCCACCAACACACACACACCACCCCCCTACACCACCCCACTACACCCCCCCCCCCCCCCACCCACTACACCGGCCCCCCTAACCCCTGTATACTAGCCCACGCCACACCACCTCCCACCCCTTGGAGATTCTTTCCATCAGTAGTTCATTCCAAGAAAGTTCTTCAAGTAGAAGTTCCCTTAGTTATGGAAGTTAACGTTCAAATAGAATAAGATAATAAATAAGTGTAGAAACAAATTTTAAGTGATAGAAAAAGTTCTTAAAAAGGACATTTGAAGGAGTCATATGTTCACAAATAAATTATTGTGACTTCCTCCTCCTTTAGATAGTTCTTTAAAAGGATAAAGTTTGTTAGACGAAACATCTGAATTTAATTCTTCTCCATCACCAATGATGATTTGAATATGTAAGTGAAAACCTTGATGGAGAAGAAGAAACAAAAATTTGTGTGAATATATAGTTTGTGTGACCCTTTTCTTTATGTGAATAATAGTCTACCTCAAAATAACGAAATTTTATTGAGTTCTTGTATATAAATTTATATTTGCATACTAATATAAATAGAATTAGTGTGAAAGAAATCATTGGGTATTAACACTAAGTGAAAAATGTGTAAATTGAATGGGAACTCATTAAATACCTTGAAAAAATATGAATTTGTCCTTAAAGATACATATGATATCATTAAGGAAATGGAAACTATTTTCATCAAGTATTTCACATGTAATCTGTGAAAGAGTACTTTGAAGATCAATAAGAACCTACCCATACATAGTACAATGCATATATAGTGAAGTCTTTCCTTGCAGTGTGTGCCAAAGTGCTATCCCTCTATTATTAGTGAGTAAAAGAGAGGAATGATGGAGTTTCCTTATGGGTGAGGAGTGATTAGACCCACATCATTAAGATGGGAGTGAAATAGGGGATTTAGTGAACTATTGCGGAATCATTTTAAGGGGAGTTACCCTTGGATTGGAGTTACCTAGCATAAACCACTATAGAAAAATCATTTTAGTGTAATTTGGAACATGGTAATAGTGTTTTTGTATGCTCCTTAGATTAACCCAGTACTGGTGAACCAATTAAAATATTTATGTCTTGTATTCATGATTTTCTTACTTTCTATAATACATAAATAGGTGTGTGTAGGTTAAGTAATCATTCATCAAATTGAATTAAAGTAAATGTAATTGAAATATCAATAGGATCGTCATTAAAATAATAACATAAGAGTGACCCTATTAATAGTGATTTCAAGATCATTTAGGATAATGAGAGTTTAAGGATTAAGTGGTGAAATTAGAACAAGTCTCATACCCTGATTCACCCCACCTCCCACCCCCTTAGGGTATCTCTCAAAAAATACCCTTGTGGGACTAATAGAGGTAAAACATGAGGTTCTCCCATAAGAAAACTATGGTTTCATTAAAACCCATCCAAAATTTCAATATGTTCCTAAAGGGGAGAAATGAACAAATCACTTATTTCCTAATTAATCACAACAACTCACACCTATATCAAGGGAATCTCAAGGTTCCTATAAACCCTCTCTAAAAGGAAACCCAATAAAATTTAACTGACCATTCACACAAAGGTAGGTCTCTCTCATAGTTACTACACATCCATGAATCATAGTGAAATAATAGTTAACAAAAAAACCATAAAGAAGAGGGGAATTCACAAGCAACAAAACATTAGAAAACTAATCATAACCCTCACAAGGTCAAAACTATTTCATTAAGACTCAATTTTCCCTTAATACATCACTTTAAAAAAAATACCTTTTAAATAAAATTTAATAAGGAAATAACATTTACCTTAAAAAATCAAACACACACCACCAAAACAAACCATATGATGGGAAACCAGAACTTATTCTAACAAGGTGCCACCAACGAACAATTTAAAAAGTTATATGTTCCTTGTTGACTATAACGTTTAATCAATACCAACCTATTTATGGGAAATATCATACAAGTTCAATCCACATTACAAGGATAATATTAATTATTACGAAAAAATAATATAATCCAAATGATCAAGAGACTTAGTAATGTAAAGGACACCTACCTCAAACGATAATCCATAAATTGATCTCAAGCTTGTATCAACCACCAATGATCCTCCTATACCATGTATCATCCATGAATACATATGAATAAAACAATAAAATATTTTAAAATTTTTACTACCATCAGTATAATTGATGTTAAACTCACAAGGTAATATAACTGCACTCAAGCAACAAGCCAAGTGTGGGGTCCACTCTGGACACCCACCTAGACCTAATAAACACCAAAAATAAAATTTATCAACCCCAAAGAACATAAAATTTTGATCAAACTTCGTGAAAAACTTTAAATAAATCCACTTAGTTGTACACCTAAACTCAAATGACATGGAATAATGATATTTCAAGATTTCTAAGTCTCCTATATATGTCATACATGAAATAAACATCATATAGAAGTGATACCACCATACTCTTGTGGAGTAAAAAATCAAAACCCTAACTAAAAAATGAAATTATGGGTGGATAAAGAGAATGAATAATGGATAATATATGATAGGATCTTATATTAGATAGGCATGATAAGAAAACATTGGATCACCCAGGTCAAAGGGATAAGAGGAGTAAGTAGTGGGGAGGGACAGATATCCTCTCCTTTACACATTCCCATCCCATAGAGAGGAGTAGGAGGAGGTGGGGTGGCCTCATAAGAGAAAAATTGGTATGGAGGTGGGTTGTCCATTTTGGATGGTAGTGTCAGGGGATTAGGGTAATGGAGAGGTCGTGAGGGTGGAGGATGGATGCTACTAAGAGGTCGCCACCAAGAGGAGAGTTCAGCACCAAGAGGAGAGGCCTCAATGATGGAGGAGGGCCCCCGAGAGAAGAGGTTGAACTAAGAGGAGAGGGTTATCGAGAGGATAGGGACTCCAAGATGAGGGGTCATGAGGTTAATGGGTGGGGTTGTGAGGGTACACTACTGAGATTTATTTCATGATATCTCATGCCTTGAGAGAGGATGTTCAGGTTACCAAGATTAAGGTACAACTAGATACTCCTTGAGTGTTTAGACTAGTCAACAAATGATTGTGGGGTCAATGTACTAGAGAAAGAAATGTGTTCACATGAAACCTATAATAGTAGAGATATTAAGATTAACAAACTTTTTTGAGGAAAAAATAATTTGTAGAAATCAATATAGAACAACAACCTGATGGAAATGGTTATATCATGAATACTAGAAACAATCTCTATCTTACATAATCCATTTTTTATTACATGTATTTTCACATTTCCTTATTTTAGAAACTAAAAACCCCCTGTTTTCTTTCATTATCAATTATAAAAACACTAAAAACATAATAAGTGATAATCTTGGACCATAGTTTGATTTTAAAACTCCTTGAGGGATGAACCTAAATTTATCCACTGTGATTTATTTTAAATTCTTAAAATTATTAAATTTGTCATTGAATCCGCAAAATAGGATTCCACTATGAAATGTCCTTCGATAGACCATTTTAATGTATTGTATCATTTTATAGAAAACCAATAACATTATTTTTTGTTACTCAATTCACATTAATATCCATCGTAAAAAATAAAAAACCATTATCATTTAGAAACTTTTAACATAGATCCATACTAAATAAAAAATAAAACAGTTGATTAAATTCATTAGTAATTGTATATGTACCTAATACACACAATTCTTAGAACAATAAACTTAATATAACTCAATATAAATATGGGGTGTGAAAATGAACCTATGATATATTTTAATAAAAAATGAAGTAATTATATATTCATAAAAAAGTTATGTACTACTCATGCAATGAGTAGAAATATAACTATAACTCCAAGTTAACACTAAGTTCATTAATATTAACTCGAAGCACACACAAATTTAACCTTTAGTTAAATATGGCATGCAATAGTAAATGATATCATATGTAAGAATAATATATTAATACGTAAGATTAACTATAAAGATTCACAATTTACATTGTTTTAAATTTAATGATACATAAAAGGAATATAATGTTTTTAGTGGGAATGAAGCATTATGACTGGGATAGATATTGCATCCTTCATGAAGCCCTTGTAATGACATTATTAAGAGTCTTACATTCATGGAACACCAATAAATCCTTAGTGTGTTCCCCTTGGATTATCCGATTTAGGTGGACTAAGAAAAATATTTATTTCCACGTGTTCTTTAGTGTGTTCCCCTTGGATTATCCCCCCTCCCACTCAGGTTGTCTCCAGTTCCAACAATAGGTATCAAAGCCTAAAGGTTTTATGATTATTCAACCAAAGATATATAGTTTGTGAATATCTGAAGAATATATATGGATTTACTAAGCAAGGATCCCATATTTAATGGGAATCAATTTTTCAAGTTGGAAAAAGGAATTCTTGTTATATTTCGATGAATATGTTTGAATTTCTTATCATGTTTTATTGGATTGGAATTTATTTGAAAGTTAGTATGGGGGTTTTTATGAGTTAGATCAATGAAATATTCAAATTTATGATCATTATAATAAGGCATTGAAAATTTTATTAGAATAATTTTTATTTGAAATTTTAGATCACTATAAGCTTTCCAAATTCATGTAAATAAAGTTAAAATAATTGTATAGTCAAAAATAAATACTTAGTGTGTTCCCCTTGGATTATCCCTACTCCCACTCAGGTTGTCTCCAGTTCCAACAATAGGTATCAAAGAATAAAGGTTTTATGATTATTAAACCAAAGATATATAGTTTGTGAATATCTAAAGAATATATATGGATTTACTAATAAAGGATCCTATTTTTAATGGGAATCAATTTTTCAAGTTAGAAAAAGCAATTCTTGTTATATTTTGACGAATATGTTAGAATTTCTTATCATGTTTTATTGGATTGGAATTTATTTGAAAGTCGGTATGCGGGTTTTTATGAGTTAGATCAATGAAATATTCAAATTGACAATCATTATAATAAGGCATTGAAAAATTCATTAGAATAATTTGTATTTGAAATTTTAGATCCCTACAAGATTTCCAAAGTCATGTAAATATAGTTAAAAGAATTGTATGGTCAATAATATATCTTGAATAAGGGAAGATGGGTTGTTTCTAAAAATGATCATTCAATTACTGAAGAATTTCATTTGTATAAAATTCAAATGAGGAAGATAAATAAGGGGGATCCAAGGAATTGGATACTCCTATCTATTTAAAAATGATTCATTGTGAATATTTGTTTTTAACCATATATATGATGCTTCGTGAAAAACTGAAAATAAAAATTATATATCACATTAATATGCCAAAAATGAAGTAACCAAATCATATGGTAAATCTATAAATTGTTGGTACAACCCACAAGATAAAATTAAAGTCTTGGAAAACGAATTGATAGTTTTGAAAGCTGACGAATAAATTAATTGTGATATCATGGAAGAATTTAGGTAAACCCTCTAAAATATGGGAAATAAAATGTAGGAAAAAGTGATATTATTGAGTCACTTTTTCAAGAAGTAAATAATGTGAATGATGAGAAAACATGAGATATCCAAGATCATCTCTAAGGAACAGCATGAAGAAAAAATTAAGATAACATAAAGTGAAAGGAACTCTCAAATTCAAAATTTAGAAGGAAAAAATATGAGAGAAGGAGATATGGATTGAGAATCTAAAGGATGATCTTCATATCATAATAAGGATGAAAAAAACTGAAAAAACACATTTAAAAACTATAACTAGTAGTATAAAGAACAAAAATATGGTTTCTATAAAATTGCAGTATATATCTAGTATAAATCATGTTTGAGGAACTCAAAAAAATATGGTGATAATGTGATATTTTTTTGGAATGAATAAACACTATATGAGTGCGTATAAGGAAGCTAGAGAGTTCAGTAGTAAGGAAACATCTACTACAACCAGATTTTAACCAAACAACACATCGTGGGGTATAGATTTCTTTGGATTATTTATATTTGTGTAAATACTAATCATTTTTGAATTGACTATAGAAGACAAAGACATTGAGATATTAGGTTAATATTTTCCATTCTCATAATTATAAGGATTCATGAATTTAAGGATGAAAATTCTATTTTTGACAAAAATATATTTATGGTGGAAGAGAGATATGAAAAAAAGAAATTAGAAGGAGAGGTCCAAGTTATATTTTATGTCCGAGTCACAATAACCCTTATGGATGGATAATAAGTCCATTAGAAGATGAACACATGATATAGAAAAAACTTTGCTAGTGAATAACGAGTTTTATATCTTGAAAAAAATCATTGAAGGGAAAAAATTAATCAAATGACAAAGATAGTGTACCCTCCATGGCCTACCTGGGGATAAAATAAGCAGTATTAGAAAGTTATTTGTAATAAATAGATTTCTCTAATGATAAAAAAGGATAATTATATATTCAAGAATAGTATGGAAAAATTATTGAAGGAATATCTATTAAGTACCAATAAATCTAAAGAAAATATGATGGTGGAATTAGATATTTGGAAAGAGACATATCCAACAAGTTTCATCCAGATCAATATAAAACATAAATGGAGGTAAAACTCTCCCATTGTGCTTTATTGTTTCTAAATGTTGGTTTAAATTTTAAAGAATTACAATGCTGATGCAATACAATGGGTGAATGTGCTCCCAAATCACATCTTCTTTAGTTATCATTTTAGCTAATAAAGAAAATAAATAAAAAAATATGGATGGAAAAGACCTTACTTGGGACTAATTAATGGTGTAAAATAATTACTAGAATCAAACCAGATGTATCAAGATAAATCTAGTGAAACAAACCCAATGAAAATCAAAAAAAATCAAAGAAATCACACCCTTTGAAATAAGTCAAAACTACTAAACCCTATCTAGAACAAATCTAACAATTAATAAGATAAGAAACCAAAACAAATAAATCTTACCAAAAAAAATTGGAGAGGCTGATGTTTTGAAATAGAAGAAATCCTACGGTAGAAATCGAATGGAGGTGGGGTGGCTGTGTAGGAGGAGAAGGATCTCGGGGTGGTGGGGTGGCCGCATTAGAGGAGGACCATAGAAGGTGGTGTAGCTGCATTAGAGTAGTGTTGAGTGACGGAGATCCATGACAGAGGAGGAGGGTAGTGGTGAGGTGGGGGTCGTTGGAGCCATGTAGACAGGGAGGTAGGGAGGTCATGTTAGTGGGGAGGTTTTTTGGGTGCACTGGAGCCATGTTGGTCAGGATGTGGGGAGGCCACGTCAGAGGAGGGGGGAGGGGGAGGAGGGATCGCAGGGGAGCGATTGCGGGGGAGGGAAAAATCACAAGGCATCAGGAGGGAGGGTGGGGGTGGGGAGGAGTAAGCCTGAGGGGTGGGGGGTACAGCCTCACCCATCCATAAGCTTGTGGATTTAGGTTAGATATAGCTAGGGTTTTTATAAACTGAGGTTATAAATCTGTGGCTATAAACAAAAATTCTAGTAGTGAGTTTAGCTACACCATGCACAGTAAAAGTATTGTTAACCTGTTAAAGTGAATGTTGAGGCTTGATGAGTCAGTATCAGACTTTTTCACATGATAGAAAGGCCTCGCGTATTCACTAGACATCTCATTGTCCCAAGAAAAGTTATTAGGATGTTCATGGAGAATGTTGAGAGTGATTTGGTCCCTACCCTCATCACTTAGAACTACCAAAGTGGATTATGAGAGTTAATTTAAAGGGATTATCATCTAGAGGAATCCTTATAGTAGGGTAGACAACCTTCATGCCCATTTCATCTTCTGAATCCCATGAGAAGACCTATAAAAGAAAAGACTGGTACCAGAGTGCATGAAAATGTTCTCGAGTAGGAAAACCTACTGAATCCTCTACCAGAAGTACCTTTTTGAGCACATCCCTATTAAGAAAATCGTCACACAGAAAATTCCATTTAGGAAGTACATCGCCAAGCACGGTTTCCTAGATTAGATAATGTGGCTCCCACCCCTATCATGGTCAGGCTTCTAGTGTATCCTTCCCACACAGAGGAAACATGATGTATTCCTTCAGGGATTCACAAGTCACTTGATACTTCATCTAAACCCTAGAGAAACAAATTATAAAATCACTACTACAAATTATACCTTTAATGGCACAAGCATTTATCAGCTCTAAAAAAGTGCAGATTAAGGGTAACCTTTATTACAGCTTTTTATGCAGCACTAATAAAAGATGTCTTTTTTCAGTGCTTTTTTTAGCACTCATAAATGGTGCCCTTTATCATCGCTTTATTTTTAGTGCGGATAAAGTTCTATAATAAAATGAAATAATTAAACAATTTTTTTAAACAAATATCAATAATTTTATTAATTAAATAATTATTGACAGAAAAATATACATATTAAAAAATTATAAATATTAATAAATAGAATATATTAAATATATTGATATATAAAATGAATAAAATAAAATAATTAAACAAATAAAAATAAAAAATGAGTAAATTAAGATAAATATTAAATATTTTATCAATTAAATAATTATTGATAAAAATTAATAGATTTAACATATATATATATAGATTATAAATATTAATAAATAGTATATATTATATATAGATATATACAATGACTAAATTTTAAAAAATGAACAAAAAATTAAAAATTAATAAATTTGTGAAAATTCTTTAAAAATATATTAATGAAAAAATTATGAATAAAAATGAATAAGTTTAATATATATATATATATATATTAATTTTATATAGTACTAAGTAATATATATTAAACATATATATATATATATATAATGAATAAAAATGTAATAATTAAAAACATTTTAATGTATTATTTATTTTTAATGTTGTTCAATTTTTCAATTCAACATATATCAAACGTGTATTACATTGATTTCACACACATATACACAATTAATTAATTTTTATATACAACAAACACACACACAAACATTTATGTAATAAATGAAATCCTATATAAAAACGCATAGTCCTAATATTTATGTAATTTATTTAAATTTTAGTATATTTTAGAATTTCATTATAACATGATACATTTAATATATTATTTTTTTAATATGTAAATTTTATTTATTTATTTTTAGTACTATTAAAATTATTTATTATTTATTCATTTTTTAAAAATTTATTTTTTATTTTTTATTTTTTATTTTTTATTTTTGGAATTTAATCATTTTTTATTATTTATTTATATTTGTTTATTTACTATGTTTTAGTATTTTCCAAATGTATTCATCTTTACTTCAATATATATCCTTATTTTTTTAATAATTTATATTTAATTAATAAAACATATCCATTTTTGCAATATTTTTAATTTGTACTCATTTTTAATTATTAAATTTCACTCATTATTAAAATGAATGTATTTAATATCATAAATAAATTTATAATGGTAAAAATTTATTTGAAAAAAAAATAAATATATATATTTATAGATATATATTTACTATATTTATAAATTAATATATTTTAATTTTTATTAATAAGTAAATATTATTTTTTAATAAAGTGCGCATATAAATATAAATATTTAATTATATATATTTAAATAATTATAAATTTATAATAAATTTATTTAAATAATGATTTACTTATATTTATATTTACATTTATATTTATATTTATTATATATATGTATAATTATATAATTATATATAATGATAAAAGTATATAAATTTTATTTTTTAAAGTACTCATATATTTATAAAGAAATATCTATATATTTAAATAATTCTAAAATTATAATAAAAATATTTGAATAATGAATATATTTATTATATTTATATCTATATATATTTATTAAATATATATATATATATATATATATATAAATATATATAATGATATAAATATATTTATAATTACAAAATTATAATAATAATAATATTTTAATAATGAATATATTTACTATATTTATATTTATATTTATTTATTAAAAATATATATAATTATTTAAATATATATAATGATATAAATATATTTATAATTATAAATAAATAAATATAAATATATTTATAAATGTATATTTTCTACATTTATAAAATTATATATTTATAATTACAAAAAATTGACTTTAAAAAAAATATTTATGTAATTATAAATAAATAATTATATATTTAAATAATTATAAAATTATAATAAATAAATATATAATTATCTAAATACAATTAAAATTCTATTTATTAATAACTTTAATTATAAATCCTTTATCAATGCTAATGTTTAAACGTTGATAAAGGTTCCTTTTATCAGCACTTCTTTAGTGCTCATAAAGACTCATTTTATCAACACTTATCAATTTAGCGATGATAAAATGTATCTTTATCTGTGATTTTTCACAACTGTTGATAAATTTTTCCTCAATCTATTTAAAAGAACCATAATCACAATTGATTTAGTTGTGATTCTCAAGATCTTGCGGAACTCCCCTGCTTCTGGTTCTCCCCCTTTATGTTCTCTCAGACAAATCAAAGCTAGAATCCAATGTATGTTTTTTTCTTCTTTTCCTCTCTCGTTGATTGCTTTTTTGGGTTTCGTTGTTTACATTTTTTTGTTATTCTCAATGATGATGAACCCTACTTCTCTTATCCAATAAATCTAGTCATGATTATTCTCTCTCATTCTTCCTCATTGTTTTCATTCTTATCACCACCTTCACTCAAAACTCTTTCCATAGTTTTGGGGACTCATTATTTTCATCATTACAGTCTTTGTGGATTCCAATGGAGCAAGATCTTATGTGATATCTTTAGTTGGGAGGACCAAGGTCCCCATGTATATTTTCTATGGATTTGGGTCTCTTTGTGATGTCTACTAATGATACAAGAGTCCAAATTTTCTCAAACCACACTATTATAGGGAACCATGATTTTTATTTCACATGTTCCTTATTTTTTTCAAAATAATGCTACATTGATAGGTATATTTAATTATATAAATGTGTTAATATTATTTCCATTTCAATTTAATATAATTTTTTAATGAGAATTTGGTTCAACCAATATTGATTCTCACATTCTATTATTTGGATTATGTTATTTTCAAAAATATTTTTTTTTATTAAAGTGATAAAAAATGAACACTTATGTATATAGAATTATATTTTTTAAATTTAATATCTTATAATCCATAATTTAAATTTCATTTAGGTGGTCTTTAAATATTATTAGGTTTATATTATACATGGGATAAACGTATTTCTAAAAAATTATAAGTGCTAGGTTTTTTTTCAAAAAAAATTGTCTTTTTTTTTGTTATAATTAGATTTTACAAATAGATTACCATTAAATATATAAATTACTTCATTATTTCCCTTAAAGATAAGTTTATCTATTTTAATTTAACAATATTTTGATCGTATAGGATATGTAAGAGTTTATAATGTATGAATTTAAGAGTTTTTGTTTTGAAAATAGACAATTTATTGTATATTAACCATTGAAATATCGTATTCATGATTTAAATAATTGAATACTAATTAAATAGCTCCATTAATAAGGTTTTAGATTGGTTTAGAAAATAATCAATGACAATAAATGGTTTTAATTATGTTATATTTTTGAAAACAAGGGTTTTATAGAATCTTGATCAATTATTTTATATGACACATGCTACTATAGAAATATTTAAGTGATTATCATGTTTTACTATTAGATTAAGGAATTTTATGTTTATGATACCATATTAGTTATTATTTTTATATATGTATTAAATATTTTATTTTTAAAATGAGATGGTTAATAATATGTTTATGTTGATAAGATAAGTGTATTCTTCAAATTATTTTGCTTTAATCATACAAAAATATGGTTTTAATAATCTTTATATTGTAAAATTAACAAATACACATTTATAAATAATTTTTTGATTGACGGAACGATATGAATTATTATAAAATGTAAGGTGATTTTTTTCTAGACATTTTAATTTTAGGAAATGGAAAAAATAATGAATTTTATTTAGTAAGTTCTCATTTTTTTCTTTGTATAAATTTTTTAATGATTTCTTAACTAATTTTTTTTATTTACATGTCAAATAATTTATTCTCTAAAGTTTTTAAAAAAAAATTAGTGTAGTAAACGAAATATGTAACTACTTTTTTGTTAAATATTTATAAATCATGACTTATAATATTTTATTTTAATAATCAATTAATATTATTTTAAATGATTTTTAATATACATCTCTATGTATGATTAAAATATTTTTCTATAAGGAATAAGTGTTTGGATGTGATGAAAATAACTTTTATCATATATTAGAATATGATGGGTATTATGTGAGAGATAGGTATGGTATGTTATAATGTGAATTACTATAGATATGTTAGTGATTCATTCGGGGCCAGGGTGAGGGTGATGTGACATTTGTGTTGTTGTTTGTTCTTCTTTATGGTTTTTCAGATATTAGGTTTAACTAATGTATTTTTTTCACCCATTTTGCAGTTATTTCATAAGGGAACCTGTAACATCCCAGGTAAATAAAGAATAAATAATTTTCATATTTATTAATATTTACGAATTAAATATTAATTTTATTTTAAAGGGATTGCTATGTTCGATAGCGTACCCGATACGCAACGATGAGTTTCTTTGAAACTTACGTAGCACACTAGTAATAAAATAATATTATTTTAAATTTTAGTTAACGAGTAGCCGTTGTACTGGCGGGAATGGATAGAAATAACTAAAATATTATTATATATGTTTTTAAATGTTTTTACATTTACCCAATAAAAGATAAAGGATTAAAATACGGAAAGAGTTCAATTTTAGGCATTTATACCCTAATTTTCACAAAAGGTCCACTTATCACCTTTTGACGGAGAACCGTCATTAAATATAGTTTTGATCGATCTTATAAATTCTATTGGACCAAATATAACTCTTCGTTAGAATCGGGACATCAAAATTTACTTTTTGTAAATTTTTGGTACCTTTCTGAAAAAGTTCATTTTTTTATGAATAGTGTAAAATGTTGTATTTTAATTCAAAACCTCTTTTTAATCTAATTTATTTATATGATTATATTATTATTTTAATTGGTTTTATAGTGAAATTAGAAAATATTTTTACCAGTTAATCCAATGGTGGTCATTGGAATCAATTTCACTTTGAAATTGGACTTAAACTGGTGTCAATCTTTTGATACTTATTGTTTCACAAAAACACGCTATTTGTCATGACAGCGGGAATTAATTATTAAATTAATTAATTTGACTTTTATGTTTTGAATTTTTTAAAATGGACTTCATTTTTGAATTCGGAATATCAAATATAGCTTAGGTTGAATTTTTGGTAATTTTCTGAAAAACTTCAATTTTTGATGAATAGTGAAACCACTAAGTGGTAATCAAGAAAACTGATTTTCCAGTTAAATGAAAGTTTACCACTAATGTGTATTAAATTTTGAAAATACGACATACATGGTTGTCATTAAGAAGTAAAATTTGGTTTAATGAGATTAAAATAATTTTTTGGTGAATAGTAAATTTTTTTCATTAATCGCGATTAGAGGTAATTAGTGTAGTTTAAGGTAAAAATGGTATTATAAGAATGTGAAAACACCATTAAACTTGTCCTAAACCTATTGGGTGAGTCATGGCCGACCAAGACAAGCCATGGGCCAACTTGGGGACCCCATGGAGCCACTTTAGTTGTAAAATGACATTAATATATTTTTATTTAATGTTAAAGTGAAAATGACACTAACATAAATTGTTTTACTAAAATAATTTTTGAGTGGGGTTATACAAGTCCAAATTTTGATTATAAATTGTCATTGGAAAGAGAAAAAGATTTCCTAAATCATAGTATTTGTTTTATAATTTTTAGACATTAAATAAATTAAATTTTTTATGACATAATAATGATGCAGCGATGACATCATTATTTGACGATTTAAATAAAATGGAAAGATAATGAAAAATCTAAAACCTACACATGTCCAAAACCAATTGGATGTGTGGATTTCGAACCCTTATCACCTTATCCACGAATTATATCAATGTGGGTCCTTTTAAAACCGAAACACATTTTCAAATAAAGTAATATTTCTTTACTTTCCAAAAGTGCCCCTCCTCTCCTCTTATAAAAGGCCCCCACCTCTACCCCATTTCACACACTTCTCAAGCCTTTGGCTCGGCCAACCCCTTCCCAATTACTCTCTCCACATACCTCTCCTCATCCTAGAGGATTCCCTTTGGGAAGAATCCTTTCAAAGGAAGCCTTTAGGCTCAAATCAAAAAGGAGTTACACTTTTAAAGGTAATTTATTCTCTCTTGTTCATTTGTTTTATTTTGCTTCTCCAACCATCTAAACTCTTTTTATTTACTTCTTTTGTAACAACACCAGTATCTTAAATATACTAGGATGTTGTTATAATATTTATTTGAGCTACACTCTCACACAACTACATCAAATGGTTAAAGAACATACGGTTTCCGTGGATGGCGAAATTCTGCCTCCCGAAACGATGATTGTTCAATACTCATTTAACACCTTCAAGGGTGGCCATTATGTTGTCACTATTTTTATATATGATATATAATATGTTTATGTTTTCTTTAAGCTTCTGTATTTTTCATTTTTGGCATACCTTTATGGTTTCCATTATGGGTAAACACGATATCTTCATTTAAGGAAGTGCGGACTACCGCCCCCTAAAAGTGATGTGATTCGTTAATGCCATATGTGGGACGTGTAAAGGATGTATTTAAAGTTATTATATATGATGTTATACTGGAATTATAATATACCTCTATATAATTATTATTTCTTTCCATTAAAGTATGAGATAGAAATGAAAGTAGCATTCATGCGTACGTACTGCTTACCGTCTCCATGAACGGTGCATTTCATTTCTTATCCCCAAATGTAATGTACTATTAAAAGTACATGTATATAATGGATATATATAATTAATGATATATCTAAGTGATGAATATAATTCTGTAATTAAAATATACATACCTCTCATTTAGTTTTAATTCCATTAATATGACAAAGAAATGAAAGTAGCGTTCATGCGTACGTACGGCTTACCGTCTCCATGAACGGTGCATTCCATTTCTTACCTCTAAATGATTATGTAATATTATAAATACATGTATATGCTGGATATATATGATACATATTATATCCAAATCGGGAATTTCATTCTGGATATAAAGAACCGTTGACCACACGAACAACATGTAATTGTAAGAAGTCAACTTTCGACTTAAGAACCAAATATTGACAAAACAGACATTATTAACTTAAATGGTTACATAATGTTTATAACATGGCAATAAGTGATATAAAAGGAATAATTACCTTTAAAAAGGTTCTTAATCAAGTATAAATTAACTCAAGTTTATTATTCAGGACATTAAAGAACGATCGAGTCAAGTCGGACCCAAGGTAAGGGACTTCGTCTCAATCCCCTTTCATTGAGGCATATTTCGTTTTATACACAACTTTCTTTTATATGGTGTATAAACTCCTTTGACTTTTACTTTTATACAAAAGTAATCTTTTTCTACGAAGCATTTTACTAAACGACAAAAAGGAATGTTTTTTAACGTACGTGGTGACAACGACTTTTTCCGCCGCCGTGAGTATTATTTGGTCTTTGGCTTCCTCAACAAGCCGTAATGTTTTTAAAATAAAATAAATACCATATACTCTTTTAAGTATTTTGGTATTGAAAATGGTTTTGATAAAAGATTCTATTATGTCAATATATTTATGTTATATTATGATTGAAATGTGGAAATGTTATCATTCCTTTATATTGGTTTTATGTTTCATGATTTTATATTGGTACTTAGACATTTTAACGGGTGGTTACGTTATAAACCATATGACGGGTGGTGCCGTGAATACCAGGACGGGTGGTTACGTTATAACCTCCAATGCATTGGGTATGGAAGTCGGCCGTATGGCTATTCCATTAAGTATGTATGGAAATTGGCCGTATGGCTATTCCATTAAGTGATATGTGTGGAAGTCGACCGTATGGTTATTCCACTTAAGTATGTTTATGTCCCAAGTTACCTTTATATATTCTATGTGTTCTTTATATGGGTTTTATGGTAGTCCTTTGGTTACAAAAAGGTAAGTAATGATACTTTATTCAGTGAAGATTTTTTTTACTACTTCATGAAGGTGAAGGTATTACTTTGATATAGTATACATGGTTTACTTGATGTTTGAAAAACTAACAGTTTTCATTCTTTTTGTATCCCTTACTGAGCTTTTTATGCTCACCCCATGTTTTTCGAAATGTTTTTCACAGGACTTAAAGTGGAATAAGGTCAAGGATGGGATCAAGGGAATTTCATGCTATCTAAAACATGGAATCTAGACATCTTTCTTTTTAAGAGTTTTTATTTTATGGATACTTAGTAGAAGTGTCTACTTTGTAATCTTTTAAGATGTAATAGTTATGTTCTAATTCTCTAAAACTCTAAACCTGAAAAGATCCTCAATGTGAATTATTCATTTAATTCAATATTAAGTAAGGTTTAAGGCTAGGGCCTTATAGTTGGTATCAAAGGTCGGTTTAGACAACTTTAGGAGTTAGAAAAGTGTTAAATTATAATATAATTGAAATGATATAGCATTTACGGATTACCATGTTGCTTCGCCTAAGATATTTCTGTGTTCAGAATGGTTTTCCGCAGAGGAAACAAAGCAGCTATGTTGGGACGACATCAGGAGGAAGATAACCTTCCAAATCATCAACCTGAGATGGTCGGAATCGGAACTGAATAGTTTGTTGTAGTGATGGAACAGTTGACTCAGGCTATAAATGGTGGTGGTATCCATGCACGAGATCAGCCAGATCAACCGCAGAGGAACATGTCAGTGGTGGAACATTTCATGAGGCAACATCCCCCATCATTCAGAGGATCATCTGACCCTGTGCAAGCTGAAGGGTGGATTAAAGCACCGGAGAAGATTTTTGATGTCATGGGGTGTTCAGAACATCAAAAGGTTAGTCTTGCTATTTACCGTTTTGAAGGTGAAGCTGATTAGTGGTGGTCGGTGGTGAAAAATATAAGGGATAGTGATGAAATTGAGGATCTTCACTGGGACGAATTCAAAGGTATGTTTCTTGAGAAATATTTTCCTAAGGTGGTTCATCTTAGGATGGAAAAACAGTTCCTAGAATTGAGGCAGGAGGATGATTCTGTGGCTACTTATGAAGAAAAGTTCACTCGATTGGCAAGGTATGATCCAAACTTCATACGAGATCTTGATAGTAAAATAAACCGTTTTTACTCAGGGTTAAAGCCAAAGTATCGAAGGGCTTTAGCTTCTCGTGAGTTCAAAAGTTATGAAAAACTTGTTCGATGTACGGAGAAGGTGGAAATGGAGTTTGCCGATGATCATGTGTTCTATGAGAAACAACAGAATAAGAGGTCTAGTTGGCAGGCAAAGGGGAAGAATTCATCAATGAAGCAAGGAGGTAAGAAAACCAAATATCCATCCTGTGAGAAGTGTGGTAAAATGGATCCTGGAGAATGTTTATCCAAGTCTGGTAAGTTCTTTCAGTGTGGTAAGTCTGGTCATATTGCTCGTAACTGTAAGGAAGATGATCAAGCAGGAAATGAAAAGCCAACGGTAAGATGTTTTAAGTGTAATGAAATGGGTCATTATGAAAACGAGTGTCCAACGAAGAACTCAACTGGGGGAATGCAGCTAGACTACAAGCAGAAATGGGTGGTAAAATCATTTGCAACAACTTCAGCAGATGTTGGGCCATCGAATGAAGTGGTATCAGCTCCAGGGAGCTCATTATTTTTCGAGGATTGACTTGAGGTCGGGGTACCATCAGTTGAAAGTAAAAGAAGCAGACGTTCTGAAGACTGTGTTCCGTACTAGATATGGCCATTATGAATTTGTAGTTATTCCTTTTGGGTTAACCAATGCACCTGCTGTATTCATGGACCTTATGAATAAAATTTTCCATGAGTTCTTGGATAAGTTTGTGTTTTGAGGTTTGGGAAGAGGTTATGTGTGCCTTGTGATTCACAGTTGAAGAGAGAGTTGTTATGTGAAGCTCATAGTTCTCCGTTTTCAGTTCATCCGGGCAGTACTAAGATGTATAGAGATCTGCGGGAGTATTACTGGTGGGATGGAATGAAAAGAGACACTGCTGATTTTACTGTGAAGTGTTTGACATGTCAACAGGTTAATGCAGAGAGGCAGGGATGCTTCAGCCTTTACCAGTGCCAGAGTGGAAATGGGAAAACATATCCATGGACATAGTTGTGGGATTACCATAGACATCTCGAGGTAATAATGCAATCTGGGTTATTGTTGATCGCTTGACCAAATCTGCTCATTTACTTTCTATACGAGATACTTTCTCTCTTGATCAACTTTCTCGTTTGTATCTTAATGAGATATTCAGGTTACATGGAGTTCCTCTCTCCATTGTATCTGATCGTGATCCCAGGTTCACATCTAACGTTTGGAAAGGAGTTCAGAAGTCGTTGGGTACTGAATTAAATTTTAGTACAAATTTTCATCCTCAATCAGATGGGCAGTCAGAACGAACAATCCAGACATTGGAGGATATGCTATGAGCTTGTTCTATGGATTATCAGGGAAGTTGGGACCATCAACTTTCTTTGGTTGAGTTTTCTTATAATTACAGTTTTCATTCCAGTATACAGATGGCACCATTTGAGGCATTATATGGGAAGCGGTGTCGAACTCTAGCATTTTAGAATGAAGTGGGTGAAAGGAAGCTGATGGGACCAAAATTGGTAGAAGAGATGGCAGAAAAAGATCAGTTGATTCAAAAGCACATGAGAACAGCTCAGAGCAGGCAGAAGAGTTATGCGGATAACCGAAGGAAGGATATATCTTTCGAGGTAGGTGATCATGTTTTTCTCAAGGTTTCTCATTGGAAAAGTGTGATGAGATTTGGAAAGAAAGGAAAGCTGAGTCCACGGTTTATTGGACCATATGAAATTCTGGAAAGAGTTGGATCAGTTTCATACCGAGTGGCTTTACCTCCGAGTTTATCTCAGGTACACAATGTTTTTCTTGTTTCAATGTTGAGTAAGTATATGCCAGATTCATCTCATGTTTTGAGTCCAGAGGTAGTTCAGCTGGAAGAGAACCTATCTTATGAAGAACAACCAGTCCAGATTCTTGACCACAGGGAGCAAGTGTTACGGAATAAGGTGATTCATCAGGTAAAGGTTTTGTGGAAAAACCATGTGATTTAAGAGGCAACGTGGGAATCTGAAAATGCTATGAGGGATAAATACCCCCACTTATTTTGATAAGTGAATAAAATTGCGAGGACGCAATTCCCAAAAGGGGGGAAGGATGTAACATCCCAGGTAAATAAAGAATAAAGAATTTTCATATTTATTAATATTTACGAATTAAATATTAATTTTATTTTAAAGGGGTTTCTATGTTCGATAGCGTACCCGATACGCAACGATGAGTTTCTTTGAAACTTACGTAGCACACTAGTAATAAAATAATATTATTTTAAATTTTAGTTAACGAGTAGCCGTTGTACTGGAAGGAATGGATAGAAATAACTAAAATATTATTATATATGTTTTTAAATGTTTTTACATTTACCCAATAAAAGATAAAGGCTTAAAATATTGAAAGAGTTCAATTTTAGGCATTTATACCCTAATTTTTACAAAAGGTCCACTTATCACCTTTTGACGGAGAACCATCATTAAATATAGTTTTGATCAATCTTATAAATTCTATTGGACCAAATATAACTCTTCGTTAGAATCGGGACATCAAAATTTACTTTTTGTAAATTTTTGGTACCTTTCTGAAAAAGTTCATTTTTTTATGAATAGTGTAAAATGTTGTATTTTAATTCAAAACCTCTTTTTAATCTAATTTATTTATATGATTAGATTATTATTTTAATTGGTTTTAAAGTGAAATTAGAAAATATTTTTACCAGTTAATCCAATGGTGGTCATTGGAATCAATTTCACTTTGAAATTGGACTTAAACTGGTGTCAATCTTTTGATACTTATTGTTTCACAAAAACACGCTATTTGTCATGACAGTGGGAATTAATTATTAAATTAATTAATTTGACTTATATGTTTTGAATTTTGTAAAATGGACTTCATTTTTGAATTCGGAATATCAAATATAGCTTAGGGTGAATTTTTGGTAATTTTCTGAAAAACTTCAATTTTTGATGAATAGTGAAACCACTAAGTGGTAATCAAGCAAACTGATTTTTCAGTTAAATGAAAGTTTACCACTAATGTGTATTGAATTTTGAAAATACGACATACATGGTTGTCATTAAGAAGTAAAATGTGGTTTAATGAGATTAAAATAATTTTTTGGTGAATAGTAAATTTTTTTCATTAATCGCGATTAGAGGTAATTAGTGTAGTTTAAGGTAAAAATGGTATTATAAGAATGTGAAAACACTATGAAACTTGTCCTACACCTATTGGGTGAGTCATGGCCGACCAAGACAAGAAATGGGCCAACTTGGGGACCCCATGGAGCCACTTTAGTTGTAAAATGACATTAATATATTTTTATTTAATGTTAAAGTGAAAATGACACTAACATAAATTGTTTTACTAAAATAATTTTTGAGTGGGGTTATACAAGTCCAAATTTTGATTATAAATAGTCATTGGAAAGAGAAAAAGATTTCCTACATCATAGTATTTGTTTTATAATTTTTAGACATTAAATAAATTAAATTATTTATGACATAATAATGATGCAGCGATGACATCATTATTTGACGATTTAAATAAAATGGAAAGATAATGAAAAATCTAAAACCTAAACATGTCCAAAACCAATTGGATGAGTGTATTTAGAACCCTTATCACCTTATCCACGAATTATATCAATTTGGGACCTTTTAAAACCGAAACAAATTTTCAAATAAAGTAATATTTCTTTACTTTCCAAAAGTGCCCCTCCTCTCCTCTTATAAAAGGCCCCCACCTCTACCCCATTTCACACACTTCTCAAGCCTTTGGCTCTGCCAACCCCTGCCCAATTACTCTCTCCACATCCCTCTCCTCATCCTAGAGGATTCCCTTTGGGAAGAATCATTTCAAAGGAAGCCTTTAGGCTCAAATCAAAAAGGAGTTACACTTTTAAAGGTAATTCATTCTCTCTTGTTCATTTGTTTTATTTTGCTTCTCCAACCCTCTAAACTCTTTTTATTTACTTCTTTTGTAACAACAACAGTATATTCAATATACTAGGATGTTGTTATAATATTTATTTGAGCTACACTCTCACACAACTACATCAAATGGTTAAAGAACATACGGTTTCCGTGGATGGCGAAATTCTGCCTCCCGAAACGATGATTGTTCAATACTCATTTAACACCTTCAAGGGTGGCCATTATGATGTCACTATTTTTATATATGATATATAATATGTTTATGTTTTCTTTAAGCTTCTGTATTTTTCATTTTTGGCATACCATTATGGTTTCCATTATGGGTAAACACGATATCTTCATTTAAGGAAGTGCGGACTACCGCCCCCGAAAAGTGATGTGATTCGTTAATGCCATATGTGGGACGTGTAAAGGATGGATTTAAAGTTATTATATATGATGTTATACTGGAATTATAATATACCTATATATAATTATTATTTCTTTCCATTAAAGTATGAGATAGAAATGAAAGTAGCGTTCATGCGTACGTACGGCTTACCGTCTCCATGAACGGTGCATTTCATTTCTTATCCCCAAATGTAATGTACTATTAAAAGTACATGTATATAATGGATATATATAATTAATGATATATCTAAGTGATGAATATAATTCTGGAATTAAAATATACATACCTCTCATTTAGTTTTAATTCCATTAATATGACAAAGAAATGAAAGTAGCGTTCATGCGTACGTACGGCTTACCGTCTCCATGAACGGTGCATTCCATTTCTTACCTCTAAATGATTATGTAATATTATAAATACATGTATATGCTTGATATATATGATACATATTATATCCAAATCGGGAATTTCATTCTGGATATAAAGAACCGTTGACCACACGAACAAAATGTAATTGTAAGAAGTCAGCTTTCGACTTAAGAACCAAATATTGACAAAACAAACATTATTAACTTAAATGGTTACATAATGTTTATAACATGTCAATAAGTGATATAAAAGGAATAATGACCTTTAAAAAGGTTCCTAATCAAGTATAAATTAACTCAACTTTATTATTCAGGACGTTAAAGAACGATCGAGTCAAGTCGGACCCAAGGTAAGGGACTTCGTCTCAATCTCCTTTCATTGAGGCATATTTCGTTTTATACACAACTTTCTTTTATACGGTTTATAAACTCCATTGACTTTTACTTTTATACAAAAGGAATATTTTTCTACGAAGCGTTTTACTAAACGACAAAAAGGAATGTTTTTTAACGTACGCGGTGACAACGACTTTTTCCGCCGCCGCGAGTATTATTTGGTCTTTGGCTTCCTCAAAAAGTCGTAATGTTTTTAAAATAAAATAAATACCATATACTCTTTTATGTATTTTGGTATTGAAAATGGTTTTGATAAAGTATTCTATTATGTCAATATATTTATGTTATATTATGATTGAAATGTGGAAATGTTATCATTCCTTTATATTGGTTTTATGTTTTATGATTTTATATTGGTACTTGGACATTTTAACGGGTGGTTACGTTATAAACCATATGACGGGTGGTGCCGTGAATACCAGGATGGGTGGTTACGTTATAACCTACAATGCATTGGGTATGGAAGTCAGCCGTATGGCTATTCCATTAAGTATGTATGGAAATTGTCCGTATGGCTATTCCATTAAGTGATATGTGTGGAAGTCGACCGTATGGTTATTCCACTTAAGTATGTTTATGTCCCAAGTTACCTTTATATATTCTATGTGTTCTTTATATGGGTTTTATGGTAATCCTTTGGTTACAAAAAGGTAAGTAATGATACTTTATTCAGTGAAGATTTTTTTTACTACTTCATGAAGGTGAAGGTATTACTTTGATATAGTATACATGGTTTACTTGATGTTTGAAAAACTAACAGTTTTCATTCTTTTTGTATACCTTACTGAGCTTTTTATGCTCACCCCAAGTTTTTCGAAATGTTTTTCACAAGACTTAAAGTGGAATAAGGTCAAGGATGGGATCAAGGGAATTTCATGCTATCTAAAACATGGAATCTAGACATCTTTCTTTTTAAGAGTTTTTATTTTATGGATACTTAGTAGAAGTGTCTACTTTGTAATCTTTTAAGATGTAATAGTTATGTTCTAATTCTCTAAAACTCTAAACCTGAAAAGATCCTCAATGTGAATTATTCATTTAATTCAATATTAAGTAATGTTTAAGGCTGGGGCCTTATAGAACCAATTATGTTAAGAATTCCCCATATTTTAAATAAAATTCCTAATCAAAATGGATTTTTTATTACAATTTCAGGATTTCGATGAAATAAATACATGTGATGGTTATCCCCAAGGGATAGTCTTTTGTGCTAGGAGTCTGAGGTCGAATCTCATTATACATGTGATGTGGTTATTTCCAGAGGAAGATAAACAATTTTTTCTTCTCTTATGATTGAAATTTTAACATCATATTAGTGAATTGATTTTAATTTCATATAAAAATCATTGTATAAACTTATGTTATGATTAGTATAATTCTCTAGTATGAAATGAAGTTGGTACATTTATTACCATGGTGTCCTAGTTAGTACAAAATGATGACTTACATGTGAATTTTGAGTGTTATTAATTTGAAAATATACTCAACTAAATGATTTATTTTATATTTTAAGGGGCCTATTAGTATTTAATTATATATTTTTATAATCACACCCTACACATGAACCTTAGTGGATATATAGCTCTTATATTTGAGATACAAGTGAGGTAAAAGGACTAGTAACATAGACCATAGTCAGTGTAGCTCGTTGGGTATGAGTTGTGTTCTCATGGTAGTGTCAGGGACCTTTCATCATTTTGAGATTAAATTTTAAATTTTAAATTAATATGTGGTAATTTAAAATGTTTTAAGGAGAAAACTTTCATCCTTGTCACATTTTTCTCTGAAACAGTTGTTATTGCATTTTTTTTCTTGAGAGTCATCCCCCATTTATTCTATGTTGCTTGAACTACTCTGATTATTAGTCATCCAAAATGATCACTGATACCCTGCATGGAATGAATAATTCTCATAATAGTTCAAGAAATATAGATCTATGTACATAAGATATGAAGTGTGAGTCTCAAGAAACAAAATTCAATAATAAATTTTTAGGAGAATAAGATGATGAGGATGAAAATTGTCTATAACCTTCACCTTTGGTTGAATTCAGAGGATAAAACCTACCATAGTGAGTAATTCTTTTCTTAAATTCGATTACTCATTTCAATAAAAAGGTATTGTTGGACCATAGGATATTTTTTGCCACTATATCTGACTATAATGGTTTTAATTATCACAAATCATGTCATATATTATAGCATAATATCTTACCTCATGACAAATTCTAAATTATATCAAACTTTATCTTGTATACTAGATCATTTAAATCATATAACTAATTTTGTGTGTTTAAGTCTAAATAGGATTATAACTGATTATATATGTGTAATTATGGGTATTAACACTTTATTCTATTTCTATACTATAAGACAGAAAAAAATTATAAAATTATCTAAGTATGAGTAACTAACACTGACAGATAGACTAAACACTGACACAGATGACTCACCGTTGCATATGACTTACCAAAGTAGAAGACTCACTATTACATATGACTCACTGACATAGAAGACTAACCGATGCATATGAATTATCGATGAAGACAACTCACTGATACATATGACTCACCAACGCAGACTAACTACCGATGCAATCGGCATACCGTCGGTCCAAGTGGCCTACTGTTTCATGGTTCTACCAATACAAGGACTCACCATTAGTTGAAATGATTCACCATTAGCTCAAATGTCTCACTGACAGAAGGAGATACCAATAGATGAGTCACTGATATACTATTTAAATTTTCATTTATTAATACTATTTCAAATGTTTATATTTGATTCATTTAATGATACTGACATATTTAAAAATCTTTTTTAGTAATTTTAGCAGACAGTACGAGGTGCAATGAACCTATGCACCTGGAAAGAGCATTCTCTTTGTCATCCGTCAAGTATAAAAAGAATTTTGGAAGATAGAATGCATAGATACACAGAATATTTATATACACAAATAATAGAATATAAGTGTGGTGTTCCCGCATGTGAGACATACTAAAGAACATTCATGATTCTCATGAACCCTGTTTCCGACGCTTTCGCCGGGGGGCGCGCGCATCCGTCCGTCAGGGGGGGGACGCGCAGCTTTGTTGCCCCGCATTCCCGCTTTCCAAAGGCGGGCGGCATTCGTTCCTTTTTCAGGTACGTCTGCTCCTTGATCGAAACGGGATGATGGGATGTCGGTTCTTCCTTCCGTGGATTCCTCCTCAGAACTCGTCACCTAGTCCGGGTCTCCCTCATAGATTTAATACGTAGTTCGTGAAACTCTTCCCAGTGCCATGTTTCCATGGACGCCGGTTAATTACACTGCTTATGTCGGGACATTCCAAAGGGTCCAGTCAGGGCAGCAACCTTCGGTCAGGGGAGTAGTCACGTTGAGGCATCAGTAGCGTGTCTGGATGCTGGGGTACCTGGCATGTCTGTCTGTTATCCTTGATCACAAGGCTTCTCGAGGGCGTGGAAGCCCGGGGCATCCCACATCGAGAGCGGGGAATTACATGTCATAGACACGTATCTGAGGTTTTCCTCAGCTTCCCGTGTTCAACACAGGGTATGCCGCAAGTTTAACGTCTAGCGGAGACGGATGAGAATGAAATGGGACTATCGCAGGGGGGTGACAGTGAAGTTGGGCTTGAGCCTTGAAGAGGCTTCCTACGTATCCCCGTGGCAGGGAATCAAAGTCCGCGTAGTTCGGGAATGGTCACAACGGCTTACCGTCGGACAGGAATTGCAGTTTAACGTCGTGTTGGATGTGGGTGAAACCCGACGTGTATGAGCGACGGGTGGGCTTGAACCTCATAGCGGCTTCCTACGTACCATGCCTTGACATGGATCAAAGACCTCGTAGTTCAAAAGGGGATGATCGCAATGGCTTACCACTGGACCATAATGGGACCCGACGTGAAATGACGGGTGGGTGTGTCGGTGAACCGACGTGAAAGTAGACCTTGGTCCACTATTGGTGGGATTGAACCTCGTGGAGGCTTCCTACGTACCATGTCTTAACACGGATCAATGACCTCGTAGTTCAGGTGGGTTTCGCCGGTGAACCGACGTGAAAGTAGACCTTGGTCCACTATTGGTGGGCTTGAACCTCGTGGAGGCTTCCTACGTACCATGCCTTAACATGGATCAAAGACCTCGTAGTTCAGGTGGGTTGGGTCGCAATGGCTTACCACTAGACCGGAATTGCAGTTTAACGTCGTGCTGGATGGGGGTGAAACCCGACGTGAAAGACGGGTGGGCTTGAACCTCGTAGAGGCTTCCTACGTACCATGTCTTGACATGGATCAAAGACCTCGTAGTTCAGAGAATACAGTTTAACGTCATGCGGGACGATAGTGAACCCTGACGTGAATAAACGACGGGTTGGCTTGAACCTCGTGGAGGCTTCCTACGTACCATTCCTTGACATGGATCAAAGACCTCATAGTTCAAGTGGGTTTGTCAGGGTTGGTGCTCACTCTAAGCCCACGTGAGTCATGCTCGGTGTGAGAAACAAGAGGTTGTAAGGACCTGACGATCACGTCGTGAAGGGTGCGTCCGTGAGAAGCGAAGAGGGGCTTACGCGTTGAGCGGCCCATGGTGTTGGGACTTACTCCAGGATGGAGGCCCATAGGGGGGTGCCTCGTTCCCTATCACGTCCTCCACTAACCTTGGTAGTGGGGAAGTACAGAGATGCACGGGTGCAATCATCCGTACCAAAGGTTAGGGGCTTACGCTCTAAGGCAGCCCTTCCCCTGCGAACATACACCACTCCGACAAGGAGGATCTCATTCCATGTGCGGAAGAGTTCCATTCCCGTGAAGACGAGTGGTGTAATGAATGTTCGAGCTGGGGGGACCCTTCGTGAGGGAGACGAGGTTGGGTCACAGTTTAACGTCATGTGTTGAGGATGTGGTGCTTGGTAGTTTAACGTCCTGCAGCTCGGACGAGGTGGGTTCACCCCACACCCCTTGGGCTTACATAACCGGTACCCTCTGGTCCTTGGGGAAGGGAAGGTACCGGTAAGGCCATGGTAAAGGGGGGTAGTGGGGCGAACCATCGAGGGGTCCACGTTAGCGTGGCTATGAGAAGAAGCAATAGCCGTTAGCGTGCCTATGCGAAGAAGCATTAGGCGAAGCAACGCTACGGGAGGTGTTGTCCATGGGACTTTGAAATCACATCGTGCAAACCTGGAGGGTCGCACGGAAAGAGGAATCGCTAAGAAGAGGAGTGTGCTTTGCGAAGTGGGGTGCCTTGGCCTTAGCATGGGGCGTAGGAGTGAATGGGTGGTGCTTCGCGAAGTGGAACAGTGTTCACGGAGCACTGCCTCGCGAAGAAGGAATGGTTCGCGAAGCAGGGTCCTGCCAAGCAATGTACTTCGTGGAGTGGAGCGATCCTGCCTTAGCATAGGGATTACTCGTATGGGTTGGGTGTTTCGCGAAGCACAAGTGCTCCGCGGCTGCCCGGGATCCCTTGGGAATCCCCTTCCTTTGCGAACGCCCTTGAGCTTCGCGAAGGGCATCCCTCTCGGAAGAGGGGCTCAAAACGAAACAAATCAGAGTCGTCTCGCGAAGTATAAATACCTCGCGGAGCTCATGATTCCCGGGGCAAAGCGTGCTTCGCGATTCGGGAGAGGAGAAGCCGAAAGGTCGGATTGTCCGTCCCCGGGACTCAGGGGGAGTCGAGTATTTATAGGGAAGGGGCGCCGCGAAGCGGGGCTCACGCGCCGCCTGCGGGGCTTCGCGGCGGCTCGCGAACGTCAAACGGGCTCGTGGAGGATCACCGCCTCCGGAGCTTCACGGCGGCTCGCGAACGTCAAACGAGCTCGCGGAGGATCACCGCCTCCGGAGCTTCGCGGCGTCGCCAGGGTTGGGGCGCTTCGCGGCGAGGCTTCGCGGCTGCGCTTCGCGGCTGTGCTTCGCGAGGCAGCGCGCCGGCTGTCTTTTTCGTTCCTTCCTTTCGGGCCACATTTTTTGTGCCAACAAATGCCCCCCCTCAGACTTGGAGCCACGGAGGGCGAAGGGTCGAAGTCTGAGGGACAATCGCCAAAACTGTTGGTGGTTCGCGAAACAGCATCGCGAAGGAGGCCCGCGATGCTCGCCGGGGCCACGGATCCGGACGCGCCGCGATGCTTCGCGCGGATAAGGCGCGCCGCGATGCTCCGGGGTCGTCGCCTATAAATAGGGGGTCTGCCCCCTTTTTTCTTTACGTGCCTTCATTGTCTTTTTGCGCTCTCGATTTCGCGAAGCTCCGTGTACTCCGCGACAGCCCTCCGCGAATCGAGCTTCGCGGCGAACCGCGAGTCTCTAACTCTGCGTCCGCGCCAAGCGAACCTTTGCTTGTCTGCCTTGGCCGGACATTGCGGTTTGATCTTGCGACCGACCTTCGCGATCCGGCTTCGCGATCGAGCTTCGCGATCCATCCGGAAGAATCCTTTTCTGAGGGCCAGAGTTAAAATGGCCCATCAAGAAGCTGTGCTGGGAGTGCTTGCAGATGCTGCTCGCCGGGATGAGATGGCCAACCGTCCAGGCTTGGGGGAAATGGTTCAGAGCCACTCGGACCACACTTCCTTGATAGACCTGCTGTCGGAAGGTCAGAGGGATTACCCGCAATGCAAGAAACTGCCGTTGTACGGCTTCGGGCTGAGGGATGACGTCTTCATTCCTGAGGCAAGAAGGGATGAACCAGCTTGCTGGTTCAGGAGCACACCATGCCAGCACCAATGGTTCAGGGCGGCCGATGGTCATGCACAGGAGGATTTCACACCCGTCACCGCCGATTGCCTCTACAATCATGTGAATGATATTGACGGGAGGCCACTGCAACCGGAGACGTCCCCTCCTCTCTACCGCACCATGCTGAAAGCGGCTCTGCAGGATCCCAAGAAGGTATGGTCCGATGAGTGGGACCTGCGCCAGGGCGGCAACTTTACCGATGACTGGGCCTAGGCCTACTGGGTAGGCGCCTCATGCGAGGAGTTCGAGGCCGAGCTGAGGAGATTGGGATTGTATGAGGCGGCATGGGCCTCCCAGTTCCACATTTACCAACCAAAGCAGCTGATGCCGGAACTGTTGAGTAGATGGTCGTCCCGAACCAACACTTTTCACCTGCATCACGGGGAGGTGGGCATCAGCCTGTGGGATGTCCACCAGATTTCCGGGGTCCCGATCTTGGGGGCCATGTATGACGAATTCCTCCCCGTTGCCAGCATGTGGGGAGATGCTGAGCAAATGCCGCGACTGGCGTCAGCGCTGATGGCGCTTGTCCCTGGAGAGGACAAGGAAGCAGTGAGGGACGTCCACTTCAGAAGATGGTTCAAACGCTTCCTGAACTTCCCAGAAGATCGAGAGTTCCCCCCAAGGCCTCGAACTTGTCCGAGGGCAGCCCAGCGGGGCAAGGGACATTCGTATTGGCGGGTTTTAGAGGACAGCCAATGGAAGACTTGGGGTTTCAGCGTCAGCACCGAACAACAGCCAATAGTCAGGCTGGCGGCGTTCATCGCGGCTCTCATCTGTGGGTGGATCCTACCAGTGAAAGATACAAGCATGGGGGTACGGCCCAGCTCGTTCATCATGGCATCGATGTTGGCCATGGGGCAGCGGATCAACCTGGGGATCCCGATGCTCGCCAAACTATACAGAATGATGCGGCGTATTAGCGAGGGCAAGAAGCCGCCAAGAATATGCGGGCCCTTCCACCTCCTGTATGGTTGGATCGCGGCGCATATCAGGGGGATTTACGAGTATCCAAACCCCATTTCGCCACCGGGATCAGACTTTCGCCCCTCCATTCTGAACGCAGTTGGGAGCTTCCCATTCAAACTGGCAGTTCCGATGGTGCTGAATAGGGTGTGGAGGGCGGACGAGTTCAACTTTCATCCCGTCCCACTGCCGACGGGGAGGCATACTGATGATGGACGGGGAACGGAAGAACATCAAGCTTACCTCCCGGCCTTCTGAGGTGGAGTTTTGGTGGCTCGGAAAGATCGTGAGCCAATCTGTGAACCCTACACCCCGCATCGTTTTGCGAGGCAGTTCCGGTGCCTCCAGCGGCTGACCCCGCAGGTATACTGGGAGGTGCGTCACGAGGAGCACCCGTGTGTGATGAGGCAGCTGTGGCTCATGTTCACACGTGAGGATGGAAAGATGAAGATCACATTGCCTCCGTCCACCGCCGCCTTCGTCTTAGTGAAGGAGTACGCCATCAGCTGGGAGGCCGCTTACCCTGGGGAGATGCTGAAGCAGCCAACGATCCGGGTTGGTGACGGTGGGCCCCCTTTATCTCGAGGTCGGGGTCGGAGGGCAGCTAGGGCCGCCCGCGGCAGCGGGGCTTCCATGGCAGAGAGACCCGCACCGGCCGAGGGTATGGCAGCAGCGGCGGATCCGGTGGTTCCGGGAGAGCAGGGTCATCCGGAGGGGCGGCCACCGAGGGGATTCCGTCGGATATCCACTCAGGCCCCGGGGAAGCGGCTGCGTCACATCGACATGGCAGAAGATGCCGTCTTTCCGGAAGCATGGGACATTTGGGATGTCAACCGGCAATTCCTCAGCCCAACCGAGATGTGGGCCCACCTGAATCGCCTCGGGATGAAACTGTCTGGCATAGGCCCAGTTCGGACTGGATTCATGGTGTCTCCGGCGGAGGCGGAGCAATACTTGAACGAGCTGGAGGATTACGTCCACTCCAGCGGTGTTCCTCGCCCAATGACAGATCGGGTGAGGGTACTGTTGAATTAGACGGTGCCCCCACAGTTATCGGCTGCCGATCTGAGGGAGCGCTTCCCCTTTCCGGAGGAATCAGGGGACTCTTCTCAGGGGGACGAGGCTGGAGGAGGGAGCCCGTTGGAGGAGGGCGAGGTCGGAGACCGAAGCTCAGAATCTGACGACTTTGCGGAGGCTCTCGAGGTAGCATTCCAAACTTCTCTTCTTACCATCTGTTCTTGAATCCCTATGGACTTCTCACCAATGTTCGAGCCATGCAGGAGGAACTTGTTCGTAGGCCTCGTTCACGCTCCTTGGCGGGTGATGTCACGGGACCTTCAGAACCTGCGCCTATGGCTGCGTCTAGTTCTGTATCTGGTGGGACCAGGGGGTCTGAGGTGGCTCCTCTGGACACTCCAGGCCTTCCAACAGTATACGGGGGGCCTCGTCTCGGAGTCCCATCAGTACTGGCCCAGGAGCAGCGCTCGGAAGTCGATCTTCGTAAGTCTCCTCCACCGGTCTCCTCATTGCCATACGTGGGCCATGCCAACTAAAGTTTATGTCTCTTTCTGTCATACAGTTCTCCGACTGGCGTGGGCTGCTGCAGCTAGGCTGGTTGGGATGTCTGGCGGCGTCCCTCCCAGGGGCATGTCGGTGATGGTGTCGATAGTCCCTTCACTTCCTCAAGCTGCGGCGCACACCGTCACTGGCGGGACCACCAGCAGGGCCATACCTAAAGTCATCGAGGTGGACTCTGATGAAGAGGATCAAACGGTCGGTCCGAGTCCTGTCATGCCTGCGCCGGCGTCAGGTGTCATGCCAGACTCAACACCTGATGCAGATCCCGCTGAGGAATTCCTGCAGGCATATCCTGCGTACGAGCCTGCCAACCGCGCGGATTGGGACGAAACGACCTCTGATGAGGAAGACAGCAGCATAGTCCGCCGCCGGTCGTGGAAGCTGATCACGCGCTTTATCAGGGACACTCCCCAAGCGCAATGGCTGGACGAAATGGATAGGCTTCGCTCGCGGTTGCGCGAACTGTGTGCCGGGGGAGTGGATGCCCAATGCCCTCACGCGCTCATCCGAGACCTCATGGCTGAGAAAATCCGGGAGCATGATCGTGGGCTGAGCGTGGGATGGCAGCGGAGGAAGGCGACCAGCATCAGGAAGCTCCAGGAGGCTGAAGGCGAGGTCCAACAGATGCAGATCCGGGCCAACGAGCTTTCATCCGCTCTTGATGCGCAGTCTGAGCTGGTCTCACGATTGAGGGCCCAGCTGGCAGAGGCTGAGGAGCATATGGGGCAAACCTCTGGAAGGATGGCTGCCATTCGGGCCGAGGTAGAAAGGTCCAGGGCCAGGGTTGACGAATTACGCCCCGCCGCTGCTGAAGAGGAGCGGGTGTTGAATCAGCGGCAACAGGCTTTGGAGGCCGCAAGTCAGCGGGTGGCGGAGCTGCAACGCTCTTTTGACGGAGTCAACCCGTCCATGGGGGAAGTCAACCCCCGAGTGTTGTAGCGAACCCGAAGAAACTTTTATTAACACTTTTGTGCTTCAACTCTTTCTTTCTCCTTTGTTTTGAGTTCCGTAGCACGCACGATTTCCACTGTTGTATTGCCTTGTTGCATCCCTACAATGTCTGTGGGACGTTTGATGACAATTCCCTCAAACCAGTCCAGATTCCCGAAAGATGGGGAAGGCTTGATCAGAGGAGGAACTTCCAGGATAGCCGAACTACTGTTTCTTCAACGTGCTCTTATGCACGGACGGGGCAGCGCCAGGGGCGCTGAAATCGGTTCAAACAGATGAAAATGGGAAGTGTGAATCACGATGCCCAACTTCGGAACACTGTGGGGATGGCGTGACAATAAAGGACAACTGCTAACCGTGGAGGACAGATGGTATCCTTACTGCGTTAGCCTGAAATGGGGACAACAAATGAGCATCGACCGCTGACCGTATTCGCAACGCGGGATTTTATCAATTTGTTGTCGATCAATCTTTCAGGACGTTGGCCCAGGACAGTTGGTGGACCATAGGTCAGACACCCATACTGTTAGGGGGTCCTTCCAGACATGACCAGCCTTCCGGAACATTGGCCCAGGACGGTAGGTGAGCCGATGCGGCATAAGACCAGGCCGTTAGGGGGTTCCTTCAGACATGAAAGAGGATGAGGATCTGAATAAGGGACACGCAAAGCGTGGAACATGGAGTGGTGGTTTGTTCAAACAGAATCCAACACCTTGGTAGTTGCACCACCGTGTAGGGAGTACACCAAATTGGGCGCATTGGCCTGATCATGGATCATTCCTTCTTCCAGACAGGGCCTCTGGCGAGGGCTGGAAATGGGGAGGAACAAGATTTCGTGATTCCAGGGGCTGAACCATAGGTGAAATGCCTGGGTGTCTCTACGTATCCCACGTGATGATGGGAATCAAGCCGCACATAGTTCTTGAAGCGCAGTTTAACGTCATACTGGACGAGGAGCAGCCTGACCGTGTTGGTACACATCCAGCCAAAACTACTAAGCCCACGTGAGTCGTGCTCGGTGTGGGAAACAAGCAGTAGTGGTGGGAATTTCACGACGCAGAGAGGGGTAGGTTAGGGCAAAGGGATGCTCGGTGACTACCGGCCCGATGACACTAACACGATCATTCAGCGCACCTAGATGCACGAAGAGAAAGAGCCGCGTATGATGGAGTTCCACTTGAACACGAGGGAGTGGAAATGTGTGATTCATGACGCTCGAGATTCGGATCACGATGGTGGCGGCGTGACGATGGAGGATTACTGCTGACCATGTTCGCAACACAGCATCCTGTTGCATTAGCCTGAGGTGGGAACAAACAAATGAGGGTCGACCGTTGACCATGTTCGAAACACGGGACCATGTCACAAATGTTGTCAGAGATCCGTGGGGACGTTGGCCTGAAACGATTGAAGGGCCCTTAGGTCCAGCATTCATGGAGAGCCCTTAAGCTTAGTATCCACATCATCCGAGGGTCCTTTTGGATGTGGAAGAGGATGAGGATCCAAATAGCGAGCTCACGAAGCTTGGTCATGAGAAGAGGGGAATGTCCCTGGGAAAATCCCATGCTTCGGGCTTTCTGTCAAAACACATCCGAATACGTCAATGAAACGTATTAGAGAGAGGGAACAGATTCCTTTCCCTTGGGGAGATCTTAGTTTAGGGTCATAGAACTCGGACCATGGATTGGAAAAAGGGATCAGGGGATGCATGACATCAAAACCTGACGTGAATGAGGACATAGTCCTGCTTACTATGCGTTCTCCGAGGAAATGCTCAAGTCGAGGGACCGAACACCAGGGTTAGGCTGGGCCCGCGGGGAAATACCCGGGCACTCCTACGTATCTCATAAGGATGAGAATCAAGCAATACGTAGTTCTAGAGGGTGGCACGGTAAGGTACCAGTGCCAGGGGAAAAGGGGAGTGAGGACGTGGCCCTTGCACTAAAGAAGCGGAATTTGATGTATCTTGTTTGTTCTTTAAGGTGAATGGTTTTTTTTGTGTGAAGCGACAGGCCTAGAATAGTAGGTCGTGATGTCGCCACAAGGATCACGCCGCGATGGGCGTTGACAAATGGCATGGCGCGTGGCCAGTACCCAACGTGATGTCCTCTGCAACGAGGTTACCACAATGCGGTGCCGTTTTTTGTCGTGCGGCCAGGACGATAATGTCACAGTTTAGGGTCGTATGATAGGACCAAGCATGCATTTTATCGTCATGCAGCGCAGACGTAGCAGAGACGATGCTAGGCGGGAAATGTGCACAGTGTTATAAAACACATTTGACAGAGACATGATCCCACATCAAATTGTACGCCATCCAGAGAGGGAACCCTTAGGCCGAGGGGCCTACACAGAGGTGAAACAGAGAGAGAGACTGGCTTCCTAAATGGGTTGTACCTGGAGACAGGGTGTCTGGGCGGTCCTACGTGTCCCATGAGGATGGGAATCGAATTGAACATAGTCCCGAATTGATCTTAGTTTATGGTCTTAGAGCTCGGACCATGGGAGTCCCAAAGGACGCCAGATTGCAACTTTGTCCCCCTAGCATGCAAAGGTGCACTGAGGGATAGCGCCAAAAGTGTCGAGATTCCACCTGGACATGATGGGGTGGAAAATGATGTGAATCATGCAACCAACATTCAAGGACTGAAGGGGCTGGCGTGACGACAGAGGATTACTGCTGACCATGTTCGCAACACAGCATCCTGTCGCGTTAGCCTGAAATGAGGACTAACAAAACGAGCATCGACCGCTGACCATATTCGCAACGCGGGATTTTATCGATTTGCTGTCTGAAACCCTGGGGGGCGTTGGCCCGTATCGGTAGGAGAGCCCTAGGGCGTAGTATCCAGGCCGTTCTTGGGGGTCCCTCCGGGTGTGAAAGATGATGGAAGTCCGAATAGAGGGGAACACGAAGCTTGACAAGTGGAAGGAACTTGATCAAGTTGAATCTGAAACTCTTGGTGCTGGACCAGAGTACTCTTAAGACATGGGCGAACCATTGCGGGGAGCCAAGGGACTCAACCTTAAGGGTGATCGAGAGATGGCAGATTCCCAGGGGAAGGGGGGCATGATGCCCAAAACCTTGTATCATACCTATACACCCCCCGCTGGAGAGGGACGGACCAAGTGGCCTAGGTGACCGGGAAATCAGGAGATCACCAGGAGGTGGGGCTGGACCCGAATCTTAAACATCCAGGTGGTCCTACGTATCCCATTAGAATGGGAATCAATCCACATGTAGTTCTGAAGGGTGCCTTTTAATGTCATGCAGGACAGGGAACAGGAGGACTGAACCTCAGAATGGGGGCGTGCGTGGTGCAGCTATTGCAAGCCCGACGCGAATGAGGACGTAGTCCTACACCGCGCCACGCAGTCCTGTGATCAGGGACTTGAAGAGAGGATTAGAGAGGTAAATTTTCTGAACTCAAGCTGGGTCCGAAGACAAGGGGTCTTGAACGTAGTCCCAGATGAGAGTCTTAGTTTATGGTCTTAGAGCTCGGACCGTGGGTGGTGACAACTCCCGAGTAAGCACAGGTGTCAACCCAATCCCTAAGCCCACTTGAGATAAACTCAGTGTTGGAAACAAGGGGGGGATCCTCATCGCAGTACTTGGGGCGTCCACCAATGGGGAGTCAGCAGAGAGTTTCGAAGGACACCTTTGATGTAGCTTGTTCCTCGAACACGCAGACGTGCACGGGGGAAAAGTACCAAGAGTCCCGAGACTCTACTTGGACATGATGAAGTGATGAAGGGTGTGAATTGTGTACCCGGCATTTGGGCTTAATGGGTTGGCGTGACGACAGAGGAAAAATGTTATCCATGACGGAAACACAGCGTCTGTATCGCGTTAGCTTGAGGTGGGAACAACAAACGAGCATCGACCGCTGACCATATTCGCAACGCGGGATTTTATCGATTTGTTGTCCGAAACCCTGGGGGGCGTTGGCCCGTATCGGTAGGAGAGCCCTTGGGAATTGTATCCAGGCCGTTCTTGGGGGTCCCTCTGGGTGTGAAAGATGGTGAAAGCCCTGATGCGGGGATACACAAAGCCTGGAAAGCGGGTGCGGACGTGTCTGAGTAAAGCTTGGCATTCCAGGTAATAGACCAGAGTACTCTTAAGCACATTGGAGAACCGCCGAAAAAGAGGGATCGACGAAACAACTCAGTAGGGGGTGGGAGCATGGCGCGGTCATCACGAGACCGTCGTGAATGAGGACATAATCCCACACCGCACCATATGATCCCCTCATGGAGAAAGGATGGGCCAAGGGGCCAAGATGGGATGCGGATTCCCGAGAGATGGGGCTGGACCCGGATCTTGGACATCCAGGGGGTCCTACGTATCCCATTAGGATGGGAATCAAGCCACACGTAGTTCTTGAAATGTAGTTTAACGTCATACTGGACCAGGAGGGGAGTAATATACCCCTAAACAAGGGAGATGTATGGCATGGTAAAGAAGCCGTCGTGAATAAAGACGTAGTCCTACGTCACACCATACAATCCTATAAGATAGGTCCTGGGCCGCGGCCCGGAAAGGCCAAGGGGCCTGGGGCTGAGCCTCGGTCAGGAAGGCCTGACTGGTTTGTAGTTTAACATCTTACATGAGGACGGGGGGCCAGGGGCCCGAGGAGGCCAAGGGGCCTGAGGCTGGGCCTCGTAAGGGGAGTTGCACGGCATGGCACATGATCCTGACGTGAATGAGGACGTAGTCCCACACCACACCGTACACTCCAGGTAAGGAATCCTGGGCCGTGGGCCCGATCACTAGCACCACCTGGGGGAAGTTTGTCACCTTGGGATGGGGCAGAATGAATCGCTATTCTTGATGCCTGGGACATCTCGGGGTGGACCTGAAAATCCAGGACACTATTGACCATATTCGAAACACAGCGTTCCTATGGTGACCCGCATGGGGGCAACAAATGAGCGTCGACCACTGACCAAATTCGCAACGCGGGACTTGTATAGATTTGTTGCTTGAGAAACCCTCGGGGGCGTTGACCCGTATAGTTAGGAGAGCCCTTGGGAATTGTATCCAGGCCGTTCTTGGGGGTCCCTCCGGGTGTGAATCCATCCATGAAAGGGGCAAACACCTCCAGGGGGGAATGTGCAGCCGGGTCGAGGCTTGCTCGACGTGGGTCGGGGAAAAAGTGTGCACCCTGCCATGTCTTGACCCAAGGGGAAGATTTTGGCTTTTGGGCTGGGCCGATGGACGAAATGTCCGGGCGTTCCTACGTATCTCCTAAGGATGAGAATCAAGCCATACGTAGTTCTTGAAGGCCATGCAGTTTAGCGTCATGCGGTGAGGACGTGGGAGGGTAGAAGAACGGGAGTGGGCGCATGGTGCAACCTTTACAATCTTTGCGTGAGTGGGGTTGCATGAGCGGGGCCAAGAAAGCCCACTCCCTGCTACACAAAGATCCTCCAAGGAGACTATCCCCAGGGGGAATAGCGGAAGAGAAAAGCTTGGGGCTGGGCTCAAGACGAGGCGTCCGAGCGTTCCTACGTATCCCATGAAGATGGGAATCAATCCATAAGTAGTTCTCGACATGCAGTTTAACGTCATGCGGGACGAGGGGCATCTCATTCGGGGATGTGTGTGGCATGGTACATGATCCCAACGTGAGGAAGTAGTCCTACACTGTACCGTACGATCCCGTAAGAGGGTAAGTCGGAGAGAAACGAGGGGGGCCTGGGGCCAGACCTCAGTGGAGACGGGGCCAGGGGCCCAACGAGGCCGAGGGGCCTGAGGCTGAGCCTCGGTCAGGAAGACCTGAATGACTTGCAGTTTTAACGTCTTGCAGTGAGGACGGAGATGCAGTTTAAGGTCATGCGGGACCATGTCGCAGTTTAGGGTCGTGCAGGACCCTCTCGCAGTTTAGGGTCGTGCAGGACCAATGCAGTTTAATGTCGTGCAGGACCCTCTCGCAGTTTAGGGTTGTGCAGGACCACTTTTTCCCTAGGCAAAGTATCGCTTGAGGAATCTGGCATTGGTGGGAGGGGTTACACGCTCTCCATCTGTGGTCACCAAGGATTATGCTCCATTGGGGTAAACCTTATGGATGATATAAGGCCCTTCCCATTTGGGTTCTAACTTGGGCGGTTTCCTTCTGGGGATCATTGGCGCTCGCAGGGCCAGTACCAGGTCACCCTGTAGAAAAGAGCGGAGACGAACCTTATTGTCAAAAGCTCTCGCTATCTTGTCCTGATGCCTTTCCAGATTGTGCAGGGCACGAAGCCGGTTCTCGTCCAGTGCCTCTAATTCAGCTAGACGGATCTCGGCTACCTCATCTGATGTCTGGTGATCATAAACTGCAGTGCGTAGCGACGGCAGCTGGATCTCAATGGGAAAGACGGCCTCAGCTCCATACACCAGGGAATATGGGGTCACCTGGGTAGAGTTGCGAGTCATCATCCGGTAAGCGCAGAGGGCGTTGTGGAGCTTGTCCGGACAACTCTTCTTGTTCTGACCAACCATCTTCTGCAGAATGTTAGAGAGGGTCTTGTTGAACGCCTCGATCTGTCCATTCACCTGTGCGTGGTAGCGGGAGGTATGGTTTGACTGGATGTCGTACTTAGCGTACAATTTCTTCAATTCAGATGCTCGGAAGTTGGTGCCGTTGTCAGTGAGGACGGAATGAAGGACTCCAAACCAGTGGATAATGTTGGAGCTCACAAAGTCAACGATGGAATGGGCCTTGACTTCTTTGAGCGGAACTGCTTCTGCCCACTTAGAGAAGAAATCTGTAGCAGTCAGGATGAACCTACACTGGCGGGCTGTTGCCGGCAGATACGGTCCCACTTCATCGAGTCCCCATACCGCAAATGGCCAAGAGTACTTGGTGGGGTGGAGGGGTTCTGGCGGCCGATGCAAGAAGTTGGCGTGTACATGGCACGCGTGGCATCTCTTGGCGTATCCAATGCAATCGTGGATCATGGAGGGCTAGAAGTACCCTAACCTCCGGATTTGATGGGACAGCTTCGGCCCAGCTTGATGGGCGCCACAGGAACCGGCGTGAACCTCTTGCATAACTTTAGGTATCTCTACTCCTTGGATGCAACGGAGGAGGACACCATCGAAACCCCATTTATAGAGGATCTGCTCAAGACTGGGGCCGCTCTGAAGGGTAAATTGAAGCGCGCGGCTTCGGATTCGCCCGCGCTCGGCCCGGTCGTCCAGGAGCTGACCATTTTGGAGATACTCGACTAAAGGGGCTCTCCAGTCGGGGGTGGTTTCAACCACTGCGTCTGACGAACCCGGGACTCCCGATATGGAGGGTCCGGCGGTGAGATGACTTACCCGCAGGCTATCACGGTCCTCTTGGGTGACGGGAGCAATGATTCTCCGGTGGGCTACGTGTATGACCAAATCATCTTGCTCGGGTTCTGCGAGCGATGCGGCTAAGCCAGCTAGGGCGTCCGCTTGGCCGTTCTGCGACCGTGGTACATGGGTAACCTCCGGTCGAGAAGAGAACTGGGCCATGAAGAGGAGGGTGTACTCCAGCAACGGTGCAAGCTCTGGCTTCCTGACGACGTAGTCGCCATTAACCTGTTTGATTACCAGCTCGGAATCTCCCTTCACATGTAGATGGGGTACATGGATCTCAAGGGCCAACTCGAGGCCGGTGATGAGAGCTTGGTACTCTGCTTCATTGTTCGTAGATCCTTCTGACAACAGGAATGAGTACGGCAGGATGGCTTGCGCCGGGGTAATGAAAAAAATACCCAGACCCACTCTGTTGAGCTTGGGGTCGTTGAGCCTTCTACCGGTGGGGCTCCGGGAGGCGCCGTCGAAATGCATTTTCCAACACGGGACAACATGATCGACCGAGAGGATCGTCTCGTCGGGGAAATCCAGGTCCAGGGATTGATCCGCGGAGGTTTGATGGGCAGCTAAAAAGTCTACCAACGCCTGTCCCTTAACGGCCTTCTGAGGCACAAACCTGATGTCAAACTGCTGGAGAATCACCGCCCACCGTGCTAATCGGCCAGTCAGCATGGGGCGGTTCAGGATATACTTCAGCGGATCCACCCGAGAGATCAATTGCACCTCGTGGTGTTGCAGGTAGTGTCGCAACTTCTGCACGGCGAAGATGAGTGCAAGGCAGCTCTTTTCGATAAGGGAATATCTGACCTCCGTATCGAGAAGCATGAGACTGAGATAGTAGAGACTGTTCTAAGTGCCCTCGTTATTCTTCTGGGCGAGCAGCGCGCCGAGGGATCTCTCCAGGGTGGTCACGTAAAGGACCAGCGGCTTTCCAGAGACGGGTGGCATCAAGACCGGAGGTTGGAGCAGATACTGCTTGATTTCCTCGAAGGCGATCCGACACTCCTCATCCCATTCGTAGGCAGCGCCTTTCTTCATGAGCCGGGAAAAGGGTTTACACTTGCCGGCCAGATTCGCAATGAATCGGCGTATATAGGCTAAGTGGCCTTGGAGGCCTCGGAGCTCCCGAATGTTTCTCGGGGGAGGCATTTGGCTGATGGCCTTGATCTTTTCTGGGTCGATCTCGATACCTCGGTATCTGACAACAAAACCCAGAAACTTCTCGGAAGTGACTCCGAAGGCACACTTCAGCGGGTTCATCTTTAGGTGACGGGAACGGAGGAAACCGAACACTTTCTCAAGGTCATTGAGATGGTCCTGGCGCTGGCATGATTTGACTACAAGGTCATCCACGTATCATTCCACCAATGTCCCGAGGATCGGTTTGAATATGCGATGCATGGCCCTCTGATAAGTGGCACCTGCATTTTTCAAACCGAATGGCATTACCTGGTAGCAAAAGGTACCCTGGGGAGCCCTGAAGGCAGTGGACTCCCCATCTTCGGGGCCCATCCAGATCTGGTTATACCCGGAATACCCATCCATGAAATAGAGGGCTTGGAACCCGGCTGTGGCGTCAATTAACAGCTCCGTCACTGGGAGTGGGAAGTCATCCTTTGGGCAGTGGCGATTGAGATCGCGGAAGTCGATGCAGACTCTAATCTGCCCATTCTTCTTCCTGACCGGCACAATGTTGGGGAGCCATTTGGGGTACTGGACCTCTTTGATGAAGTTGGCTTTGATTAGCTTATCAACTTCGGCCTCAACCATAGCGCCATGGGAAGGGTGCATTTTCCTGGGAGGCTGCTTGAACCCACGATGTTTTGCTGGGAGGCTTAGACGGTGGACGGCCACTTGGGGATCCAGCCCTGGCATCTCATCGTAACTCCAGGCAAACACATCGCGGTGCTGTTTGAGGAAGTCTACATACTGCTGCCGCTCCTCGAGGGACATGGCCGCACTGATCAATGTGGGTCTTGGATCTGCCTCGCTACCAAGGTTCACCTGTACCAGTTCATCGACCGTGGTAGAGACGCCTTCTTCAAAGGCTGGGGGAGCATCCTCCAAGTCTTCCTCCCCAGCCGTGGGGGGATTTCCCACGACGGAAGATACTTCTAGGCTCTCAAAACCCGAGGGGCAGCTGGTGCCGGCTTGGGCAGCAGCGGTCATCACATCAGGAGACTCACTTGTCGTCGAGACCATAGCAATGAATGTATTTGATCCTATCCCATCCGGCCTTCGGCCTAAGGGGCCACACTTGATGATATCAAAGCAGTGGTGACGTGTCGTCCTGAGTCGGTTAATTCCAGCCCGGAGAAATAGACACGTATGGCGCACCGCCGTTGTCATGAGCTTGACGTCCCGGTACCGTACAGGGGTAGGAGGTTCCGGGATGACCCGAGCCTGGTTGATGTAGGAGTACGAGGTCATTCTCCGCCGTCGCATGGACACGGGAACATGCCTTCCTTGCGTACCCGAAACAACGAAACATTGTCCCATGTCGGGGGTCGTGGCCTCCAACCGGTGGATCGGGAGGATGTAGGCGTCGTCCATGCTCGCCCAGGGATCACTTGTGATCGGGGTGGGCTCATCCTCGCTGACCAGGATTTGCTTGTCCTTACTTTTGTAATAACCCGCATCTAGATAGCGGGCCTCACAAGAAGCAAAAGGGGACGTGTCTCCTTGGAGCACGCCTACTCGACCGTTGAGCGAGTACTTAAGGCACTGGTGATACGACGAGGGGACCGCTGCATGCAGATGGAGCCATGGCCTACCCATCAATGCGTTGTAGGCGGTGTCCTGAGAAACATCCATGAACTCGGTGCAGGCAATTAAGCCACTGAACTGGGTCTTCAGGCGGATCTTGCCGACCGGGGTTTGCTCTGTCCTATCATACCCCTGGATCCTGAGGTCAGAGGGAGTCAAATCACCTTCGGACAGACCCAGCTTTCGTAGCGTCCGGGTCGGAATTAGATTGATTCTAGAACCCATGTCAACGAGGCAGCGACGGACTTCCACACCGTTAAAGTGGCCAGTGATATACAGTGGGCGAATGTGCCCCTGTATAGGAGGGTCTTCATCTTCACCGGAGAACGAGATAACCGCCTGACATTCGGCGTTTTCAATCGTCTCGGTATGGAAGGATTCCGCGGCTGCCACTTCCGTCTCGAACTGGAGGGGGCTCCTTAGGGCCTCAGCAAGTGCCTCGCGCATTTCAGATGACAGGCGAAGGGCCTCGAGGATGGAAAGCCTCACCGGAATGCCGGCCAGGTGCTTTAGGACATCATACTTGCGTGCCAAACGTGAACCTCTGCTTACAGGGGGTTTTTCGGCATTTGGAGGCATAGCGGGTCATGCCGGTTGAACTGGCGGTCGGCTAGCACTGGGTACATTCTGCTGCCTGCTAGTAGAAGCCTGGAGAGTAGTCGCTGGGCTAAGATCGGACAGCAGAGGCTGGCCCGTCGCTGGGCGAGACTGGCTGTGATACGAACGAGGCGGCTCTCCCCGATCCAGCAATACGAACGGCGGTGGAGGTAGAGCCGAGGATGTTGGATGGGTTTGTGCATGCCGAGATCTGCGCTGAGCCTGCTGCCTGGTCTCGGTAGCGTGCACGGCTTGGTCACAAGTGCCTGCTGACGTACCTCGATGACCGGCACGATTTTGATTCCGCTGACGTTGACGTCGGCTAGAAATGTTGGGACGGTCTGCCTGGGGTTCCCCCTTGTCGGGGGTCATATAGGGCTTTACCAGCTCCACGGCGTTAACCGAAGCGTACCCTTGACTGTCGCTCGAAGATTCATCCACCGCTGGGCGGATTCTGGGAGGAATTCCCATTTCGGGAGGCATAAAGTCACCAAGAGTGTGGGATGACGAAGGCACTGGCGGTGCACGTTGCTTCTTCTTGCGTCGCCGCTGCTTGCCTTTTTGGGAAGAGGTCGACTGTGAAGATGATGCCGAGGCACCGGCTACTTCTTCTGAAGGTTCTGGCTGCTTCAAGCGTGCCCAGATGATACCCTGGGCGCGGACGACGGTTTTTCGAGCCATCCAGTTGTCGTATTTCTGGGACCCGCGGCTAGGGACCTGCTGCCACTCACCCTCGCTGTCACTGCCGATTTCTGATCCCGCAGAGACGCCTGCCACTTGCACTGGCGCTGGGACCAACTTGACTATGTTGTTGTTGACCTGGTCCTGAATCCAGTCTTTAAACACATAGCATCTCTTGAGGGTGTGTCCCAGGATCCGATGATAAGGGCAGTAGTTGGGGTGATCGGTGAGATGCGCCTCTGCCGGCCTTCTGCACTCAGGCAGACGCACGATCCCTTGCTCTAGAGCACTTTGGAAGTAACCAGGGACCTGATTTTCGTTGAACGAATAGGTATGGTACTTTCTTTCCGGGTAAGGAGCCCTGGGGGCCTGGTCCTGTCGAGGGACCGGAGGGGCCTGCCGAGGGGGCGACGCCTGGTTGTCTCGCCTAGGTGGCGGCGGCGCATTGCGCGGGGGAACCTGTCGGTTCTGAGGCGGTCGCTGCTGGGCAGGAGCCTGTGCTTGAAGTGGAGGACCTCTGCGGGGTTGCGGGGGTGGTGCCGCCGGTAGCAATTCCAGCTGCCTCGGGGCTTCTATTTGAGCCACTGCGGCGGGTTCAGCCCTGGCGGCCCTCCAGGCTGGGATCATAGGGGGCAGCAAACGTGCCTGACTAGCCTGTTGCAGGGCCTCCTCGAGGCGCTGGGCCTTATCCGAGAAATCTCTGAACCCTCCAGGGTAGTTCTGGGTGATCAAGGAGGGTACCAGCTCTGTCTTTACGTTCCCCACACACATCGTCAGTAATTGCTCCTGAGTCAGTGGCATATCGAGGGAATACGTAAGTCCTTTCCACCGGGCGATGAAGTCTGCAACCCGCTCATCAGGCCTCTGTTTGCACTTGAAGAGGTCCGCAATTCTGGTCTTTCGCATGGTGGAGCTGAACTGGTATAAGAACTGCCGGCGAAGATCCTCCCAACCGGTCACCGATCCGATAGGGAGATGGCTGTACCAGACGAATGCCGGACCTTCCAATGTCTGTACGAAACATCGGAGCTTGGCGGCTACATGCGGAGCCGGGGTCCCCAGCATGGGGCCACACCTGGACGAGAAATGAGCCAAGTGCTGGGGTGGGTCCCCTATCCCATTAAAAGGCGAGAAAGTGGGATTCCCAAAACCCGGAGGCGCGAGCATATCATCCACCCACGCGGGATAAGGCTTGCTATCCGGTGGGACCGCCACCCGCCGTGTTTCCAACGCCTCGAGGCGGGCTGTGAGTGCCGCAATAAGGTCCTCCGGGTGGGGGTCCCTGTCTTGACGGGGATCCCTAACCACAAGCTCATTTCCAGGTTCTTCAACACAGTAGATGGCTTCGGCTGCTCGCGGGTCGACTGGCTGGACGACCTGTTGGGCGACTGGGGGAACCCGGGTTGGATTCTTCAGATTGCCCCGTTGCTCAGGGGGGTTTGGCGAGACGTATCGCGCCCTTTTGTCGTGTGTTCCGGCTTCCGCCCTGTCCGCAGCAGTAGCATGATCAGGGTTGCCCGGAGGCATCACACCGGGGGGAAATTGTTCCTTCCCCTGCTGCCCCGGCCTGAGATTACCATAGTCAGGTCGTCGCTCTGCGGCGCGTTCAGCCAAGAGTTCGTCGACCAGCCTCTTCTGCTCAGCAAGCTGCTGGCGCAACGTGGCCTTCTCAGGATCTTCGTCCGTTTTCTGCATAGAGGCGGACGGGTCGGAGTGCTTGACTATTTCGACGTGCTCCTTACCCATGCCAGTGCTCCGACCGGGTGCCAGTGACTCGGTGGGTACAGGGAGGCCTAGCAGGTTCCTCTGATGACGGGTAACTCTCCCTGACGGGTCAAGAAGCGGCGGTACGCCCTCGGATGGTAAGTCCCCATCAAGGAACTCAAGCTCATCTTCCTTATCCACAACGTCGGCCATGTGGACTGTGACCCCTCTTGAGGGCATATCCTCAATGTCTCATAGAGAATCGGGCTGTCATCGGATAGGGTCGAAGAGGAGAGCGGCATAGCGTCCCCAACCACGGACTTGCACATGGGGGGTGGCTTCCCTGACGATCTTGTGGAGTGCCTTGAAACTCTGAACGCATTTTCGTTGGAGGGCACTCTGGTGACCGGGCGACTCGGGGTGCTGGGCCACAAGGAGCACCACTGCATCAATCAGGCGGCACTGTTTGCCAATCTCCTCGAAGTGCTCTTGACTCCTGGGGTACACTACCCGTTCACAACAGAGGCGGAAGTGCGTCGCCCACAGGGTTCGACAAAATCACCCACTTCTTCAGGGGTAAGTGACCCGGGTACGCGGAAATTCAGCGCCGCCGTGGGCCAGAACTTCTCCGGGAAGTAGTCCGCTGCAAGAATACTCCAGAAGCTCCTGGGTTTGTCCTCGAGGTTCGGCCCTACATTTCCCCACTCATCAACCGGGGGTGGCTGAGGGACCGGTAGCGGTACCGAGGCGGACCTCTGGGATAGCAAACTCGGCGGTGGAGAATACGGCGAGCGAGCAGACTGGCCACCGATCTCTGGGCCTTCCTCTGAAGGGCGAGGTGACCTGACCACAATGTCACGATAGGACGGGCTAACATCCACTGCTTCGGGTACGGGAATCGCCGTTACCGGTGTCCGGTCATGTCGTGGATCTACCACCGTTGACCCCCAAAACAGCTCCTCGTGATCCCGAGTAGAGGTAGAGGGTGCTTCGGGTGACGGTGGCGGTGACTGCGCGGTCGAAACCTGCGGAATTCCCAAGATTTCTTCCTCCTGGATGTACCTGCGGAGAGAGACGGGAATCCGGTGGACCTCAAATTCTGGGAGAATGAGGCTGACGCGTCTGGTTCCTGCCCCAGTCCTTGATACGGAGGAGCTGGGAGAAGGTTCCATCGCTGAATCGCATTCCGCTTCCGAATCAGAGAAGCGGGCAGGTTTGATATCCCCCTGGGCCTTCCCAGGATTCTTCTTGTGGCGGCGACGACCCGCTCTTCTTCCCCTGGGTGGCTCTTCGGGACAGGGTTGACCCCTATCAGGCAGCCTTGGGGCGGCGCTGGCGCCGTGGCGGAGAGGGCCCCCACTCGAGACAGCCGTGGTGCGATGGGCACCAGGGAAAATATCAAAGGGTACATGGGGAGGACCTCCATGAACAGTACCCATGTGGGCGGGGCCTCTGTTGGAACTGGCAGGAGCATGGGGAAGGCCTCCATGGTCGATGCGAGTGGAGCGAGGCTGACCTTCACTCCTTGAGTTGCTGGGGCGAGGGGGACCTTCGCCAGTCGCAGAGAGGACGTAGGGGGGACCCCCATGTCGAAGAAGGACCGGATGGACGGTGCCTTCAAAAGGATGGACTCCATACCCTGTACAGCGGGTACGGGAAATGTTTCCGCGCTGAGCATCACTGCCACGGGGCAGGTCCTCCTGCAGGATGGGGGCAGCACGAGGCATGCCTCCATGACGAACCTCGGAGTGGGGAAGGCCCACGCTCTGTGGAGTAGTGGTACGGGGAGGACCTCCGTACGGGGTGGCATCACCGCGGGTTAGCTCGCGGCGATCATCACTGGGGCCTGCAACCCGGAGAGTCAACCCAGCCTGCCCATGGGGCGGTTGGGGTCTCAATCTTGGTTGGGCGAAGGGGTGCCCCTGCTCAATGTACGCGGGGGCTTCATAACATACGTCGGCGGTGGCTCGGGCCACTGTAGCTGTCGACGTGGACACGCCTAGGCGAGCATCCTCAGCCCGGGCCCGGTGCTGACATCGGGTCAGGCGGGCCGGTGCAGGTGGTGCAGGGACGTAGTCTGCCTGCTCTTCCTGCGGGGCCGGACGGCGGCGCTGACATGGCCGGACGGGGGCTCTCGCCTGGGGGCCCCGGGTCGGGGCCCTGAGCGGACTGAGCCGGACAGCACCTGCCTCTTCAGCGTAGGGCGAAGAGTCGTCAAGGCGTTCCAGGGATAGGCTCCCGAAACGATTGAATGTCTGTGTGGGGAGCAGGGGCTCCCTGCGCGGCCTGTTAGGGCGGCGTTGACGGCGGGGCCTAGAGTCCTCCAGGTCCAAGCGGGCCATATCCCTGGCCGGGATGACCCCTTCTTCCTCATACCTGCGCACGAGGCTGTTGATCACCCTTCGTTGGATGACCTCTGATGGGGAAAGGGGACGTGGACGTCCCGCATCCCGTGACGTGGCAGCCGTCGTGGTGGTAGTGGTGTTGTCCCTGCCCCTGCGCGGGCGAGGAGCGGATGGTGACCGCATCTTTGAAATAGCAACCTGGTTCCTGGAAAACGAAGGGATCAACTCATCAGTACTGAGAGGAAAAGGATTGACAGCCAGTGCCCCAGCGTTCTTGCATCCTCCATGTCTGTGAGAAGGATCCACGCCAACACGCTGCAGAGCGGAGTGCCCCACGTTCTACTACCCCGACTTCCGGTGAGTTCCACGACAGGCCCGCTATTTGTTTGGCAGGACCAGGCACCAGATATCTGGATCCGGTGACACGTCAATCTACTGGTGCCTCGAACGCTACTAATCCCCATGCTGAGGAGAAGAATTTCACGTCGGGTTCACCATTTCTGTTTCCGACGCTTTCGCCGGGGCGCGCGCGCATCCGTCCGTCAGGGGGGGGGGGACGCGCGGCTTTGTTGCCCCGCATTTCCGCTTTCCAAAGGCGGGCGGCATTCGTTCCTTGTTCAGGTACGTCTGCTCCTTGATCGAAACGGGATGATGGGATGTCGGTTCTTCCTTCCGTGAATTCCTCCTCAGAACTCGTCACCTAGTCCGAGTCTCCCTCATAGATTTAATATGTAGTTCGTGAAACTCTTCCCAGTGCCATGTTTCCATGGACGCCGGTTAATTACACTGCTTCTGTCGGGACATTCCAAAGGGTCCAGTCAGGGCAGCAACCTTCGGTCAGGGGAGTAGTCACGTTGAGGCATCAGTAGCGTGTCTGGATGCTGGGGTACCTGGCATGTCTGTCTGTTATCCTTGATCACAAGGCTTCTCGAGGGCGTGGAAGCCCGAGGCATCCCACATCGAGCGTGGGGAATTACATGTCATAGAAACGTATCTGAGGTTTTCCTCAGCTTCCCGTGTTCAACACAGGGTATGCCGCGAGTTTAACGTCTAGCGGAGACGGATGAGAATGAAATGGGACCATCGCAGGGGGGCGACAGTGAAGTTGGGCTTGAGCCTTGAAGAGGCTTCCTACGTATCCCCGTGGCAGGGAATCAAAGTCTGCGTAGTTTGGGAATGGTCACAACGGCTTGCCGTCGGACAGGAATTGCAGTTTAACGTCGTGTTGGACGTGGGTGAAACCCGACGTGAATGAGCGACGGGTGGGCTTGAACCTCATAGAGGCTTCCTACATTCCATGCCTTGACATGGATCAAAGACCTCGTAGTTCAAAAGGGGATGATCGCAATGGCTTACCACTGGACCATAATGGGACCCGACGTGAAATGACGGGTGGGTGTGTCGGTGAACCGACGTGAAAGTAGACCTTGGTCCACTATTGGTGGGCTTGAACCTCGTGGAGGCTTCCTACGTACCATGCCTTAACATGGATCAAATACCTCGTAGTTCAGGTGGGTTGGGTCGCAATGGCTTACCACTAGACCGGAATTGCAGTTTAACGCCGTGCTGGACGGGGGTGAAACCCGACGTGAAAGACGGGTGGGCTTGAACCTCGTAGAGGCTTCCTACGTACCATGTCTTGACATGGATCAAAGACCTCGTAGTTCAGAGAATACAGTTTAACGTCATGCGGGACGATAGTGAACCCTGACGTGAATAAACAACGGGTGGGCTTGAACCTCGTGGAGGCTTCCTACGTACCATGCCTTGACATGGATCAAAGACCTCGTAGTTCAAGTGGGTTTGTCAGGGTCGGTGCTCACTCTAAGCCCACGTGAGTCATGCTCGGTGTGAGAAACAAGAGGTTGCAAGGACCTGACAATCACGTCGCGAAGGGTGCGTCCGTGAGAAGCGAAGAGGGGCTTACGCGTTGAGCAGCCCATGGTGTTGGGACTTACTCCAGGATGGAGGCCCATAGGGGGGTGCCTCGTTCCCTATCACGTCCTCCACTGACCTTGGTAGTGGGGAAGTATAGAGATGCACGGGTGCAATCATCCGTACCAAAGGTTAGTGGCTTACGCTCTAAGACAGCCCTTCCCCTGCGAACATACACCACTCTGACAAGGAGGATCTCATTCCATGTGCGGAAGAGTTCCATTCCCGTGAAGACGAGTGGTGTAATTAATTTTCGATCTGGGGGGACCCTTCGTGAGGGAGACGAGGTTGGGTCACAGTTTAACGTCATGTGTTGAGGACGTGGTGCTTGGCAGTTTAACGTCCTGCAGCTCGGACGAGGTGGGTTCACTCCACACCCCTAGGGCTTACATAACCGGTACCCTCTGGTCCTTGGGGAAGGGAAGGTACCATTAAGGCCATGGTAAAGGGGGGTAGTGGGGCGAACCATCGAGGGGTCCACGTTAGCGTGGCTATGCGAAGAAGCAATAGCCGTTAGCGTGCCTATGTGAAGAAGCATTAGGCAAAGCAACGCTACGGGAGGTGTTGTCCATGGGACTTTGAAATCACATCGTGCAAACCTGGAGGGTCGCACGAAAAGAGGAATCGCTAAGCAGAGGAGTGTGCTTTGCGAAGTGGGGTGCCTTGGCCTTAGCATGGGGCGTAGGAGTGAATGGGTGGTGCTTCGCGAAGTGGAACAGTGTTCGCGGAGCACTGCCTCGCGAAGAAGGAATGGTTCGCGAAGCAGGGTCCTGCCAAGCAATGTACTTCGCGGAGTGGAGCGATCCTGCCTTAGCATAGGGATTACTCGTATGGGTTGGGTGTTTCGTGAAGCACAAGTGCTCCGCGGCTGCCCGGGTTCCCTTGGGAATCCCCTTCCTTTGCGAACGCCCTTGAGCTTCGCGAAGGGCATCCCTCTCGGAAGAGGGGCTCAAAACGAAACAAATCAGAGTCATCTCGCGAAGTAGAAATACCTCGCGGGGCTCATGATTCCCGGGGCAAAGCGTTCTTCGCGATTCGGGAGAGGAGAAGCCGAAAGGTCGGATTGTCCGTCCCCGGGACTCAGGGGGAGTCGAGTATTTATAGGGAAGGGGCGCCGCGAGGCAGGGCTCACGCGCCGCCTGCGGGGCTTCACGGCGGCTCGCGAACGTCAAACGGGCTCGCGGAGGATCACCGCCTCTGGAGCTTCGCGGCGGCTCGCGAACGTCAAACGGGCTCGCAGAGGATCACCACCTCCGGAGCTTCGTGGTGTCACCAGGGTTGGGGTGCTTCGCGTCGAGGCTTCGCGGCTGCGCTTCACGGATGTGCTTCGCGAGGCAGCGCGCCAGCTGTCTTTTTCGTTCCTTCCTTTCGGGCCACATTTTTGGCGCCAACAAACCCTCTTTGATCTCAAGGAAGAACACATGAGGCACTCTCAACCGAGATGTACATCAAATTACCTGTAGAACTATACTAATACCTGGAATCCAGAATATAACACTCTGTTTTTTTGTCAAATTCTAGAAGAGGACTCAAAATTCATCTCAGCTACATCTAAAGAGTCCATAGCTACATCTCAAGACACATAGAGCCTTATAAATCCATCCTCCTATTTTTTTTTCTTTGTTGTGTTCATTTTTAAATACTTTTGAGTAGTGTGTGTATCTATCTATAAATCACACACTGTCTCCTGTATCAAAATGAAGGATACAAGAAATATTTCTAATCATACCTTCTTACACATTTTTACTCCCATGGATAAGTGTGGAAGAGGTCCTTGTGTGACCTGGTAGTTTGTACCCAAGAAGAAATGTGGTAGAGGTCTTGTGACCTGGACTAACTATGTGTTGTTTCAAACCCCAATCTAGGGTGTGGATCAAACTATTTATTAATTTAAACTGCTTGGTGGCAGTTGATCACCATGTGGAGAGTATTTTTCCTCTGCTTGAGACTGAACCTCTTATTTCATTTCCACTATGTTTTTACTTTTAGTTGTACTTTGTTTTATCACATGTTTCATAAAACTAAATTGAACTCTGATAGTTAGTCTTAGAAAGTGTTTATAACAGTATTGACCTATTAAGTTAGTTTCAAAAGTTTTATTAATTTTCAAATTGATATAACTGAGAACTAATCAATATTTTTAGTAATTAATTGAATAGTCAATCTATTATAAATTCACTACTAACTAACTAATAAATTGAATTACAAATTTGTGGGAACTTCAAATAATACTTTTTAACATAAATTTTTATAGATACTCAATTAACACCCATGTTGAGTACTCTATTCCGACCAACATTTTTTATCAAAGGGTTTTGGAATTTTCAGTTTTCAAAGCATTTTAAAAATTTTCAATTGTGGTCTTAGTTTTACTTCAAAGATCTCAAATTTTTTGTTAATACTAAATTTTTATCTCTTTAAAATATTTTTCTAAACTTTTAGTATGGATAAAAGGCTGGAAGGTGATGCTAAAAATAGACCTCCATTCTTTAATGGAACAAATTATGCATAATGGAAAATTAAAATGAAAATTAACATAGAAAGTATGGGTTTTGAGATTTAGTCTTTAATTGTGGATGAATATAAACTTCATGCTACTGCTAGAACTACTTTGGATGACCCAACTAAGGTTTCCTATAATAATAATTACAAAGATCTAATTCTTTATATTTTTTTAGGAGATGAAGAATTTAACAGAATTTTTTCATGTAAACTAGTCCATGAAATTTGGGATACATTGTTTATTTCACATGAAGGCATGTCTAGTGTTAAGAAAATGATGCTTAACACATATACCATTAAATATGACAACTTTAAAATGAAGACTGATGAGCCTATTTCTGAGATGTATCTCACATTTAATGAAATCGTGTACCCTATGATCTCTCTAGGAAGAGATGTTACATCCAAAGAAACAATTATGAGGATTCTCATATTCTTACCTGATAGATGGAGAGGAACTTCTGTCTCCATTAGAGAATAATGTAACATCAGTAAACTACATGTCAAAGAACTCATTTGAAAACTGATGATGCATGAAGAAGAGATGAAATTAAAAAAGGAAGAAGAGTATAAACGTAAGATAAAATTTGTAGCCTTCAAGACTATTTCTTCTAAGAACAATGAAAAATAGAAGGTGCTAGCCTCTATTGAAAGCTCCAGTAATGATGACTCAACATCAGACAGTGATGGGGATATGGATTAGCTGGCCAAAAGATTCAAGAAATATTATACGAAAAATAAGTTCTTTATGAATCCTAATTATAAATAAAGATATGATAACAAGGGAAATTGAAAAAGGATTGGAAAAGAAATGAAAAATATGAGGAGATTTTATACTATGAATGTAAGAGGAGAGGACATGTCAAAGATGATTGTCCAAAATTAAAATACAAAAAAAAATTATGAAAACAAAAACAAGAAGTATAAGAAACCAATGAAGTCCACCCAGAGTACCTCTAAATATAGCTCCAGCGAATCAACATAATCTTCTGATGGGTGAGATGACATGTAAAATATGTGTTTTATGAAAAACACATCTGTGGTAACCTTTGATTCTCCTATACATAATCCTTAATATTCTAGAGATGAAATTGATTCTAAGAATATGACAAGTGATGAACTATATTAATATTGTTACAAGATGGAAGAGACATGAAATGAATTGAAAGATAAATATAAATCATTAAGGAAACTGCATGCTCTCACAGTAAATATTAATCCTAAACTTACTACTGAAAGGGAAAATAATTCTCAACTACTCAAAGAAAACAATGAACTAAATATTTCTAATGAAAAATTGAAGAAATATCTAGAAAATTTTACCAATGGGAAAAATACTCTTACTCGAATGCTTGGTAAAAAAATATCTCCTAAGTACACTTTTGGTATTGGATTTTATCCTGGATAGAGAAACCTATCTAAAACACATTTTGTAACTAAATCTAAAAAATCTGGTTTTCTAACTAAAGATCAAAATTCTGCTACTAGTTCTAGTACTAAAAAATATTTTTATACCTCTAATTTTTCTAGTCTAAATAGATTATATTTTTCAAATATGTTATATAATGATTATAGGAAAACCATGAAGAAAATGTGGGTACCTAAAGCACTAATTACTAATGTCACTGGACCCAAACAAGTATGGGTACCAAAATATGTTTTTGTTTTATTATTCTGTAGGAAAGCTATCTGAAGAACTCCTATAAGATTCAGTGGTAGTTGGATAATGGATGTTCAAGAAATATAACATGAAATTATTCAATATTTAAGAAATTAATGAATATTTATGGTGGATATGTCACTTTTGGTGATAATGATAAAGAAAAAATAATTGGATTAGGCCAGATTGGTAACTCTAACTCAGTTTGAATTTCTAAAGTACTTTTTGTTGATGGACTGAAATATAATTTCCTTAGTATTTCACAATTATGTGATGATGGATTTCATGTTAAATTTGTGAATGATTCTTGAAATGTTTTTAACTCTACAAATTAATTAGTATTTTCTTCTTTTATAAATGAAAATGTATATTTTGTTAACTTATATTTCTTAGTCTCTCAAAATGTATCATTCTTAAGTATCATTCATAAAGATTATGGGCTTCGGTATAGGAGATTAGGACGCTATAATATACACTCTCTTAGAAATCATACTAGAAAATTTATAGTCAAGGATCTACCCAAACTTGAGTTTTCAAATGATAAATTCTGTAATTATTATCAAAAGGGTAAATAATACAAGATATCTTTCAAATCAAAGAAATAATTTTCAACTTCTCAACCTTTAGATCTGGTTCACATGGACTTGTTTGGACCATCTTGAGTTTTTATTTTATATTGAAATCACTATGTATATGTTCTTGTAGATGACTATTCTAGGTATACTTGTACTTACTTCTTAGCTCACACAGGTGAATCATGTACTTACTTCACCAAATATGATAAAATAGTGGAAAATGTAAGTTGACATAAAATAAAATCCTTAAGAAGTGATCATGTTTGTAAGTTTGAAAATAAAGAATTTGAATCTTTTTGCTCACATAATGGCTATAAACATAACTTCTCTTCCCCTAGGACACCTCAAAAAATGGATTTTTGTAAAGAAAGAATAGAACCATACAATAGATAGCCTGAATAATGCTTAATTAATATAACCTACCTATTTATTTTTAGGTCGAGGCTGTGAATACATATTGTTACATAATTAATAGAGTCTTAGTTAGAACTATCCTCAAAAAGACTCTTTATGAGTTGTGAAACAATAGAAAACCCAAAATTAGTTACTTCAATGTTTTTGGTTGGAAGGTCTATATCCTTAATAAAAAGGAAAATATTTATAAATTTTCATCCAAGAGTGATGAATGAATATTCCTAGGTTACTAAGCCTCTATTAAAGCCTATATATTCTTTAAAAAAAAGAACCAAGAGTGTGTTAGAATTTGTGCATATCAAATTTGATGAAATAGACCCTCATGAACCTAAGGCCTCCCTAGAAAATATTAAAGATGATATGTCAAATCTGGACATAAATGCTAAATCATCTAATCTTATTATCTACCAATCTGTTAAATCAAAGAGTTCTATAAATTCTTCAGACTCTAGACATGATGAACTTGAACCTGTAGATAATCCTTAAATTACTAGCCCATCCTTTTCTAGACCAACTAGAACTCTCTAGAATCATCCTTTAGATGTTGTTGTTAGACATTTAGATAAATGGACACAAACTAGATCTTCTCTTAGAAACCAGGTTGAACATCAAGCCTTTTTGTCACAACTTGAACCTAAAAAAATTAATGTAATTAAGGATGAATTCTAGGTGATTGATATGAAAGAAGAACATAATCTATTTGAAAGAATTAATGTTTGGAAACTTTTGGATAGACCCAAAGGGACCTTGACCATAGTCACTAAGTGGGAGTTTAGAAATAAAGTAGATGAGTCTAGTAATATTGTTATAAATAAAGCTAGATTGGTTGCACAAGGATATATTAAGGAAGCAGGAATTGAAAATAAAGAAACTTTTTCACATGTTTCTACACTTGAGGTCATGATAATCCTACTTTCTTAAGTTTTCCATCTTAATTTCAAACTTTATCAAATGGATGTTAAAAGTGCATTCCTAAATGGGTATATAGTTGAGGATGTTTTTATTGAACAACCCCTAGTTTTACAAACCTGCATTTTCAAAATCATGTTTTCAAATTAACAAAATATTTATGTGGTTTAAAAAAAAGATCCAAGAGCTTGGTATGATATATTAAGCACTTTTACCATTACAAAAGGTTTTACAAAAGGAATTATTGATCCTACTCTATTTATAAAATTAATTTCTAAAGTTGTTTTAGTAGTTCAAATTTATGTAGATGATATTATTTTTGGATCTTTGAGAAATTCTTTATGTACTGATTTTTCTAAAATGATGAAAAGTGAATTTGAAATGAGTTTGATGGGTTTACTCAAATTTTTTCTTGAATTTCAAAATTTTCAAAATAAAGAAGGTAACATTTTAAATCAAAGTGAATACTCAAATGACCTTTTAAAATTATTTTGGTTTGATAGAATTTAAATTAGTGAAACTCCAATGAGTACTGCTTGTAAGTTGGATCTTGATGAAGATAGTAAATATTTTGATCAAACCACTTATAGAGGAGTCATTGGAAGTTTTCTCTAATTAACTGCTAGTAGACTAGATATAATGTTTACTGTGTGTATGTGTGCCTGTTTTCAAGATAATCCTAAAGAATATCACTTAAATGTTGTTAAAATAATTTTTAATTACCCCAAATATACTATCAATTTAGTTTTGTTTTACTCTAAAGGACATTCATTTGATATAGTGAGTTATTCTAATGCTGATTTTGGTGGATGAAATTTAGATAGAGAGAGAAACATTGGGACAAGTCACTTTTTTGGAAAGTATTTGGTTTCATGGTATAGTAAGAAATAAATATTTTTTGCATTATCTAACGCTGAAGCTGAATACATAGTTTATGGTAGTTGTTGTGCTCAGATTTTGTGGATGAGACACACTATTCTAGACAATGGATATCAATTTAGACATGTATCTATAAAATTTGATAATACAAGTGCTATAAAAATTTCTAAGAACCAAATTTCTCATTCTAGAACAAAACATATTGATGTAAGATATCACTTTTTGAGAGATCATTATCAAAAGGGTGATATCACTCTAGAGTGTATTGGCACTGAATATCAGTTTTCTGAAATATTCACTAAGCCATTGAACTCTGAAAGAATGAATTACATCAAACATGAGTTAGGAATGATCAATATATATGACCATCTCTTGTTATTCCTTTGATCTGTTTTAGTGAATTTGTCATGCCGACACCGACTCTATGTCATGCTGACATAGTTGTCATGACGACACCAATGTTATGTCATGCTGACACCGATTCATTGTCTTTCCGACATGGATAGTGTTATGAAAAATCTATATTCCCGACAATGTTGACTCACTTTTTTTATATATTTTCTATTATTTTTATCAAAATGACACTGTTTCATTAATGTTTTGGAACTCGATTCATTATTTCATGATTGTGTTAATTAATAATCCCTAAATGATATAAATTCAAATCGATCCACTCTACTCCTTTACCTCTACACTCTCTTAGTAATTTCTATCTCTCTCTCTCTCTCAACGCCTGACCTTTCACCTTCTAACCTTTAGACTGAATGAATTGGAATGGCATGTAGGAAGCGAGATCTTGATGATGGCGAGTCTCATGCTTCTAAGAAACAGAAAGGTGGATTGATAAATTCTTCAACTCTTATAAATCCTAGTATGGAAAACTAGGTTGTAAATTTAGAGAAAAAATTATTGGAGGAATGTCTCTTAGAGAGAAACTCATTTTTGTTAAAGGTGATGCAAGAACAAGGATGGATTGATTGGTTCAAAAATAATGACAGTCTTATACCTGAAGCTGGTACATAAATTTTACATGAATATGGAACTTCAATTGGATGGAAGTGATGTGAATTAGGTCAATTCAATAGTAATAGGGAAGCGAATCTCTTTCTCTTCAAGACATTGGGTTGAATGTCTTAAAGTTCCACGTGAGGGTCTATTTGTTCATTATCAAGGCAGTTCTCCACCTGAAAGTGAATTGTTTTGTTATGAGATAGCTTTGAAAGATCTAACTGTAAATGAAGAACATAGGAGAACCATTGCATTAGAGTTAAACGAGGAGTGAAGAATTTTATTTAAGTTTATTCAGCAACATATTTGTCCCAAGAAAAAGGACTTCGCTTCTCTCAAGTATCATGATGTATACTTGGTTTATTTTATATAGAAATTATTTAAATGGAATTTGTGTAGATATCTGATAGTGCACATAAATGAGATTATGAAACCCAGTTTTAAGTCAAATTCTTTGTTCTACTCCAAAATAATTTCAACAACTCTAAAGGAGATAGATTATGTAAGTGAAGCTAATTATGTAGTAGTTACTGAATGCAGTTGAATCTTCTTAAGTTCAAACATCTTTAAGATAATGAAAATAAACTAAAACCCACGGAGGAAGGAATGGGTTGGTGATGAAGATAGATTGTATGAAAAGTTTAATCCTTTAGATCATCCAGTTAAACCAAGGAATTTAGTGGATCTTGGCCTTGGTCCAGATGCTCAAGTAATCTATTCTTCATATGAGGATGAGGAGCCTAATACAACTATCAAAGATAATGGATCACCAATTGATGATAGAAGTGACCCAGACACAACTAAACCAACAAAAAGAGTTTATATTGGACCTCCAAGTCCACCTTTGTTCTTACCCTCTCATGAACCTCTTCTTTAATCTACTGTATGTGAAGAGACAGAAGTCGAAGGAAGTGTAGAATATGTCAGTGAATCCAGTGAATATGAAGATGAAGAAGAGGAAACTGGTAGTGGTGAATGTGGTTCAGAATCAAGTAGATAAGAAGAATATGGACAATATTACCATGAAAATGGTGATGAAAAGGATGAAGATGGTGATAATGAATAATGTAGTGAAAGTGGAAGTGATAGTGAATCTGATCATCCTAATTGGAATCTGGATGCTGTTAGTATAGAGATTGTTGAAGCTAATGTTGGTGTAACTATTGAGGGTTTTGTTCAAAATGAAAAATTTTCTCTAGAAGAGCCCATTTTTCAGGATGTATATACTAGAAAAATAACTCTACATAAAGATGAGTAACCTAGAAAAAAAGAATTAAGTGAGGGGGAGAAAACTACCAAGAAGGATAACATTGAGGTGGAGCCTCAAGAAAGATAATCTCTGACTAAAGAAGAGAATCAACTTGGGAGATTAAGGATAGACACTATCACTCTTCTAGATGATGATATAATGGCTTAATGGGTGAGGAATCTTGGGTATGTGGCACTATGATAAAACTATGAAAATTCATAAGATGAAGTGTTTGTACATATTTCAATAGAAACAGTGGTTGAGACCTTTTCTAGTGACTATGTCACTAAGGATGATTTAGAAAAATTCAAGGAATATATATGATCATCAGAAAGACATGAAGTATAATATGAGATGAGATATGAGATTGATGAATCTAGGAGAGAAAACACTGAGCTGACTGATAACCTAAAAGCTATATGGTCTATGTTTGATGATGTAAGGAATCCTGTAACTTCTATTTCAAATCCATCCTCAACCATTTTATCTCAAGATGAGGTTGTTCCAGTTTCCAAAATGTTGATAAAATAAATTCAACCAAATTTGATTACAAATATAGAAACCACTTTGACAAGAAACACCAATCATGGGAATGAGATGACGAAGCTAACCACTAGCATCAATAAATTAAATATAGAGTATAGTAATACAATGGAACACGCCATAAAAGGACTTTAGGATCTTGTTTATCATCTTAAAGTTTCTAATTTTTGAAGTTCCTAGTCAGGATCCAAGTATCACTGAGAGGGGGAGGGGGTGAATCAGGGATATCTTTTTGTTTTTATGTTTTCTTCTAATTGAAACAACCTTCACCTCATGTTAAAGAGTTTATTCTATACTGAACACACACAACCACAGAAACACAAGATTTACATGGTTCATTACTCAACAAGAGTGGCTACGTCCTTGGTATGGTATGGAAATAATCTAGTACCACACAATCCACTAGAAAATAATCCATTGATGTGGAATACAACAAGTAGGATACACCCGTACTCTCATGTAGCACTTGGAAAACAATCTACAAGCTCATGTGCACCCTCTTAGAAAAAAATAGGGAATTTATGTATTTTAGTGTTTCTTTATAATTGAATAGTTGTATTCTCTAAAGTACAAATCTTCACTTTTCTACCCAAAAGCTGGTAAGAACTCCCATACGCACAACTGAATATGTGTGAAGACACCAAATTTTTCGTGCAACCATTAGTGTTTCTTGCACACAATTCAAATGGCTTGCGCGTAAAAATTCCATTTTGGTGCGAAAAACCTTTTTCGCACAACTTCCTTTTTCTGTGCAACTTTCCACTTTTCGCGCAGCTTCCCACTTTTTCATGCAACCTTCCTCTTTTCACACAAACCTTTTATCTTTTCGTGTAACTCACTTAGCATAAAATTTTATGCACACCAGAGCTCGTAATTTATTCTAAGTATCGAGAGTCTAAAATGAGAGGGGGTCACCTCGTATTTATAGGCCTTTTTAACCCTGCATGAAAAACACTAATCCGTGCATAAAAACCTCTTCATGCACGTAAAAACTTTTTCCCACAATATCATATTTCATGCAATACTCCAATTTTTTCATGCACCTCATGCCTCTGCCAATTTTTGAGCTTCTGATCTCGAAACACCTTCTGCACGAAAAACTTCATTCCTCTATTTCGCACACCACACCAATATTTTGCACACCGCATTATTTTTTGCGCATCCCACTAATATTTCACGCAAATTTTATTTTTCATGCATCCCACTGATATTTCGTGCATCCAGCTACTATTCCACACATCTCGTTGATATTTCACTCATCTCACTACTCTTTCATGCACCTATTTGTTTTTTCATGCAACTTGCCTAAATTTCCACGCACTCCATGCCTTTTCCATTTTTTGATGTTTGGACCTTAAATCATGCCTTGCACGAAAAAATCTAAACCGTCTTCAATCTTGCGCACAACCTCCATTTTCAAAAACACATTTGTTAGATCAGATTTGGCATCATCAGAGTTAAGTTCCAATCATTGAAAGGAATGTACTGAAACTTCCCTATCGTGATATATATCCTTTGATAGATCAGATTTGGCATCATCTGAGTTATAATGGGAAGTACTGAAACTTCCCTATCTTCTAGTAGCATCATTACTTCCAATAAAAAATGTATATGACCGGCCTCATCTTTTCTCCCCCTTTACTTTACTTCATAAGGCTTATATCACAAGATCTCCTAACTTATGATATTTTTGAAATACATAGCAGCAAAGCATCTTCTGGTTTTAAGTCCTTTACAAAGTGAATTGATTTATCTTCTTTGAAAAAAAAGGCAACACTCTATAAAAGATAACTCTTCAAACTTCTTTCTCCATCAAAATTGGTCCCAATAATTTTTCTAAACTAACAAAGGAAATAAAGTACATTGTGCAATCTTCCTCAACCACAAATCCTACAGCTATTCCTTCCACATCTGGTCACACTTCACAGACTCTGGATACAGAGTCAATCAAAACTATTGTAAAAAAGGATCTCAAAACTCTATTTGATACCTATGGCTTGGATAGTCAAGATAATATTGATAAGAATAGTGATTGTGTGGGTGATATGGTCAGAATATATACCAAGGAAGCATCTTCCACTTAGGAAGATCTTACAAAGAGGATAAATTCTTATTTCTCCAAGATTTACTCCAAGCATCTGTTGAAAATTCATTTCAGGTATTTGGAATAAAAATTGACTTTACCCCCAATTACAAAATCATTCAAAGACTAAGTCAAGCAGTTAAAGGAATTTACTCCTCTGTTGGAAAAATTTATGGAGAACAAGGATGAATTCGAAAAAAATGATGAAGTATGGAGGAGAAATCATTGAGGATTTTACCAAACTACTGAAACCATACCTTCGTGTTCAGAGTGAATCCATAGTTTTACCTTCTACTAGTCATATTCACTCTGCTCAGACAATTTCTTCCTCTCCAATGTCAGTTGCTCAAGATTTGACACAGATCTGTCTTGTTATCACAAAACAATCTCAACCTCAGCTTTTATCCTAGCACAAATGAATACTACCATCAACTGTTCCCATAGGAATTCCATTACATCCACTAAAAATATCTTTGGAGGATTCTATTTCTCATCCACCACCTACTGGACCTACCATTGATCCATCTAATAATGGTAAGTCACCCCTTGACCCTCCAAATTAGTGTGGTTTGATTCTTTTGGATAGGGTTAAGTTCTTGTAATATTGGTCTTTCATTGTACTTTTCTGATGAATACCATCTCACTATCTTCGCTTTTTCTATTTTATTTTTTAACCTTCCACTTTTTGATAATCACAAAAGTGGTAGAACATTATTGAGAATTATTATTTTTTTATGTTACTCTGTTACATTTTACTTTCCATGATTTTTTAACCATATTCATCTTTATGGGAACGAATAATCAGACTATTTACATTAATAATTCTATAATGGTACTTAATAATGCCATGATTTTTGATCATCAAAAGGGGGAGATTATTGGCCCATTGGATATTTTTGTCCACTATATTTGACTATAATGGTTTTAATTATAAAAAATCATGTCATATATTATAATATAATATCTTACCTCATGAAAACTTTTAAATTATGTCAAAGCTTGTATTGTATACCATATCATTTCAATCATATAACTAATTGTGTGTGTTTAAGTCTAAACAGGCTTATAACTGATTATCTATGTGTAATTATGGGTATTAACATTTTATACCTTTATTTTACTATAATACAGACATAACATATAAAATTATCTTAGTATGAGTCACAGACACCAATAGATAGAAGACTCACTAATGCCGATGACTCATCATTGCATATGACTCACCAATGAAAACGACTCACTATTGCATACGACTCACCGAGGCAGATGACTCACCGATGCATATGACTCACTGATGTAGATGACTCAATGATACATGTTACTCACTGATGTAGATGACCTACTGATGCAATAAACCTACCGTCAATCCAAGTGATCTAACATTTCATGGTGTTACCAATGAAAGGACTCACCGTCAGTTGAAATGAGTCACTATTAGATCAATTGTCTCACCGATAGAAGGAGTCACCGATAGACTGTTTAAATTTTCATTTATTAATATTATTTCTAACGATCATATTGGAGTCGTTTAATTAAACTGAAATATTTAATAATCTTTTTTAGGACTTTTAGAAAATAGTACAAGGTATAATGAACCTATGCATGTGGAAAGAACATGATCTTTGTCGACCCTCTAGTATAAAAATCATTTTTGAAGAGAGAATACATGAATACATAGAATAGAGATATACACCGAGAATAGAAGAGAAGTGTGGTGTGCCTGCACATGAGACATATTGAAGAACAACCATGATTCTCATGAACCCTCTTTGAACTCAAGGAATAACACACGAGGAACTGTCAACCGAGCTATACATTGAATTACCTGAAGAACCATATTTGTACCTGGAAGCCAGAATACGACACTTTGTTTTTGTGTAAACTTCCAAAAGAGGACTCAAACTTCATCTCAGCTACATTTGAAGAATCCATTTTTACATCTCAAGACACGCATTGCCTTCTAAATCCTTCCTCATATTTGTTTGCTTTGTTGTGTGCATTTTTACATACTTTTGAGTAGTGTGTGTATATGTCTGTAAATAACACATTTTCTCTTGTATCCAACTAAAGGATACAAGATATCCTTCCAATAATACCTTATTTCACCTTTTTACTCCCATGGATAAGTGTGGAATAGGTCCTTGTGTGGCCTGGTAGTTTGTACCCATGAAGAATTCTGGTAGGGATCCTGTGACTTGGACAACCTGTGTGTTGTTGTAAACCCCGATCGAGGGTGTGGATCAAACTGTTTATTAATTTGAACTACTTGTAGGTAGGTGATCACTAAGTGGGGAGGATTGGGTCTCTACTTGAGACTAAACCTATTGTTTCTTTTCTGATATGTTTTTACTTTTAGTTTTTCTATGTTTTATCACATATTTCATAAAACAAAATTTAACTCTAATAGTTAGTTTTAGCATGTGTTTTTAACAGCATTAACATATTGGGTTAGTTTTCAAATTTTTATTAATAATTAAATTGATATAACTAATATCTAATAAATATTTTGAGAAATTAATCAAACAATCAAGCTCTTATAAATTCACTACTGGATAACTGGTCAATTGAATTTCATATTTAAAGAAACTTCAAATAATACTTTTTAACAAAAAAATTTATAGAAACTAAATTCACCCCCATCATGAGTAATTTACTACAACTAACAGTCATTCATGATAATCATTTGAAAAAAGTGAATGAATATGGTGTTAAAGAGTTCATAAAATTTGAAATGAAGCGTTAATATGATCCTTCTAAAAAAATATGTATGTGTTTATGTTTTTTTATTCAAGACAAATTAAATGATTGACTACCCACAAGAATAATTTCTTATACACATGATGATGTTTCCAATATCAATTATTAATATATTTTTGATGATAAAACTTTATAATTATTAGGGTATCAATAGCATGTTGATGAAAAAAACAACAACGATGCATCATCACAATGTTTAATAAAATTATCAAGGAAATAAGTCAGGGTATAAAATTTGAGGTTGGTTGGAATTTACATGGTCAACCTATTGACCACAACAAGTCAATGTTCATTAGTTATATTGGGGTCACAAATAGAATGAATGTGTTGATTGATATTGATTCATGGAGCCACATCCAACCTATAATGAATAAAACCCTTTAGAAAGATATAATCGTAATGTTACAATATACTTTCTTTATTTTATTGAAATATTATATACTGGAACATTAATTTAATTTTCATTATTCCTTGTAGAGTCCATTTATTTTAGAATATTTCCATAAGAAATTTTCCTTAATGGTTGTTGGAAAATCTTATAGATGCATCCAAACTCTTCTTACCAACTTACATCTTAGGGATACTTAGGGGGAAATAAAGCCCCACCCACTAGTTAGTTATTCAAACATTATATAAAAGGAAACATGGAATTCTTTCATTAATCATCACAATGAGAAATAATTTTAGGTGCATTGAAGTTGATAATATATTATTTGTAATTATTTATTTTATCCAATTTGATTAAAAATTGTTAATTTATGAAACAAAAAAAGGCTGATGAAAATAAAGAAGATGAATAAAGGCCAATGTAACCTTATCATAAATAATGGATGGGGCACACTTCACTCGAGAAGAAATTGGTTTGTATTTTAAATCAAGAATAATTTTTTTTGTTATATGAAATAACATAGGTTCCTTTTATTATATAAATATTTATGAATCAAAATCTGAATCCACTTACGTCCCCTTTCAGGTGATATAGAAGGAGTCTCATATAAATAAAGAGGGTAAACTAGTTGATGAAAACACAAAAGAATTATGGGAAACATGTGTATGTATGAAATAATATTAATTAGTTATTATTTATAATAGTATTTCGTAAAAATATCTATTTAGGTTCATATTTTTCTATACGTTTTATACATAAGAATCGATAGTGACCATACTAAAAGAAATCATATTTTAAGTATATTTGAAGTGGTCATAACAATATTATCTTATTACAGGATTATTTTTTAGATGGTCTATTAGAAAATATTTCGAGAAGATAAAACCTCATGAAGATTCATATAATATGGTTAAAGGATTTAAGACACAAATATATTCTTTGGAATATATTATTTTCTGATCTGGTTTGGTATACCAATGTATGAGAAAGGATTAAAGAGAGTCAGCAGTGGAACAAAGATACGCACACGAACCAAATGGCCCCCACTATATTTAAGGCTATTAATTACCCTAAACTGTATAACTTACTCTAGGTAATAAATTTTGTCATTACCCTTTCTCCTAATGTGAATCAAACAACTTCTGATAACTTCATGTTACTAAAATTCTGTAGGGTATGGTTGTATGTGATTTATATCTATCAACACCAACACACCACCTTATTGTGAGGGGTACGGTGTATAATATCATTAGAGAAAAGATACAAATGAAAAACATCCCAAAATATCACATGAGATTTTGATTGAGGTATCTCATGATCCTACTGTTGAGTATCATGTTCCACTTTATGATCCAGATATTAAAATGGTGAAGTATGATATTGGAACCTTCATAGTATGTATGTATAATCTTATAATGATACAAGACATATGTATTTAACAATTTTTTTTGTATGAAAAACCTATAATAGTTAATTGAAAAATGTCTATAGTGAGGTATGATATTACATATGGATAAAGTGATGGGGAAATAGAAGGTTAGACAAAGACAATCTAGTGAATGAACTACTAATCAGAATGACCTTTTGGGTGTACCTTATCCCCACTTGTTCCAGAGAAACATTAATTATAATTAGAAATTTAGGAATATACCACATTAAAATAATAAAATATGTCTTACATTCTATATGAAAAAGAAATATATGGAGATTTCCTAACTGACATAATTGGTCTCAAGATTATAAATGAGATTATCAAGCATGAATGGCTGGGAGTCTCAGTTATGAATACACACATAATGTATATTTTCTTATTACATATTTCAAAATAGTGAGATAATATTTTTATTAAAGTTAATATCTATTCATATTTTCTAAAATAATTTATATTACTACTATATAAATGGAAAACTATCTAAATCTCCATTTGGATTCATTAATCCCTATATCATTTCTATGAAAAACTTACTTTGGATAAGGATGAAATTGAGAAGAAAATAGATGATATAATCAAAGTGTTTGAGAAAAAAAATATTAGATGATATACTTTTTTATGACTATAATGTAGAGGTAAACTATATATAGTCACATAAAATATATTTTCAATTTTTTAATTATTTTTTTTCTTAGGAAGCATTAGATGTTGATCGTAGTTAACTATGGATACACCAAATATTTATTTCCTAGATCCAATGAATGGATATACAACAAACCAACCATACATGATATGTATAGTGAATTATTAATACCCTAAAATCAACATATTATAGATAATCTTCAAATTATAAGTTTCATTTTGTGTTTTAACAAAAAAAATTAAAATAGGGATGTCACTAAATAGAGGCTAAATCAAGGCATGAAGTTGGTGTCTGAATAGACAAAGCATATGGATTACTAAAAATAAAAACAAATTAATGTATATATAAAAATATTTAACTATAAAAACATATTTAAAAACAATTTACTTATTTTGGCCAATGTTTCCATAGTTTCTAAAGTAAGATAATGTCAACAATTGTGGATATTATGTCTGAAAATTTAATAGAGTGATTATAATGCATGAAAAGACAATAATCCCCCAAGAGGTAATTTATAAAGGTAATTACAATTCCATTAAATATATTTCTTAATAATTTTTTTATATATTATCTTAGTACTATCAATATTTTCAAAAACGATTATACACAAAAGAAGTAAATTTTTTTACAGATGAATGGGAAACATACAAGTTTTCATAATGTTTTATAAAAACAATATTAGGTGATTTCCTTCTATGTTTGTGATATAGTAAAGTTTATAAACATAGAAATATATTTTCTATGTGATGAATTAGTGTCATAATTATTTTTTATATGTATCTCAAGTATACGTATAATAGAAGAAATCAATTTTTTTAGAAGTGTTAATCTACAAAGAGTAAAAATTTAGAAAAATGGAAATGTTGGAGGTAGAGTTAGAGGTGAAGGAGGAGGCAGAGGTGGAGGTAGAGACAAAGACAGAGGTAGAGTCAGATTTGGAGGCCAAGGTGGAGGAGGTAGAGCCAGAGACTGATGTAGAGACCATGGTGGAAGATGAGATAAAGCGTTTCCTTGCAAATAAAAAACTAATTGGGGAATAGAGTATAATGGGGATCAAAATGAGGTTGTATATTAGAATAATGGTTTAAAAGTGCGCACAAAACTTTTCACTAAAGATAGGATCCATTGTGAGAGTGTTTCAAGTGGCATATTGAAAAAAATTACCACATATATAATTGAATTTACATAGGAATTTAAGTGGTTGAATTTTTTTTAGAAACAAAACAAACACCACTTATTTTTTCAAACTAATTATCATAGTCAATTATTTCTATAACATCCCTCCCCTCCTCATTGGCTTGAGAAGGTAGGAGGACATTACATGGCCTTAAGGGACATCCCCAAGATGCTAAAGGCTGGAAATATGTTCCAAGGGATTCATTAACAGTTGGGGGATATTTTCCTATTGAAAACAAAAGAACCAACCAAAAATTTCATAACCAAAAAACCTACTACATGATGGATGAAATAAATAATAGACAACTCCAAATTTTTCATTTATATGAAACCCACTACAAATAGCACCACAATGGAAGACTACAAAAAACCAAGTACATATCAAAAGACTACAAAACCAACAAAACTCAAATACAATCATAACTCCAAAGCTCCAACCTACTCCATGCTCTAAAAATATCCCAAGTATCACTAATCACCACTAGAGAAGTGTGATACTTTAGCTTTTCACATGTTCTGATAAAAAACATCTTCAAAAGAACCAAATTGAAAAAGTATGGGTGAGTAATAAAACTATGTAGATTTTTTCTAAATTAATTCCCTACTCACACTACTAGGATAGAACATGTTAGCACATTTATATAAAATGTTTTATATAAAGGAATTTATAAAACATTTTATATCCAAATATAAATAAGTTCCATAGTAAAATAGTTTTCTAAAAATAATAACATGTTCCAAGTAAATCAACCAAACAAGTTATTCAAAACCATTTCATATTTCCTTTTAGAATAACTCATTCCAATCCACACACCCACACATCCATGCATGCAAGCTTCATTATGAAATTTCATTACTCATGAGTAGTTTCTCATCAATGTATCAAGTAATCACAAGGTAATTAAATCCAATATGCCAATACACCTTTAGCACTAATCACAATGCCATATTTCAACCAAGCATCATAATGTAATATGAACACACACCACCAAGAATTCCCGAAAACCATACCAATACAATCATTCCAAAACTATTCCAATACCAATCCATTTCAATGACAAAACCATTTTAATAAAAAAAATTGAAATCCTTTTTCCATAAATCAAACCAAGTAACTATTTTAATATAAACATTTTAAAATAATTTATCATATAACTTTGCAAAATAATTCAACAATTTCACACAAACTGTAAACTATCACAAAAGAAGTTTTATACCATGATTTTAACAACAATTTCAAAATCAATTTCAATCAATTTAATGAATTTTGAACTAATACTTAAATTTATAAATAGATTATTTGAGATTGAATACTCTTACCTTGAAATATTAGGCAAAAAAGGAAAACGACACAAAAATATCCATGGAAACAGGTTAAAACTCCAAAACTCCACCCTAGATCACTTCACCTATCATTAAAAAAGTCATATCTAATCATATTTGGCATCAAATATATTAGATTTATCCAGATCAGATGTAGATCTAAGAAACTGATAGATATAGAGAAGTATATCTATGAAAAAATACCTATAATAATCAAGAAAGATCACTTACTTTGAGAATTTAGCTTCAAATCTATAAGAGAAACCTTGGGATCCCCTATGGATCGATGGGAGAAGCTTCCTTTGCCTTTGAGAAGAGAGAATCTCTAGTTAGGGGGAAACGAGAGGGAAAAATAGGGTCTTAGAGTTCATACTTTTTTAGATCCACAATTTTAGGATCTCACTTTTAACATGTGCAGGATTAGTCACACTGTTAGGAAAACCATTATTTAATCATACGCTAGACAGTTTCTAAAGGATGAACCTTTAATGGTTTTCTCACATAGTTTCTAAACCATCCACCAACCATGAAAAAGCACATTCCTAAAGAATCATGGTTTCTCCTCAGATTCTGCATGGTTTGGAAAAATCATGTGCCGCCCATTCTTCTTCCCCTTTAGCCTATGTCTCACTATGCACGATTTACTATAGGTTTTACATGTTTTCCCCAAACCATGCACCCTTAAAAAATTCCAAAAAGATTAAAAACAAATTCCAAACTCACAAAAACTTCACTGAAACACTTTATGTACTTAAAAATCATCCAAAAAGGGTTACTTAATTTAAATTGGGGGTGATACATTCTCCCCACCATTAGCCTTCTATACCTAGAAAGTATAAAAATAACATTTTCTTAAAAGATTCTTGGCCATTGATCTTTAATTTCCTTCTCTTTCTCCCAATTTTTTTCCTAGATCTTACCATGATACCACAAAACCCACACTAGACTGATGTTTTTTCAATACAAGACTTTATCTTGACTATTTATAACCTACATTAGCATGTGCACCAACAAAGAATTTGAATCTAGGTCAATGTGATCCCATCCAATCACATGGACATGATCAGGCTGATACTTCTATAATTGAGATGCATGAAACATATTATGCACCACATTGAACCTTAGTGGTAATGCCAACTGATATTCCACCTCTCCAACCCATTCAAGTATCATAAAAGGGCATATTTATCGAGGAGATAAATTACCCTACTTCCTGAAACATTAATGTAAAAACCTTGGAGAGATAATCAAGAACACATTATCACTCAACTCGAATAACAATATCCATCAATGATGATTCACATATGATTTTTTATGACTTTGAGTCATCACCATCCATTTTCTGATCAACTTTATCTTCTCCCTTGTTTCATGGTCAAGGCTTGGCTCAACTAGTGAAGTCTCACCTGTTTCTACTCAATAGAGTGTATAACGACAAGGATTACCATACAATGATTCAAAATGATCCATATGTATCATGTTCTGATAAATATTATTATATTTTCAATACACTAATGGTATGTTCTATTCCCATGAGCCACCAAAATCCTTTATATAGGCCTGCAACATGTCTTCTAATGTTTGTATTGTACACTTGGATTTCCCATCAATCAGAGGATGATACACCGATATCATTATTAAATGAGTCCCAAGGGATTTCTATAAGGATTTATAGAAATTAAATGTAAACCTAGGATCTCTTCTTAACACTACTGAAATTGGTATTTCATGCCTCTTTACCACTTATCATATATAGATTTTTGAAAATTCCTCCACCGTATGATATTCACAAATAGAGATGAAATAGGACAACTTTGTGATTTTATCCACTATCACCCATATTTAATAATGTTTCCAAAATATTCTTGGGATAACTATTACAAAATAAATAGATATCTACTCCAATTTCAAAACAGGAATAGGTAAAGACTAAAAAATACATGCTCATTACTGATGCTCTGTTTTAACCTGCTAACAATTTAAGAATCTAAAAATGAACTCATCCACCTTCCTTTTCACACCAACCCACCAATACTATGATTTCAATTCCTTATAAATATTTTATATTCCAAAATGAAAAAACCATCTTGAATGTTGGTAAGAATGATTAATACATTCATGAAAATCTATGAGTATGACCATATGTTTTCTGAACTCCAACACTGAACTTTCATCAGCTTCCAACCATCAATGGTATCCCCACTATTGAGTTTTGACTTCATCATCGCACACTCCGCATCAAATGTATATTCCTCTTTAACCATCTTTAATATATCATGGAAAAACAAAGCTGGAAATAATTCCACAACTTCATCGTAGTCTTCACATTCTAAGTGCATGTCATCTAGGACTGACATCAACTACCACTCATCTAAAGCTTCTTTTTCTAACAGAGAATATGAATTTCTTATTATTTCATCTTCCACCTAATTACATTTTATCGGTGAATATTTCAAGTTAAAGTCAAACATTTAGAGATACTCCATCCATCTTTTTTGTCTCAAGTTTAAAACTTGTTGTGAGAAGATATGCTTCAAGATCTTATGATTCATGAACATAATAAATTTATCACAAAAGATAAAATGATGCCAAGTCTTCAAAGCATTCAATATTATAGATAACTACAAATCAAATATTGGGAAATAATTCTCATTCACTCTTAACTTCCTCGATTCATAAAAAATAATTTTATCTCCCGACATGAGAACACATCCCAACATGGATCCCGAAGCATCATAACACACCAACAACCCTTGTCTCGATTCGGGAAAAATAAAGTTTGGTGCTGATGTAACGTAAAACTTTAGCTCCAGAAAAGACTCATATAATTCCCCATTCCACTAAAATGGGACATTATTCCTTTTAAAATATTTCATAGGTGAAGATAGTTGTGAAAAATCATGAACCAAGTGCCGATAAAAACTAGTTATCCCAAGAAAACTACATATCTCAAAGACATTCGTTGGCTATTTCCATAATAAAACAACATCTATATTTTTTGGATCCACATAAACAGATTTTTCATAAATTACATGGACAATGAAACAAACCTATTGAATCTAAAATCTCATTTTGATTATTTGGAATATAGATGATGATCCCTCAAGATTCCCAGCATTGTCGCCATGTGTTACTCATGATCCACCTTTTCCTTGAATACACCAATATGTTGTCCACAAAACCCCCCAAAAAAGAATCTATATATCACTGAAATATCTAATTCATCACTTCCATAAAGTTTTTTGGTTAATTAATAAGACTTAAAGGCATAATTACATATTCATAATGGTCATATCTACTTCTAAAAATTACTTTTGGAATATCATCCATTCCCACGCGCAATTGGTGATATCATGATCACATGTCAACTTTGGAGAACCACTGATATCCCCTCAATTGATCGAATATATCATCAATGCATGGAAGTGGGTCTTTTTTTATTGTAATATGTTTAATCTTATGATAATCCACACATAACCAAAGAGTTCCATCTACCATTTTGACAAACAAGACCGAAGTAACCCACAAAGAAATACTTGGCTGAATAAAACTTTTGATTTACAGCTCCTCCAACTACACTTTCAACCCTCTTAATTATATTTCTTCCATTCGATAACATGGAAGGTAAAAAGGACCGGTCCCTAGAATGAGATCAATAATAAACTCCACTTATCTCATAGGTGACATCCTAGAGAAATTTTTGGGAAACACATCAAAAAAATGATCCACCACTACTACAAAACTATTGTTCAATATCCCATCCCTTGATTCCAATGATAATTCTACCAACTATTATGATATTGTAACTGCTACTAGTTCCAACAAGATTGGTGTGCCTACCATTACATGTTGTTCTCTTTGAAAGAGATGCTCAACTCCATCTTCAGTGGTAAAACTAACTCCTCATGTATAATAGTCAATGTGAGCCTTGGATGTTGTCAACCAATTCATACCCAGGATTATATCATAGGAATCCATCTCAATTATAGAGAAATCCCATTTCAACTCAACTCTGTCAAAAGTTATAAAACTTTCTCTACACACAAAATCTTGACATTGTCTTTGACTAAGAGGATTTTAATGTTTTTTTACAGAAGGCATCATCTCAACTTTTAAACATAGAAAATCAATAATACAAGAAGAAATAACGAAATTGGAATAACTCGTATCATACAATTCTTTCATAAGAGTAGAATTAAAAAGAACCATACCTCTCATTGTAGATGGTCCAGACTGATCATCTACAATAACCTATTCACCTCAATATAATTTCTTTGTCGTTGTACTTTGTTCCTTATTGACCTGTTGAGATTTACTTTACTGAGGAGTGATGGAATTATTAGAATAAATAGGTCTATATTTGTTTTTCTGATGATTATTTTTCTAATACCCTTGTTCTATTTAATTATATGACTTATTTGAAACATGAGGAGTGCCCCAAACACCTGAACTTAGAGAACAACAACAATATGGCTAAAGATTCCCCATCTGATTTAAATTATGAAATGATATAGGTGGTGTGGTACACTTTCATTTGATGTGACTTATTGAACCAAATTGAAAACATTTATTCTTGTTCTTGGGTCTTGGATGATGTTTATTGTATATTTTGGTGTAATTCAGATATTTTCCACCTCTACGAGAAAAGGTGGATCTCTTCCTATTTCCCTTATTGGTAGAGTTATCACCTCCTCTCATGAAGATAACCATACCCCCTCCACTTGGATTTTCATTAGTGATAGATATAATAAAAATAGTATCTTGTTGTATCCCTAAATCAACAGTTTGAAAATCTTGAGTGATGGTTTGGACCAACTGTTCATTCACCTATGGATCAAGTGCATCCACATTCTCAATAGGATTTTATGACTGGTTCCTATAATGCCTACAGAGTTACATTTTCTAGAAATACAACATCCACCATAAGTTTCACTCTCTATTAACTAAAGGCTAATCATTTCAAATTCTACCACATCATACTATCACAACAGTGCTTTCTAAAATCAACCACTTTCCAATTTTAACCATTTTTTAAAAAACAATCTACTTGATTTTGAAAATAAAAATATTTTAAAAATACCCCAATTATTCTCTTTTTCAAAATATTTCATTTGAAAACAACTTTAACATTTAAAAAAACAAAAAATTGCATCAAATCATTACACAAAATGAGATATTCACTCCTAGTGGAATTCATTTCTATAATACATGCCATTCTTGCCTCGTTAGCTAAACTCATGACAATGAGACTCAAAATCCTATAATAGTCTCCAAAACACTCATGTTCCCATAACATTGGTAACATTATGTTCAGTATAAAAAGGTTAGCTACATATTTTTAAGCTCCACATTTCAGGTATTAGAAATCCTACTCCTTTATAAGATCCTAACTCAAGAATAAACTAGAATGAATTTCAACTATGAGACCAAAAACCAATTCTATGTCAAAGACCCACCAAGACTACTAACACTTGTTCCAAAAAGATATTTAGGAATAACCAAGCTGATATCACATGTAACATCTATCCCCACCTCATTATCTTGAGAAGGAGGGAGGATGTTAATTGTCCTTAAGCAACATCCCTAAGACACAAAAGGTTGGAAATAAATGCGAAGGGATTCATTAATAGTCAGTGGATGATTTTCCCTTTGAAAAAAAAACAACCAACCCAACATGTCATTAAAAAATAACCCACTACATGATGCATGATATCAATGAAATAAAACATAGAATTTTTCATTTATATCAAAACCACTATAAATAATACCACATAAAAAGACTAAAAACAACCAAGTACATAGAGGAAGACTACAAAACAAACAAAACTCAAAGGAAAATAAAACTCTAAATCCCAAACCATCTCCATGATTAACAAACATCACATATATCACTAAGCACCACTAGATAATTTTTATACTTTACCTTTTCTAATGTCATGATAAACAACATCTGAAAAATAATCAAAGTTCCAATGTAGGGGTGAGTAATGAAACTCAGTAGGTTTTCCCCAAATGACTTCCCAACTCACACCACTAAGATAGAACATGTTAACAAATTTATATATAAAAAATTATATAAAGAAATTCCTAAAACAATTTATATCCAAATATAAAAAAGTTCCATAGAAACACCATTTTCTAAAAACGATAACAAGTTCCAAGTAAAGAAACCAAATAGGTTATTCAGACCCATTTTATATTTCCTTTTGGAATATCTAATTCCAATCTACAAACCCACACATCCATGCATGCATGCTTCGTTATGATAGTTCCATACTCATGAGTGGTTTCTCATTGATCTACCTAGTTGTCACAAGGTAATTAAATACCTTGTTCCATTACACCTTTAACACTTTTCATGTGGTCATATTTCAACTAATACTCATAATGAAATATGAATAAACACCACTACGTATTCCCAATAACCTTTCCAATACAATCATGCCAAAACCATTACAATAACATTCCATTTCAATGCCAACACCATTTCAATTCCTAAACCATTTCAATAAAACAACCTTTTTATTAAAAACCTTTTTCTATAAATACCAAGAATCTATTTTAAAATCAACATTTTAAAATCATTTATCAATATACTTTGCAAAAAAATTCAACAATTTCACAAAAACCACAAACCATCATTAAATAATGCTTCTACCATGATTTTCACACAAATTTATCAATCAAATTCAATAAATTTTATCAATTTGATACTAATCATTCAATTTATAAATAGATTATTTGAGAGTGAATTCACCAACCTTGAAAGTGGTGAAAATGGAAAATGACATGAAAATGTCCATAGAAATGGGTTGAAACTTCAAAAATATGCCTTATATATCCTACGATATCATTAAAAAAGAAAAATAAAATCATATTTAGAATCAAATATCTTATATATATCCACAAAGGATGTATATCTAAGAAACCAAGAGATATATATAAGTATATCTAAGAAAAACTACCAAGAACAACCAAGAAAGATCACTTACCATGAGAATTCGAATTCAAACCACCCAGAAAAGACTTTGGATCACCATCAGATAATTGGGAGAAGTTTTCATAGCCTTTAGGAAGATAGAATCTTCAGTTAGGGTCACATAGGAGGAATGAAATGGGCCTTATAGTTAAAAACGTGTGAGATCCACAATTTTATGATCTCACTTATAACCTGTGCATATTTAGTCACACGATTAGGAAAATTGGGCACTAACAATGCATCAGCTACTGCCTCAAGGATGAACCTCACATGGTTTTCTTACACAGTTTCCAAACCATGTGCCAAAATTTATAAATCCTACTATCTCAAGAAGCATATTTTCTCTTATAATACCACACGATTTGGGAAAATTGTGTTCTGCTCATGAACCTTCCTGTTATCCTCTATCTCACTATGTACAGTTTCTTATAGTTGTTTCATGGTTTTCCCAAACCATGCACCACCCATAAACCCGTATCAAATCCCAAAAAATATTCCAAACTTCTTCCAAACTCTCCAAAACTTCACCTAAACACTTTATGAACTTAAAAATAATAAATAAAGAGTTATTTAAAACTTGGGTTCTAAAATTTATATTATCACATTATAAATAATATAAAATATTAATAAAGTGTGAAAGAAACACCTCACCATGAACAAACTGAACAACAAAAACAAAATGGATGTAGTTGTTTTCCCATGAATTCTCTACACAACAAAGAAAGGGTCTTAGTATTGGAACCAATAGTCCCTTGAGTGTTATACAAAACCAATCCAATCATCAAATATGTATATAATCCAACTCAAATGGTTGAATAATTTTTTTGTGTAATCAACCACTAAATCCAATATGTTCATGAGAGATGTATTGGAGGAAAACCATCATATAGAGACCATGGTCATTGAGGACTACAGGTGTTAAAGAACATGAAATCAAATGAAAAAAATTTCCTTATAAAGAAATCCATGAAAATAAAAAACCTACTTCAAATGAAATCATGGAGCACAAAAAATAAAAAAGAATACAAAATTGAAAAAGAAGCTAGCATCTTGATCCAAAAACTATAAAAAATAAAGAAATATAAAATTTCATTAATTTAATCATGAATTTTTAGAAAAAAAACAATAAATTAGTTTCAATTTGGTGGGTGGTGGAATTATTTTGGCAATTCGATCATCAATTATATTCATGATATAATATAAAAGATTCTTAGGAAATCCATAAAAATATCATTCATTTTGAATGTGAACATTCTTTAGGTAAAATGATCCATGTTCCAAAGATCGTAAATAAAAAAACTCATCATCATTCTCAATAAAAAATACATTAGAAAAGGAATATTCTCATTTTTATAAACAAATAATTATGATGCTATTCTTGAGTTTATCATCACCCAGAATATTGAAACGGATATACCAATTTATAGCACAATCCAAGAAGACTTAATGGATTCACTATATTTCATTGACATTTGGAGGTTATAAAGGGATACACTGATGTTTAATAAGGTCAAAGGGGGTAAAAAAAATTATAATAGAGTTTAGTCTCTTCTGAAAACACATAATGGGTTACACGGATGTTTTTCCATCAAAGATGGTAAATGTTTTATCATGGAGTTTTGTACTCTCTAAAATGGTAAAATTATAAGATATATTTTACTATGTTCTATAAAAACTAATATGTAAATAATTATTCTAGTTAAATAAATGAATTTTTATAGTTTTACACTATTGTTTAATGTTTTCTAGGAATAAATTACTTCTTCAACATGGAAGGTTCAATCTTTTACTATCATCATGAACTCAAAAATGATTATTCACTCATGATGATGAAATTTTCTTTTTATTCACCAAATAATTCATCATTTTGGGTTATCAAACTACAAAATTAGTAGATGAACCATAGTGTTCAATGCACTATAGGATAAAAAGACATGGTGGAATCAACCATATCCCAAAGAAATACATGGTATATCCTATATGACTTAAATTGTGTGGTTTCAGTTTAAAATTGACATTTTATTAATGTATTGTTTCATATTTATGTTCAATTTGTTTATTTATAGTATTACTAGCATAATAATTGTTTTATTATACATGGGTATTATTTTTCTCAAGTTTGGGTGGTTTGTTCAGAGCTCCTCATGCTTGTGAGAGATTAGACTTCGATGATGCAACTGGGATAATAGAAAAAATGAAATGGGTCAATAATGTATAAATCTATCATAAAAAGGATAATTCCTACTACATATTTAGTTAATTTGTTTCAAAATTTTATATATTATATTTAGTTACTTTCCTTTTCATTTTTATATAATATTTTTTTGTACATATCTTTTTAGAAGTCATATTTTCCCTTCAATCATCTGCAATAAGCCATAAAAGGAGAACATGGTGATTTTGGATGCGGTATTTTAGGTAGCATGATGTTTCTTCTTCTATCCAAATAGAACATTTATTTGTATTCTATCATGGTGAATATGGTTTAAATAAAAACACACAACACATACTCAATTAGTTGCACCTTGTTTTGACACACATTGTGATTGGTATAACTTGAACAATGTGTTTTTAGTTTATAATTTAATTTTTAGTTCAAAACATACATAATATACTCAAAAATAATTAAATACATTAAGATTATTTTTAAACATTAAGAAAAAAAATCCATAAGTCATTTGTGATATATAAGAATCATCCACAACCCAATATGTTACATGATGTACTCAACATGTCTTAAAGATTCCATTATATGTTTAAAATTGATAATTAAATTCACAAAACATCACTCACTATAAAATGAAAAAAATGCACTTTATTTACCTTTATAATTGAGGAAAATTATTCATAAGTCATTTTTGAAGTTTTGTAATCTGTCTCATGTAAAACCAGAACACAATGTGACAAGTATGACTCAATGTGTGTGTTTCCAGATTAAAATGACATTTTAGTGAAAAAACACATGTGACATACTAAATATTGAGAAAACATTTTAATATTGTCTTGATAATTTAGTAAAACTATTTTTAATTCATATGGAATGTATAGGAATCATCTTCACCTCAATTCGATGGATGGTATGACTAGTATGGCACAAATTGTGTCTTTCTATTTAAAATTGACATTAATTTTACTAAAAAAGACATCTGACATACTCAAAACTGAGAAAAAATGTTAGGAATGCATTTATATTTTATTAAAATGATCTATATTTCATTTAGTATGTATATAAATAATCCTCCCCTACATCTGATACACTATGCTCCTTATATGACTTAAAGTGTCCATTATCAATTTAAAATTGTAATTTTAGTAAAAAATGTGTCACTCACTAAAAAATAAGTAAACATGGTCGTATTGTCTTGATAATCTAGTAAAATGATTTTTAATTCATTTTCAATGTTTAGGAATTATTCTCGTACCAAACCCACATGTAATGTGACCGGTATGACTCAAAGTGCATGTTTCCAGTTTAAAATGATTTTTTTTTGTAAAAAACAATAGTCAAATTATCAAAACTAAGATAAAAATTTCAGATTATTTGGATACTTAATTAAAATTATACATAAGTCATTTTTGAAATGTAGGAATCATCCTCAACTCAATACAATGATGGTGTGACCAGTATGACTCTAAGTGCATCTTTTTATTTAAAACTTACATTGATTTTACAAAAAAAGACAACTAACATACTCAAAATTAAGGAAATGAATCAATATTATTTTGATACATTAGTAAAATTATTAATTAGTCATATTTTACATGTGATAATGAGACACACCTTAATTTGATACATGATGTTTCAGATATAACTCCTAATGTCTGTTATCAATTTAAAATTGACATTTTAGGTCTAGAATTTTCACTCACTAAAAACCAAGAAAACACAATAGAATTGTATTGATAATTTAGAAAAATTATTTAGAATTAATTTATGAAATGTAGGAATAATACTCATATCAAAATCACATATGATGTGACTAGTATGACTCAAAGTGTGTTTTTCCAATTTGAAATGACATTTTAGTAAAAAATACAAGTGTCGTACTCAAAACCAAGGAAATGTATTCAGATTGTTTTGATACTTTAGTAAAACAATATATATGTCATTTGGGATGTTTTGGAAGTATCCATACATCAATATAATTCATGGTATTACCAGTATGACTCCATGTGAAACTTTTCATAATATAAGTTTCATTATAGTTTAAAACGTGCATCACATCACCAAACCAGAGAAAACAAGTCTAGATTTTTTTCTCATCATTATAAATTCTATTAAATAATTAATTTCCTTATCATTTTATATATTATACTTACTTATTTAATTTTCATAGAGATAATTATTAAAGATGAACAATAAATATTGTGAGGTTCATGAATCAACCTTAACTCTATCTGATACACAATGTTCCTAAAATGACTCAAAGTTTATTTTAAAATTAATAATTTCAGTTTAATTTATTTATTTATATTATTAATAACATAAGAATTTTTTCATATATATGTGAGTTATTTTGATCTATCAGGGGTGGGTTTTTCTTTTATACAGGTTCATTCTTTGGCTCTATAATAGTGTTTTTTTCTTGCATTTGTGTTGTAAATTTTTGTTCCTTTAAATTCAGAATTTATATATGATTTTGATAATTTTTTGTGCTATTAATGGTGTTGCAGTGTGGTATTACAACACACTACATTATTCCCAATTTATGGTGTTTTTGTGTTCTATAATAGCACACGGTAATATGCTCATTTATCAGCACTACTAAATGCACTTATAAAGGAATCCTTTATCAGCAATTCTAAAATCAATTATAAAGGCACCCTTTGTAAGTGCATTTTCATGTGCTAATAAAGGAATACATTATCAGTGTTTATAGAATGAATTATAAATGGATCATTTATCAACACTTATAGAAGCACTAATAAAGTATAAGTTTATCAGTGCTAAATAAAATCACTCATAAATGGTTTCTTTTATTAGCAATGATAAAAGGGTTATTTATCATCACCTTTTTAGTGCTTATAAAGGACCCATTTATTAGTGATTTTCTAGAATTGATAAAATAATAGGCCTTTTAACTGCACTCCATTAGTCATCACTTTTTTATCACTGATAAAGGCCAATTCTAGTGTCGTTAAAGGCTTCTTTTGTAGTAGTAAATTTATAGAGTGAAAGAGGCCCTAGGAAGCCCGACACATTGTCTATCCTAATTATTTACCATACCAAATGATCCTTGGAAACACCATAAAGTAATTCTATGTGTTAAAATATTATCTCTAAGACCAGGTGGATCATGGTTTGGTCAGGTTATGTGACATTCCAGCATAGGTGTCACATGTCTCCACTAACCTCGATAGTGATAGTGAAGGATATTGAAAATGGAAATAGGATTCTTATCATGGGATGTAGAAATATGATGATTGGTTGGATCACATGGTTTCTTTTCACATTCGTGGTGTTATCCATGATCACTTACGAAGACCCAAACCTCTTATGGTTGTTGCTCCCCCTCAATCCACTGCTTCTACTTCTGTATCGTAGCCCTCCAAGTCTCGAAAGAATAAATTCCATGATGCAATGGACATTAGAGTCCCCCAACATTTCCAAATCCATCTCTCACCCTTAATGATTTCATAACTCCTGAGTTAAGAAATGTGTGTAGGGTCCAACTAGTACTAGATGACCTCAATGATGATGAGAAGGAGTACACCTCCATGAATGTTGTCAATCTAGTAGATAGCATCCTGACACCTGATAGTGAGTCATGACATGAAAAGACCTTAGGTGCCTCCGACCGACATCATTGAAGGAATGGTCAGGAACATGCGATCTGGAAAAATGCTCAGGCCAGTTTATTAAATCGAGATATACATGAAACTGAGACTAGAAAGCAGGTTTTATGAAGAGATCAAAATACATTATCCTCCTAGTTCACTCTGTTGGGTATGGCACCATGACCTACTATGTTAGGTGACTGAGTAGATATTCCATGACTACATCGTGACCTTCCATGTCCATCCAGAGATAGACCTCATCCAACCAACAATCAACCGAAAGTGGTTCAATCGGGTTATCTACTAATTTTTATAATATTTCCAAAAATAGTTGGACTTCAGTGGTTTCATCAGTAGAATTTGTTTCACCCCTACCAAAGAGTAACAATTTATAGGAAAAAACATTCCCTTAGCAAGGATGTATGATGTGTTGAAGAACCTCACTAGAATATTCATGAGGCTTTCAATCCTTAAGGCCCTCTTCTTATAAAAAGAAATATGTGAGTACCTTGAAGAAGCTTTGAACCCCCCCCCCCCCCCTATGAGAATCAAATGTGGCTACCGCTGAGGCCTACTATAAAGAGGAGGCTAAGAAAGGGGAGTGCCAAGAAATCATATCATTTTTTGAGAAATAAGAGGGGATCCTTATATAAGGAAAATATTATTGCTATAAATCACAATCAAGTTTGGTATCTTCTATTTCCTTGTGGATATTGGTTTTAGAATCAACCTCATCCCGACCTAAACACTCTATAAGATGGGACTGAAAGAGGCATATCTGAATCCCTCCAACATAAAAATTCAAAGTTATGATAAGAGTGTGTAGAAACTACATTGAATGTTTTGTATGAAGACAAGGTTTTGTGGTTTGATATCAATAATTAAATTCATGGTGGTCTCACAGGATACCACCTACAATGTTCTACTAGGGAGGCCTTGGATTGATTTACAAGTAATGGTCCCTTCTTCATATCACCAGTGCCTCAATTACTCCATCAATGGTTGAGTAGGTGTACTATAGGAAGATAAATCCCCATTAGACTCATTTTAATCCCTATATCTATATGTTTTCTATTATAAGATAGTGAGTAATCAAGTTTAGAACAATGGGGTTAAGAACATAAATAATCCTAATGAACTGATAGCCACCGTGGTGAAACCCTAGGCAGACTTAGATGATAAAATCATTCTCTTGATTCATTGGTTAGAGGCCATAATTCTAGACTTTGTAGGTTGTTTCTTTATCTACAAGAAAAGGGGTTTCAGCATCCCTATGAAAAAGATATTCTCATAGAATACCCCTTACTTCTACACCTGACAAGCCTGAATGACACTAGAATCCTCTAATCCTATGAAGTACTGTGAATTTAACCCCATAACATCCATTTCACGACATGACGTAATGTTCCACATATAAGGGATGACTCAAAGGAATTAAACTCATCACCATCTCTTTGTTATAAAGTTTGGACCACATGGTCACATGCCTAATGTAATTGGCTCTACAGCTTCCATAACCACAATTCCAGTTGACTGGGAACCTGTAATGACCGAAACTTTTCAATTATATTTGTTTCCTAATTTTGTGTGTTATTTTATTTTATACTCAACAAAACTATATCCTTTAATTAATGAAGTGCGTATAATTAAAATGAGACTGATGGGTTTTAGCTGTTATATGACCATTGGTCAATATGACCATTGGAAACTATAATCTTAACGTTGTGTTTTTATAAATACAGTTATCTCGGTTAATTAATACAGAAAGAAGATTGAATGGCCTCATCCAGTAGACTCGAGCTATATGAAGCTCATCTATCAGAGCTTGGGAAGGAGGTGGCATTATTGGGCTTTACTCTGGACCAAGCCCAAACTAAGCTTCAACGTATGAAGCATGAACAAAATCGCCTAAGGGAGAAGTTCAAGCTAATAAAAATCACCACTCGGGCAATGTTGTCCGAGTCACCCCAAGATTCTATCACCATAGCACACCATACACTTAGGTCCTATACTGGTGTTATAAGGGGCTATGTAACGAGACCTTAGTTGCTTTGTGTAATCCTTTTATATCAATAAAATTGTTATTTATTCTTATGGAAAAATTTGTGAATTTCAAATATCTGGATAAATATAGGATGTGTATTATTGATGAATTTAAGATGAAATATATTTTGAAATATATTTTTAATCATTAAATAATTAATAATGTGAAATTATATTTAAAAAATAGTCTTCTACAGTTGTGATCCGTGAGAAATTTAGAGTCTAATAAGATCAACTTGGTTTTTAATGAATAGTAAAGTAGGAATAGTAACATACCCATATGAATAGTAATGAATAGTAATTTGACCAAAAAATAGTAAATTCACCCTTGAATGTATAAATACATTTTAGACATCTTAAAAGTGAAAAAACGATCATAGTTTAAGTTTTGGTATTTTTGTATGCCATGAATATTTTATTTACAATTTTATAATTAATTTAATAATTTAAAATTCAAATTTATTTTCATAAAATTTAATCATGAATTGTTTCATTATTGTCTTATGGGTATAAGATATTTTTATGGGACCTTTATTAATTTCTTATTGTGTTAAAAAATGAGTTATAGTTTTAAAGTTGTATTTTTGGAATAAATAATGATTTTTCTTAAAAATTAAATTAAAAATATTTAGAAAATTATTTTCATAAAATGGAATTCATTTTTGAATTCAGATCATCGATATTAGGTTTGGGTGAATTTTTGAAATTATTCTAAAATAGTTGAATTGTTGCTGAATAGTAAACATGCAGTTTTGAGTTTCGGGTGTTTAATGACATCATTAATGATGTAATAATGAGGTAAGCTTTCTGATTGACTTATGAATAGTGATATATGATATGAGGTTTCCCAAGTTTCCAATAACATGGGAAATACCATGGGAATGCCCATGGTGTTTCAAATACCACCGATGAGGTGTCCCTTGGAAATTAATAATTTATTTACTCACTTTTCCTATAAATACCAAGCCCTTTCGCTCATTCATTTCATTCAAAAATCATCCTCAACAAAATTCTAGTATCCATACCTCCCAAGGAGTCCTCCCATATTCCCTCAAGCCTCATAAGGTCCCGACCTTCAAGCTTTCAAAGTTACTCTTCAAGGTAAGGGATCCTTTCACCCTCCTTTTTTAAGTCATGAATTCCTTTATGTTGTGTCTTCTAGTTTCCATCTATTTATGTTGAGGGTATGTTCTTATATGTTTTTATTACTTCCCATTTCATGTCTAATTTTTGAGAGACCCTTTTTTCTCTCAACAATTTGTTTTCTGAATTTTTAAGTGACGTCGTTAGGCTGCTGAATTTCTCGTAAAAGAAATCGCATCTTCTCTTTCCTTTCAAGTTTCCTTTTCTTGTGGTATGTCAATCAAATATCCATACCATGTTCTTATATCCATGTTATTATATATTTATATTGTAATATGAGTTATTTATGAGTGGGTTACCCTTTTACCCTCTCTTTTTATTATTTTCTAAAACCATGTTATATAGTCGTTATGCTATAGAAATTTCGTCTCAAAATTTCTATCTCTTTCTCTCACGAAATTATCTTGTTTATTTATGTGAATACCCAGAAATATTTCATTTCTATGGGTGATCATAAATATATAAAAAGGATATATTTTACTCTGGAATGGACATACATATAACCCTCACTCCCTTTCCATGTGTTATAAATGATATAATGATCTTATTTTTAAAAACATTTAAAACGTCACGATTTAGAAATGAAACTCATTTATTTTCTTCTATATGGGTTATTTATGAAATGTTTGATTATGATCTATGTGGATCACATGAAAGTAAATACATATTAAGGGTGTTCCCTAATAGGGCTCCAATGCATTTTGTAAAGAATTAATCTCTAGAGATGACAAGTTTCACGATACGTTGGTGAATAACATTGGTAATTTTTATGAAACCTAGGGGATAAACCTTTATGATATGTTCATGAATGTTTAAATGAAATGTTGTATCCACATATTCAAGTTATGTTCCAAGTTATTTAATTTATGATATTCCTATACTTCCATTGTTCATATATTTATGTTGTTATTCAAGTTCTTAAACAAGTAAACAGATTCCCTTGTTTACCCTTACTAGGTCTTTTGCTCACCCTTTCCTTTGATATATGTCTCCAGGATATGAGATGCAGTAGTTTTACCTAGGATGAACTTATAATTAAGCCTTAAAAGTGGATTATAAAAATGTTTTATGTTGTTTTTTCATGTTTTATGTTCCTTATTTCCAAGACACTAGACTTTAAAGATTCTCTTTTTGTAAAATGTAATGAAAAGTTATGTAATAAAAAGACGGGATGCTATAGTTTGTATAAAAGTATAGTTTAGTTATTTATGGAAATTAGGCTATAAAATCTTTAGTAATAATCCTATATAAAAGTTTAAATATAGGAAAAATTCCGGGTTTTTTTGTAAATATTGACTAAGTGGTTTATCAAACAAATACATCCCTGTCTGGATACGAGCAGGTAGAGGCAACTCTGGCACAGATGTATATAGGGGTAAAACCCGAAAACACCGCTTTGAGCTAGACTCAAACAGGAACTGGTGCACAACAATGGGCCTTTCTGCACTCTTGGCTACGACACTCCCGGGGGATATGTTTGGTTAATCACAAGCTTTTTATAAATCATTATTAATGAATTATAGAGAAATGTAATTGTTTAAGCATGAAGATTTAAGACATAAATACTTTATAGTTAAAAGATTCAAAAATGAAATAAGTTTTTCATTAAGGTTTTATTCTTTTAGAAAATGGAGAGAAATAGGAGGAACTGTGCAAATGGTGACTACAATGGACCATGCACTGACGGCCCTCTGATGGAAGCCGGAATGGAAACATTCATGCGAATGATGAACCAACTGACTCGAGTTATGGGAGATAACTTGAATCAAGCCAACAGACCGATCTCACCGCAAATGGAACAACATTCTGTTGAGTCCTTTATGTGTCAACGACCACCAACCTTCATTGGATCGACTGACCCATTGATTGCTGAGTAGTGGATCAGCTCCATCGAAAAGAACTTTTCTGTGCTCCGTAGTTCAGAGAAAGAGAAGGTCACCTTGGCCGTATATTGCTTAGAAGGGGAAGATTATCAGTGGTGGGAACTTATTAGAAATATAAGGAAAATAGTGTAAGTTGAAGATTTAGATTGGGAAGAGTTCATAGGGATATTTTTCAATAATTATTTCCCACATTCTATTAGAACAAGAATGGAGAAGGAGTTTCTCGAGCTAAAGCCGGAGAACAAATCTATCAAAAGATATGAGATGAACTTCACCCGAATTTCACGATATACCTCTACCTTTGTCATGGATCCAAATGGTAAGGTTGATAGATTCTTCGGTGGACTGAGACCTCATCTATGGAGGAATCTAGCCAACCGAGACTATGACATCTATGAGAAGATCGTGCGAAGTGCAATGAAGGTTGAACTGGAGTTTGGTGGGATGCAATGGTCTCATAAATCAAGTGACAAAAAGATATCGATGAAGCCCAGATTAGGGAGGACCTTTGATCAGGGAAAAGGAGGAAAGAAAGTGCAACGTCCCACGTGTAATAAATGTGGGAAGAAGTATTTGGGGAACTGCCTGCTCGGGAGTGGGAAATGCTACAGGAGTGGAAGAGATGGCCATATTTTTAGGAATTGTCGTTGTGAGGTGAAACCTAAAATTCCAAACACTAAAGACAAGGGGAAGATGGTGCAAGCCCTAACTGATATACAATGCTTTAAGTGTGGATAACTTGGGAACTTTTCTAATCACTGTCCAAATATGAGGGCAGTGGAGGGGAACCACCATCAGCCTCAGCAAAGGCCAAGGGAGTAAGGTCGTGCTCTTTCTATCACGGCAGCTAATGTTGAAGCTCAAAATGATGTGGTTTCAGGTACTCTTGTTGTTCTCTCAAAGCTAGAAAGTACTTTGTTTGATTCTGGTTCTACACATTCCTTTATTTCTTCCATGTTTTCAAAGAATTTATAATCAACCCACGACTTGCTAACAGTAGAGTTATCAGTCAAGACTCTTGGTGGGATTATCCAAGCATCATCAGTATTTAGATTCTCTAGTATTTACTCTGGTGAGCACAATATTATCGCAAATCTAGTAGTCATTCCTATGCTTGAATTCGACATTATACTAGGTATGGAATGGCTCTCAAAGTATAATGATAAGATCAAATGCAGAAGTAAGAAAATCTCAGTAGTCTTGAATGGAAAACTTATAGTTATCTTCCAAGGAGTGATATCTCAACCTGATATTTGTCTAAAAGAACCTCCTATATCCTTTTTTATAGAATTGATCGGCGAAGAAGAAGAGGTAAATGAGAGTTTGAGGATAGAAAATGTACCCATCATTCAGGAATACATTGACGTATTTCCTGAGGAGTTTCCTGGACCTCCCCCAGAAAGAGAGGTAGAGTTCTCTATTGAACTCACACCTGGACCTCATCCAATATCAAAGACCCCATATAGGATGGAAAATGTGGAGCTGGAGGAATTAAAGAAACAACTCCAAGATCTTTTGGAGAAGGGGTTTATCCGATCGAGTGTGTCTCCTTGGGGAGCACATGTTCTCTTTATGAAGAATAAGGATGGATCGATGTGGCTATGCATTGATTATAGAGAACTGAACGAAATCATAGTAAAGAACAAATACCCTCTTCCAAGAATTGATGACTTATTTGACCAACTTCGTGGAGCTCAATTCTTCTCTAATAATGATCTTCGATGTGGATAACTTTAATTGAGGGTGAAGAAAGAAGATATTCCAAAAACTACCTTACGATCAAGATATGGGCATTATGAGTTTGTTTTTATTCCCTTTGGACTGACTAATGCACCTGTTATTTTTATGGATTTGATGAATAGAGTCTTTAAATACTACCTTGATAACTTTTTGGTAGTTTTTATTGATGATATTCTGATATATTCCAAAAGTCATGAGGAGCATGAGGATCATCTAATGGTTATTTTGAAAACTCTATGGAAGGATAGACTTTTTTGGAAAGTTCAATAAATGTGAATTCTGGATAGAAAAATTTTCTTTCTTGGGGCACATTGTTACTAATGAAGGAATCACAGTTAACCCTGCAAAGACAAAAGTTGTAGTGGAATGGCCTCATCCTGCAACAATAACTGAGATTCATAGTTTCCTTGGATTATCGGGATATTATAGGAGGTTTGTGAAAAACATTTCACGACATTATAATCCATTAACCAAGTTAACTCAAAAAGGGGTCAAGTTTATCTGGACAAAGGAGTGTGAGGAAAGTTTCCAAGAGATGATGAATAGATTGGTTACTACACCTGTGTTAACTTTGCCCTCAAGTGGAGAATTATTCGTTATTTTTAGTGATGCATCTCTAAAAGGGCTTGGGTGCATCCACATGAAAAATGACAAGGTCATTGCTTATGCATCTCGACCGCTGAAGACTCATGAGAAAAATTATCCTGCGCATTATCTAGAGCTCGCTGCGGTCGTTTTTGCTCTGAAGATATGGAGGCACTATCTTTAGGGGGAGAAATGTGATATATACACAGACCATCAAAGTTTGAAGTATATTTTCACACAAAAGGAATTGAACATGAGACAAAGGAGATGGTTGGAACTCCTTAAAGACAATGATTGTTCAATTTATTATCATCTCGAAAGTGAAAACAAAGACCCTGATGCATTAAGTAAGAAAGACCTAGTTGTTCTTTCCATTATGAGGATTCAAAGATATCCTTTGATCAATGACCTAGTAAAACTGGACATGGGAATTATAAAGGAAGGGACATCATCATCCCTAACCTAAATGATTTCTCAACCATCACTACTAGAGAAGATCAAGAAAGCTCAGAAATAATATCCTTTGTTACAGAAGAATTTTGAGGCTATAAAGGATGGGAAGTTTCCTGAGTTCAATACTGATCAAGAAGGTGTACTGAAATTTCATACAATACTATGTGTTCCATTTATTCCAGAAATAAAGGAGCTGATGGATGAAGCTCATAGCTCTACTTTCTCTATACATCCTGGTAGCACGAAAATTTATAGGGACCTTCATGATCATTATTGGTGGGATAATATGAAAAGTGAGATTGCTGACTACACTTCAAGGTGCCCGGTATTTCAGTAAGTGACAGCAGAGTGACAAATTCCTAAAGGGGTATTGCAACCACTACCCATACCAGCATGGAAGTGGGACAATATCACTATGGATTTTTTCACTAGTATCCGGAGAAATTCAAAAGGAAATAATGAGATATGGGTAATTATGGACCGTCTCACCAAGAATTCCCATTTTATCTCAATTTGGGAATATTTCTCTCTTGACCAACTTTCTAGGATTTACGTGAAGGAAGTGGTAAGACTGCATGGATTTACACATTCTATCATATCTAATCGTGATCCAAGGTTCACATAAAAATTATAGAGAAGTCTTTAACAATCTATGAGCACCGAATTAAATTTTAGTACGGCCTATCACCCCCAAAATGTTGTCCAATCTGAAAGGACTATTCAAACACTTGAGGACATGCTGAGAAATTTCTCAATGGAATTTAAATGTGGATGGGATCAACATCTCTCTTTAGTTGAGTTCTCTTACAACAACAGCTTCCACTCAAGCATTCAAATGGAAACCTATGAGGCTATATATGGGAAGCGATGTAGAACACTTACTTGTTGGGATGAAGCTGGTGAGAGAAAGCTTCTTGGGCCTAATCTTGTGCAAGAGATGAAAAAAAAGTTCCATGCCATCCAACAAAACATTAAGGCTGCTCAGAGTCGGAAAAAGAGCTATGCTGACAACCATCGAAGGTACTTGGAGTTTAATGTTGGTGAAAAATTCTTTCTTCAGAGTTCACCTTTTAAGAGAGTCATGAGGTTTGGGAAGAAAGGGAAGCTCATCCCTAGGTACATTGTCCCCTATGAAATCCTTGATCGTGTGGGAGTAGTGTCCTATCGGCTTGCACTTCCTCCAAATCTAGCCCAAGTTCATTATGTCTTCCACGTATCCCTTTTGAGGAATTACATTCTTGACCCTTCAAATGTACTAAATACAGAGGTGGTACAACTGGAACATGACCACTCTTATGAGGAGCAGCCAGTGGAGATCTTGGATTGTAGAGACAAGGCTCTGCGCAACAAGACTACCCACCTTGTTAAGGTGTTGTGGAGGAACCAAAAATGTAAAGAAGCCACATGGGAACCAGAGGAGTCCATGAGACCGAAGTACCCACACCTTTTCCCATCAGAGGATACGAGATAAAATTTCGAGGATGAAATTTATTAAGGGGGGAAGAATGTAATGACCCGAACATTTCAATTATATTTGTTCCCTAATTTTGTGTGTTATTTTATTTTATACGCAACAAAACTATATCCTTCAATTAATGAAGTGGTTATAATTAAAATGAGACCATTGGGTTTCGACTGTTATATGACTTTTGGTCAATATGACTTTTGGAAACTATAATCTTAACGTTGTGTTTTTATAAATACGGTTATCTTGGTTAATTAATACAGAAAGAAGATTGAATGGCCTCATCCAGTAGACTTGAGCCATTTGAAGCCCATCTGCCGGAGCTTGGGAAGGAGGAAGCATCACTGGGCTTTGCTTTGGACCAATCCCAATCTGAGCTTCAATGTATGAAGCTAGAATGGAATCGCCTAAGGGATAACTTCAAGCTGATATAAATCACCACTCAGACAATGTTGTCCGAGCCACCCCAAGGTTCTATCACCATAGCACACTTTACACTTAGGTCTTATACTGGTGAGGGGTTATGTAATGAGACCATAGCTGCTTTGTGTAATCCTTTTATATAAATAAAATTTTTATTTCTTCTTATGGTAAAATTTGTGAATTTCAAATATCTGGATAAATATAGAATGTGTATTATTGATAAATTTAGGAAAAAAAGATATTTTAAAATATTTTTGTATTCATTAAATAATTAATAATGTGAAATGATTTTTAAAAAATAGTATTCTATAGTTATGATCAGTGAGAAATTTAGAGTCTAATAAGATCAACTTGGTTTTTAGTGAATAGTAAAGTGGGAATAGTAACATACCCATATGAATAGTAATGAATAGTAATTTGACCAAAAAAATAGAAACTTCACCCATGAATGTATAAATATATTTTAGACATCTTAAAAGTGAAAAAACGATCATAGTTTAAGTTTTGGTATTTTTGTACGCCATAAATATTTTATTTACAATTTTATAATTAATTTAATAATTTCAAATGGAAATTTATTTTCATAAAATTTAATCATAAATTGTTACTTTATTGTCGTATGGGTATACAATATTTTTATGGGACCTTGATTACTTTTTTAAGGTGTTACAAAATGAGTTATAGTATTAAAGTTGTATTTTTAGAATAAATAATGATTTTATTTAAAAATTCAATTAAAATATTTCGAAAATTATTTTCATAAAATGGACTTTATTTCTGAATTCATAGGATTTATATTAGTTTAGGTTGAATTTTTGGGATTATTCTGAAACAATTGTATTATCAGTGAATAGTAAAAAATGCAGTTTTGAGTTTTGGGTGTTTAATGACATCATTAATGATGTAATAATGATGTAAGATTTCTGGTTGACTTATGAATATTGATATATGCTATGAGGTGTCCCAATTTTCCAATAACATGGGAAAATACCATGGGATATCCCATGGTTTTGCAAATACAACTGATGAGGTGTCCCTTGGAAATTAAAAATTTATTCACTCACTTTTCCTATAAATACCAATCCATTTCCCTCATTAATTTCATTCCAAAATCATCCTCAACGATGTTATGGTCTCCTTACCTCCCAAGGAGTCCTCCCAAGGTTCCCTCAAGCCTCCCATTGTCCCGACCTTCTATATTTCAAAGTTACTCTTCAAGGTAAGGGATCTTTTCACCCTCCTCTTTTAAATCATGAATTTCTTTATGTTGTGTCTTCTAGTTTCCATCTCTTTATGTTGAGGGTATGTTCTTATATGTTCTTATTACTACCCATTTCATCTCTAATTGTTGAGAGACCCTTTCCTCTCTCATCAATTTGTTTTCTAAATTTTTAATTGACGTCGTTAGGCTGCCAAATTTCTCGTAAAAGTAATTGCATCTTCTCTTTCCATTCAAGTTTTCTTTTCTTGTGGTATGTCATTCAAATATCCATACCATGTTCTTATCTCCATGATATTATGTATTTATATTTTAATATTATTTATTTATGAGTGGGTTACCCTTGTACCTTCTCTTTTTATTATTTTCTAAAACCATGTTATATAGTCATTATGCTGCAAAAATTTCATCTCAAAATTTATATCTCTTTCTCTCACGAAATTATCTTGTGTATTTATGGGAATACCCAGACCTATTTAGTTTCAATGGGTATTAATAAATATATAAAAAGGATATATTTTATTCTGGAATGGACATACATATAACCCTCACTCCCTTTCCCTGGGTTATAAATGATATAATGATCTTATTTTAAAGAAATTTTAAAACGTCACGATTTTGAAATGAAACCCATTTCTTTTATTCTATATGGGTTATTTATGAAATGTTCGATTATGATCTATGTGTATCACATGAAATTAAAGACATATTAAGGTTTCACCCAAATAGTGCTCCAATGCATTGGGTAAAGAATTAATCTCTAGAGATGACAAGTTTCACGATACCTTGGTGAATAAGCTTGGTAATTTTTATGACACCTCAGGGATAAAACTTGGTGATATGTTCATGAATGTATAAATGAAATGCTGTAACCACATATTAATGTTATTTTCCAAGTTATTTCATTTATGATATGCATATACTTACATTTCTCATGTCTTTATGTTGTTATTCAAGTTCTTAAACAAGTAAACGGATTCCCTTGTTTACCCTTACTAGGCCTTCTCCTCATCCTTTCCTTTGATGTATGTCTACAGGATATGAGATGTAGTAGTTGTACCTAGGATGAACTTATGATGAATCCTTAAAAGTGTATTAGAAAATGTTTTGTGTTGTTTTTTTATGTTTTATGTTCCTGATTTCCAAAACACTATACTTTAAAGATCCTCTCTTTGTAAAATGTAATGAAAAGTTATGTAATAAAAAGGCGGGATTCCATAGAACCCCTCAGTGGAGATTATTTATTTGAAAAAGTGGGAAGAATTGATTCACCTAAGTATATAGGCTTAGAATATACACCTCCTCCCAATGATTCTTCCATCTCATATGATGAAGAGGATTTGAAATATCCCCCTCCTATGTTTGAATAGGGTGTATACACCACCATTGATTTGATAACCTAAAAGAACCATGGTATGAAGGAGTATTTGAGTCCAATATTTATTAGTGAATCCATGTATGGCCTTCCTAAAATGGCATCTTGACGTGTTTTCCTTGAGCTATGATGAGAAGTCATGGCTAGACCATCAGGTCTTTGTTCACCACCTTGTCCTCCTAATAGGTCATCATGGGTTTAAGTAGACTCAAATAAAGATGAACCCCTCCCATAGTTCCATGGTCGAGGATGAAGTATAAAAGATTACCAAATCCAACATCATAACGGTGGTCCAATACCCAAGAATTATAGCCAATATTGACCCATTCAGGAAGAAGAATGGGAAGATCAGAGTTTGTATTGAATTCTAGGACCTCAACCTCCACTGTCCAAAGGATTATTTTACCATTCATGTGAAAATATGTTAATAAATGATATATTTGGATTATAGAACCTCTTATTTATCTATGAATACTCTAGATATAACCATATCTATATGTCCTATGTGGCTAAGGATTCCACCACCTTCAAGGTTCCCTTGGGGACCTTCTGCTATCAGGTGATTCCCTTCGACTTGAAAAATACAGGATTCACTTATCAGAAGGCCATGCACTACATATTCAATCTAATTATTTGTAAATAGATGTAATGATATAAATATTAATTCATGGTTAAATCCCACCAACATATAGACTATCTCAAGGATCTTGAGAAAGTGTTCAACTTTCTTCGCTCCAAAAACTTGAAGATAATCCCCTTGAAGTGTTCATTCAAGGTCACCTTTAGGAATTTTCTTAGCTTCATTGTATGGTATAGAGGCAGCGATATTGACATATATAAGATAAAATACATCAATAAAATGCCTCTCCTAAGAAACCTCCTAGAGTTTTGGGGTCTCTATGTAAACTTATCCAATATACATCAATTTATTGAAAATATGGCTTGGAAGTGTAATCCCTTCTCGATGCTCATGAAGAAAGGAATAGTTTACTAGTGGGATAGAGATTCTCACATCACATTCAAAGATATCTAGAAGTATATTCCAAAACCTATGGTTTTGATTCCACCCATATTAGGGTTCTGGTCCTCTACATAACCACCATGGAATAGTCCCTCAGCGCCCTTCTCACCAAAATGAAAAATGAGGGTAGATAAAATAGTTTATACTATCTCAGTCATTTGCTCCTTGACACGAAGACTCGATAATCACCTATCGAGAAGAGTTTCCTCGCATTGGCTTTCACTGTGTCTATATTGCATTAATATATATAGAATTATGATATATAACAGGTTTCTTTATTGGACTTGATGGATTATATTCTCAATCTCCCCATTTTCAAGGGATGGTTGGAACATTGGGAGTGATCCTCTAGATGTTTGACATCAGGTTCATTCCACAGAATGCTATCAAAGGGTGGGAATTAGAAGACATCCTAGTCACCTATATGTCCCCTAAATAATTACCCCTAGATTTTTATTTCCAAGATGTGGCTACCCTATCACTAGATTAGGATGCACCATTTTGATTTATTCATTTCACTGGTTCATCCCAAAGCCTGACTGATTGACGGATCGAAAACCCTAAACATAATAGAGTAGGCATGGGAATCTTCTTCATCAATATGAAATAGGTCTTCCTACCATACTTATTCCTATTGTCATATGGTTTACTGAATAATGATTCAGAGTATTAGGATCTCATTATTGGTCTTTAATTTTCCATGAAAATTAATTTCCTCTAATTTTATGTGATAGGAAACTCCAAGATAGTCATCAAACAGATCAATAGTGACTACATCATCAGAAAGTAAGATCATGTGCCCCTACTGGAGCTTGGTTGTCAGTTTATAGCCCAATTTCCTCCTCATCTAGAAGTGACTTGTGTCATTAGGTTATAGAATGGTTGATCATACACTTTGGAAATCCTGGCCGCATCTCTTATAGAGCCTGGCCTGGATGACCTGGTCTTTCATGTAGCAAAATGGAGGGTCATCACTCCTACCATTTCAGATTACGATGATAGGAAACAAGTGATACAACTAGAAACTAGTTATTTCATTCTAGGACCCTCATGTATCACTATAGTAGAGGAAATGACTGATTAGAAGAATCACTTCATTAAGTATATACAACATATCATCCTCCCTCCACACTAAGCAGAGTGTGAGGGAATCTTTTAGCATGTAGTACAGTTCACACTCTAGAGGGGGGATAACCTTTATCCAACCCCCTAAAGATGTGGGTTTTATGGAATTATCATCCAATACATAAATGGAGATGATATACCTTAGGTTATATAGGAATTCCATGTTGGGTCATGTGGAGCCCATCAGGAAAGATTCAATCTCACCCACCAGATCTGGAGGCTGGGCTACTTCTGTCCCACCATACTCTATGACAGCATCGAGTTCTCCAATATGTTCCATGCATGTTAGATCTATTCCAATTTTTTCACATCAACCATGATATATTCTCCACACTACAAGTTATTCTTGTGCCTTTTCTGTATGGGGACTCGACGCCATAGGGTCATACCCACCAGCGACACCTCACCAGTGTATATTCATTCTTACTACAATGTGCTTATTCTCCAAGTGTGTAGAATTTATTACCCTCAAGTAATTCAAATATTGGTCTGTGATTGAGTTTTTGAGCTCCCACATTATCCATAGATTTTATGTTCCCCATACTATTATCATAGAAAAATATTATAACTTTCGAGCTACCGAGATGAAGAAATTGTATGCCAAGTACAATATCTGGTCCAACTATACTTCCCTCTTCCATGAATAGGTGAATGGATAGATTAAGACATTTATAAAGACCTTATCTGACATCATGTAGAATATTTTTGGTCATAATAATAATTTTTTGCCAAAAAATAACCCCAATTCCCTATGGGCCTTTCAGACGATGACTCAAAATTCCATCCAGGTGACCTCGTACTCCCTGGTGTATGGAATAGAGCTAGTCCATCTAATCAATGTTCAATTTATATTTATATAAATAACTCTAAATTACCATAATATTCCATATATAATGGAAGAGGTTTTTCTTGATAAGTTGTAATACCTCATATAGAATAGGCTCTCAGCCTTGCAAGATCTACAAAGGCACCAGAACAAGATAGTTAGAGTTTTCAACAAGAAGGCTCTCCTCTCCTAATTCTTCTAGCGTGACATGGTACTAGCTCTTATAACTCCAATGATACATAGAATAAAGGCACCAAATTTGGATCCCAAGTGATAAGTACCTTACATCACTCAAAAATAATATTCTAATAGGGCATGTTCTTTGATCACCATGGATTGGAAGCGTATCACACATACTACGAGCACCAATTTTCTCAAGTTTTAATTCATGTGAGGATCCATAATGGTCTATGAAACATGACATTAAATTTTTTGTGGGGTTCCAGGAAGTATGACCTTAAACTATTTTCATGTGTCCATTCTTTATGACCTTAATCTAATCGTGGCCCTAGGGTCCAGATAGTACGATATTAAACTGATTTCAATTGGTCCAATAATTATGAACATAAAATATTTGAAAACCCATAGTCTATGTTGTGTGAGTTTTAACTACAAATCCTGACATCCTCAGTGCATGATTTTAAACTGTGATCTTACCCCATAAAAAACTGGGATGCCACTTAATGAGATATGATCTTGCCACATATAAAATCAGTACACCTATTAATGAGAGATGGTATTACCCCATATAAAACCAGGATGCCTCATAATGAGAGATTATCTTACCCCATATAAAATTGGGATGCCTCTTAATGAGAGATGATATTACCCCATATAAAACTAGGATTCCTCATACAATGAGTATATGATGATCTAAAAATTCATACCCCATATACAATCGGGATGCCTTATATGATAAATATGTGGTGGTAAAAAACCATACCACATATAAAATCAGCATGAGTCATATAGTATGAGACAAACAAAAATTAACATCTTTAGAAAATGACATTAAATGCTAGCCTTAACCAGTGTTATGGTGTCATAAGAAAGGTATGCCCCTATAAATCATTAGATGCCTTAATTCCCTCATAAAATAGGATCTCTCACACTTCTGGAATTTTTCTCCTACCACACCTCTTCCCAAAACTATATTGGTATTCATTCCAATTCTTTTGGGATTTTATGTGACACATACACTTCCTATCTTTGGTACCAACTACAAGTTTATCAACCCTTCATCCCCTTTTCCTCATTCACAGTCCAAGAATTATGACCCTAAACTATGTTCCATTTGTTTAGATATATTTGTGTTGTACGTGGGTCTTAATTCAATCCTTTAAATTCAGGTTCTACATATTTTATTCCATGAAAATTTTCTAAAAAAATTCCCCTAGTCTAGGAGTCGTAGATTTAAACATTTCCCTAGTCTAGTATATATAAAACTAAACTATGTGAAACTTGATTTAGGATCACTTCATGTTGTGTGGGAACTCCTTGTATCATTTAATGTTAGGTTTAGAATTTTACACTATATGTACATCCTCAAAGCACATCCCCATGGTCTAAGCATTATGATCCTAAACTATGTGCATTCACCCCTAATTATCATGGTTTTCTTCATCCCTAGTGCTTCAAAAATCCTATGACTCCATAATTTTTAAAACTATGTATGGATTTATTTGTTTCATAATAGGATATGTAGTGATTCCTATACTTTTTGTCTCCCCAATCCCAGCTGCATATTCACTAAAAACCCCCTATTACTGATGGTTCTATCACCAAAAAATAACCCTCATGGGCCACATTTTTAGGTATAATCCCAATTCATATACATTGACTTTTTATTGGGAAGATATTCCCTCATATCCTGATATGTGGAAGAAAATAATGAGAAGTTCAATGCATAATACCTACATGCCAAGTCCTCAGCACAAGACTTGAAACTATGATCTTAACCCATATAAATTCAAGATTCCTCTTAATGAGAGATTATTATACCCTTTATTAATCTAGGATTCCCCAAATTAAAAATATGGGAATACAAGACACAAATTTCCTTATCACACGATGTTAAAATGTAGCCTTACTCCGTATAAGTTTGATATGACTCATATCCTAATATGGGAAGATTCAATATCCTCAATCAAGAGGGTAGACCCTTCTAGTGTCAATCTCTTAACATGTCACTTCCCAGAACTATGTGTGGATTGATTCTCATCCTTATGGGATACATAGAGACACTTAGATATTTTATCTTGGTCCCAACCCTCTTATGGACTCATTTTAGAGTTTTCTCTTCCCTAGTAGCATGGGGTCAACCAAAGGTAACATCTGCTTCATTTTGTGTGGAAAACGGTCCCTTTTCCCTCCTTCCACATTTGGCCATCACTGTTTCATGACAAAAAATCCCATTTTGGACACCTTTCCCCCTTCTAGTCAATTAAATGTGATCTTAAACTAGAAAATGCCTCTATAGTTTGAGCATCAGGAATTTAAACAAGTAGTATCCCTAGTCTAAGTTGTACAAATTTAAATTTCCAAGACCAACATCCTTAGTAAAGATGATAAACCGCAACCTTACCCTATGAAATGAGTGAAGTATTCCATATTTGATAAGTATGAAATGATTCTAAATAAAATTCCATGTATGAAATAGGGTTGACTTCGATTATGTGTATGAGATGAACCACACATTACCCCATATAAAATTGGGATACCTCCTAATATGAGATGGCTTGATATCCTCACCATAGAGGATATCACTCCACTAACCTTAGTATCCAACCGCAAAATTTATCATAACTACATGCAGCTTGATAACTATTCTCATGGGATATGTAGTGATTCCCAGATATTTCATCTCAGTCCCAACCCTACCATCGACTCAGCCATGGGTCTTTCCCCTCAGGGATAGGCTTGACTCTTGTGAACCTGAACATTCATTTGTGTGATTTATGATTTCTCCAAATTGGATAATTTTAATCCTCTTAATCTAAAAAAGGCACCCTAATAGGATATTCTCGTGCCAAACTATCTTACCTACCACCTTGGGCTCACACCATGAAGGATCTTTAGAAATAATAGTAGATCCCATGTTTTGAACTCATTTAGTGGCTGATCCCACCTTTGTTTACTCCATCCTTAACCCATGAGGGTATAAAACCTATGTTTCAAACATGGTTAACCATATTTTCTAATCTATCAATTAGTACCATTTCATTATCCAAGTCTATATGGTCATGGTTAACCTTAAGGTATTTTTGGTTACCTTCACCCCTCATTGTGTTCTCCCCTATAAATAATAAAACATTGTACCAGTCCTTGTTTCTCGTTCCGAGGATGGATCACATGGTCTAAAGAGTTAATATGGGGTTTTAATCAAGAAAGTTTGAGACACATGAGGTTCCATTGGTATGAACTATATGAATTTAATCTAGGATTTAAATTCTAAGAATCATGACTCTAAAATGTGTGAAAGTCATCCTATGAATGTGTTGTGTGGTGTTGAGCCTCCTTAGACCTCAATTCAAATTGGGTTTGTTGCTCCTTCACACAAAACATTTCAACTTGGGATAATCATTCGTGGTGAAAGAATAGTGACCTTAAATTGTCTGAAAGCTGTCTCATTGATATTTTTACATCATTGGGGGGCCTTATATCCCCACCTTTCATGTTAGGATACCTTATTTTAATGTTTCTCATGTTCCTTTGAGGCATGGAACGCTGCAATCCAAGATTTATGACCTTAAAATAAATTATATGGTGTAAGAATCCTGATCTTAAACTATGTGAGAGTTGTCTTAGGGATATTTTTTACAGTGTTAGGTGGCCTCTTAGGCCCCTCCTCAGACATTATGTAACCTTTTAAATTCCATGAACATTCCTTTGAGACACAAAACCATATGGTCCAAGCATTATAGAATGAAAATATTTCCCTTTGGTCTAATATCAATGACTATAAACTAGAGGCCCCACGTATAAGTGTCATGACCATTCACTATTTGAAACCTACCCCTTATGTTTCATATGATAGAGGGACTCCCTTTTACCTCCTTTCACATCAGGTTAATACACTTTAATGTTTCTCCAAACACTTTAGGGTTCCCATGTTCCAAACTCTATGATCTTAAATAAGGAGTCCAAGTCCAAGAATCATGACTTTAAATAGTGTGTGATCCCCCCTAGGAATGTGTTGTGAAGCATTAGGCCTTCTTGGACCTCAATTCAAGTCAGGTTGTCACTCTACTATGTAACACATGTCCTTTTAGGGTATTCATTCCATTGGTCCAAACCCTATGACCTTAAACTAAGATCTCATGGCCCAATCTCTTCACCCTTAAACTAAATAGCCAAGTCCATGCATCAGGACATTAAATTGTGTGTCATTCCTCTTAAGAATGTGTCATGTGACATTGGGTCCCTTGGACCTCCTTTATCGTTGGGTTTTTACTTAACCATGATAAAAATATACTCTAAGGAAACTCACCATATGGTCCAAAATCTATGACTTTAAACTAAGATTCATGGCCCAAGAATCATGACCTTAAATAGTGTATGAAACACCCAATATTCCTTCTCTTCATGTAGGGTATTCTAAGATTCATTCACTTTATAGCCCCCTTTAGGGAGTACCCCTATCATGCTACCATCTCATGCCTCCCTCCACTTAGATAAGTAGGCACCATTCATGTCATTTCACATTCACTAATCACATGATGTTAAACTACATGACTCATCATCCTCATCGTATGACATTAAACTATGTGTCTATCATCCCTATTTCACAATGTAAAATTGTAGAGCATCTTAGGACCTCTCTTGAGAAGACCATTCCTCTTATTTTGGTAACCTACCGCATCATTAATATTCATTGACCATCTCTCATCATCCAAGATGAAACTCCCCTGGGAAGATGAGTTTGACATTTTTTTCATACTGATATTCCTACCCAATGTTACCAAACCCCCAATGGTGTAATTCAAGGAGGGTTGAAATCAATTATAACATTTCATCACTCTATATCCACACTTCTTGTGTCCCTTTATTTGGATCCTCATCCTTCTCTATATCCAAACAGGCCCCCCTAATGGTAATGGTGCTGGGAAAAATTGGCTCACCTACCATCTTGGGTACACACCGTAGAAGAATTTAGATGACCTTTTGAGATAGGTACCATGTTTTTAACATGGTAATAGGTCTAACCTCAATATTTTTTCCTCCATTGTTGGAAAAATAATAATTTAGTCTGTGTTTTGAATATGTTCAGTAGTTATCTACCATCATCATGCCACTCCCCTTGTATTTTGGATATCAGGTGTCATGATTCACACCCTATATTCCCCTCTTTCAGGTAGAATTCAATGTCCCTAATGTTACCCCATTTGTGAGCTAGCACACATTGGAAAAGAAATTCAGCTGTTCAGAGAGCCTCATTCTCTATCCATAGACTCTCTCATCTAAAAACTCTCAGTGGCCATTTAGAAAATTCAAACCTCAAGTTCTCAAGTATTTTATGACACTCTCATATAAATATGTGATCATGTGATCATACCTTTTTTATCACACTGATCATGACTCACACGATCTTAGGTATTTTTCATTGGTTGTCCCACAAGTATATTTAAATTTTGATAATGAAAGGTTCCAAAAGATATATGTCCATTCATTTTATATAGTTTTAAACAAATAAATATGTTAATAATTGGTGAGGGTCATCCATAAATTGGAGCCTCTCTTAAGTCCTGACAAAAAATCTACTTTGACTCCATCCAGATGATTGGGTGATAGAGTATTGTTGACCTCTAGTTCATCGATTCAAGGAATTGTTTCACCCTTCTTGGCTCTTCTTTCTCTTCCTCGACAATTGGATGAAGCTCCTCAACGCAGATCTACACCCAATATTTATTATCTTGATACTAATATATATAAGATATCACCACCTTCACTTGATCCTTGGCCACCTCTAACTTAGCCTTAAATTAGATGATGAACTCTTTTGGCACATTAAAAAAGTCTGAATTATCATTCACATGATCCTATAGACGTTGAATTTCTTGATCAACCTCCTGGAGCTTCTGGGTGCTATAATATTTCTCCTTATTCCAGGTGATGTACAAATGTTGTCACTCTACATGCACCCACTCAGTAAGGTGTCCATGAACCATTACATGGAGACAGTGATTATACACCCCTACAGTGATAATTTTCCATATCCAATGGAAAAGAGACCCCATTCAACTCACTATGTATGGATCTGGGGTGTGGGTGATGTAATGATGCATGATCTTCTACACCATGAACCATAAAATTTAGTTTTCTTCAGCAATGTTGGAGTTGGAGTCTTCTAGCTCCTCAAGTGGTGCGGGATCACATTCTAGGAATGCATCAAGGACTGTAGCAATAAGGTCCTCCTCTGGGATCCTCTCAGTGGGTTGAGGCTCCATGTCAAGAGTCATGCTTTATTTTTCTGACCCTTCATCTGTAGCACTACCTTTTTTATCCTCGAGCTCCACCCCAATAGTGACATGGAATGTGACCATATTAGGCTTCCCTCTTACGACCAAGGCTAGGGAATATTTAATGACTAGAACCTCTAAAGATGGATAAGTCATCATAGAAGGTTCCTCGTACCCCTCAAACATAGCCAATTGTTGGGTGAGGACCCTCTCAAGCACTATTGGAAACAATATAATGTTATCCATTTTGATCAATGATTATGAGTTTGACAAACATAACTCATTCAAGAGGAGAAAGACAAACAAAGGGTGATTGTTTGGGTGAAGCTTGACCTCAGAAATTCGATACGGAGTTCCACTATAAGAGACCCCTCAACACCATTTGACACTTCAATGGATGTAAATGGACCCCCCAAAATTGTTTGTGTGGAGCTATATGATAAAAAATATACACATTAAAGAAAAGAGTCGTGATTGTTTAAAAAGGTATAGGTGGATTAAGATTAATCCTTACCTTGATGTAGAGGGATATTGATGATGATCCACTCCATGTGACCTTATTTTTTAGTAGTGGATGCCACCATTGGGATGGAAGAATGTGGTCCCCCCATAAATGACCAGGAGGAACGGAGGTTCTGAAACATGCAATTCAACCATGTTTATGGCCCCACTAATTTCAAAAACCTCAGGAAAAGTTTTAGAAGAATTATCTCCAGCACCTAATGGAGTACCCTCTTCCCCTCCAATAGAGGCCCATTTTCCATTTTTTTCTTTCATAGACAAGACAAATTCTAGTAAATGCCTCTGAAAAAAGAGGGTAGGGACTGTAATAGACAAGAATTTTAACAAGATTACCTAGTGAATTTTAACCAGGTCAAAATAATTTGAAGTAGTGATCTTGAATCTCTCCTAGGGACTCTCCTATTTATCTCCCAATCCCTAGTATTCTCCATCACTAGATTACTGAATGATATAATTGATTGATGCCTTGTCATTTGATTCCTTGGAAGATGGCATTTCCTCATGGGCGGGTTCTCCACTAAACATCACCTACACCAGGTTAGGGGAAGCTCAGGTGTCCCACACTGGCGAAAAAAGGAATCTATGGCCACCAGGAAATAAAAACTCCATAAAAAGTTCCCCTTTTAATTAATATAGACATTCCTCACCTCCAAAATCTTGATCCCTTCTCAGTTTAGCATCCTCCACAGCTACTTCGCTAAAATGTTCATCCTCATCATTCCCTAGGCTTCCAAATGCATGGGGAACATGAAATTAGTGGTTTAATATGAAATATACCATAAATTCTTTCTTGGGTACTCCCTAGCTCTACTGTTTCCAAACTAAGATCCCCCTACCTACTCCCATGTACTCTTTTTTGGAAGTTCCTATCCTCCATGAGGTAGGGGTGCAATAGTTCCTTGCACCGCCCTTGCTGAAGCTCTAGCTTGAGATGCCAATGATTCTTGACTTACCCCCTTTAAGAGTATCCTTATTTCCATCTTGCTACTCTGACACCTCAATCATTGTAATGATCACCCATGTGTGTCGATGCAATATCATGCTCAGGTATGTTGCTACCCAGTTTCCAATATAATACTATTAGAGTCCGATTTGGAAATTCATCAATGGTAGTATAATATTATTCCCTAAATTCTGACCTATGAATATCCACCACAACATATGAAGACACATGGATTCCTCTCTTCATGGATCCCCAATGTAGACTATATCCATTGGTTACTAGATACATCCAAACTATCATTCAAACCAAGACTAAGTGTGGGGATCAAATTAGGTGTTCCCATCAATTATAGAAACCAACACTCTATCTTGTAAGGTCTGCAGGTATTCACTCTAATCCATTTTACACAATATTTTTTCCTCCACCATGCCAATTGGGGTTGATAAAGGGTGGAAGTTGAATTTCACATAGTTTCTGATTCTAATCGTAACCCTAGTCTCTTTTAGCACCACTGGCCATACCTGGATGCTGTTGAGTATTGGGGTCCACTAACTAGCATTGAGAGGTTTTATGGTGTTTGTAAACACATAGCCTTTGAATTGGACTAAAATATATCCATTTAGAAAGTATAATGGGACAAAAATCCTCTTGGGATTTTCCTCCCCCACCACATGGCCCGACTAGATATAGATACTAGCTAGTAGTGGTACCCCAAGATTCAGCCTGTTATCAGATGCCATGATCATAACCATCACAAGATTCCCTAGGAGAAGTCCCATGCGTGCGTCTCTATCCATAAGTATCCATACACTAAGGAATGTGACTAGGAATATAGTGTAGAAGACTAATGGCTTTGAGTTTTATACCATTCTATATCCACACTGCTCATACTTTACCTCCTATCGTATAGTGACTCGCACTTTACAAACATTAACATTATATAACTTTTGTATAATACTTAAACATTATACAAATAGACATAATAAGATTGTACTAGTCTAGTGCCTTTGGAAACATGGAATACATAAACACTGATACATAAGTGAGCTACATTATCTCCCACTCAGTTCTTCTTGACTAGCACCCTTCTTAGACACCTCAAACATAATACATATCTTTAAATCTTGTGGAAGAAAACAAAAAAGGGGTGAGATAAAATGCTCAGTACGGGTAAGAAAGGTAGACATATAAGCATAATCATGAGAATATGGGTATGAGAACATGTTCATGAAGATAGAAGATCATACCCTGCATATCAAAGTTCATGGAATAAATATTGGAAGTTCATAAAACATGAATCATAATGAAATTAAGAAAATAAGACATGAAATCATAACATATGAATAATACATAGAATTTTGGAAACACTTAAGTATATAATGATTTCCATAGTATCCAAGGCATCACTTCCAAGACCATATTAGTAGACAAAGCCCTTTACTGAACCAGGTGAACCCTCTTTCCTTCCGTGTATTACTGAACTGAGTAAACCCTTATTCTAGCCCTATATTACTGAATCGAGTAAACCCTCATTATATCCATGTATTACTGAACTGATTAAACCCTTGTTCCATCCATGTCTATCTCATGAGATATAAATATTTACCTAATTTATTGGAGGGAGATAGAGGTCTCACCCATCACATAATGAAATCATACATACATGTTCCACAAGATCATAAATAAACATATCATAACCCTTGAGATTAAATGGTTATCATAAACATGTAAAGATATCATAACCTGTGGAAATAGAGAGGTTTCATAAAATTTTCATCATAAGCATAACCCATGAAAATAAGCAGGTTTTAAAATCATATAACCCGTGAAAAGAAGCGGGTTTCAAAATCATATAACTCGTGAAAGAGATACAGGTTTCATAAATATCATTCCATAAAAACATAATTCATTCAGAGAAAGAATATGAATGTAAACATTGAATAAATTCCCCATAAAGTCATGAGTAATACCAATGTATTTTATCTCAGATGGGAAATAATTTTAAAAAATCTTTTAAAAACACTTCGTGAGTAAAATATCACTTCTTCTTTGAAAAAAATGCTTTTTTTACAAAACACATTTTGAAAACATTTTTATTTGAAAATATACTTGAAAACTTACAATGGAAGCTTTAAAAAATAAAACAATTTTAAAATCCATTTTTCCTTGACAATTATCTTCAAGGATCTTTTGAAAACATGGTTTTTGAATACAATAAAATTCCAACTGAAGAGAGAGGTGGTCATATTTTACTAAAAAATTATATTAAGTACAAAATATTGGGAAAATGGTACTAAAAATGAGGATATATTGAATAAATAGTGGATATAGAAACTCATGCACATTATTGAAAGATGGATCAAAATATTTCATCAAAGGAAGTATAAACATAAACAATCTTGAAAAAAACAAGGTGATTGTCTCAATAAACTCTTATAACTTGGTGGCTTGGGGTCATACTATCCATGAAAGAAAATAAAATTAAATTAAGCTTAATATATCATGAAAATAACCATGTTCATGATATAACATGTAAAATTAAGTATATAAACCTTGAAGAAGAGTTTAGGTGCATAACAAACCATGAGTCTCAAAAAAGGCAAATTCAGACAAAATTGTTTTACTGATTTGGTAATTTTTTAAAGTTAAAACCCATGAAAGAAGGATTATATAATGGATATGTGAATATAAATAAATTTAATTACATTATACATAGAATAAAATCATTATTAGTACATACACCACACAAAAGGAAAGAGTTGCGAACATAGCTTGTATCTCACAGAAATTAAAAGAGAGATGAAATTCCCCTTACCTTTTGTCTTGACTCTCTCCATACTCATACAAGATTCCTATATAATAAATATAAGTATACTATACATATTTTATAGAATAATATTCTTATATATATTACCATATATTCTTTTATTATGACTTTATATTATAATCTTGTTAACTATCCTATGTTAAGGCTTCACTTCGGGTAATATTCTCTTTGTTCTTCACATGTGTCTTAATTTGTTATATCGATGATCATTATACTTATATCATGATTAAAAAATGTATAACATGATATATATATCATGTATATATAGTATATTTATATTATAATAATCTATAGCACAATGATGTATGTAATGGAATACACCATTCATGGAGATGGTAAGCTATACGTACGCATGAACGTTGTTTTCCGTTTTTATTTCTATATTGAAAGAAAGTATGTAAATGGAATATGTGTGTGTGTGTCATTATTACAGTATTATTAATACGTAATATATATCATATAATTTCATTTAACTTATTCTTAATACATTCTATGTGGTGTGTGAATGAATCACATCGCTTTAAGGGGGTGGTAGTCCACACTTCCTCAAATGAGATTATCATATTAACACCAAATTGAAGGTAAAAAAATATATGTGTTGTAAAAGGAATAAATAAGCTTAAATACATATTAAATATAATATATTACATATATAAATATATTTTCCAACATAATGGCCACCATGATTTTTGGTAAAGGAGAAATGAACAATCATCGTTTCGTGAGGCAGTAGTTCACCGTACACAAAAAGAATATGTTTACCATCCATTAGATAGAGGTGTATGTAATTTTAGGTAATATAATTTTCATAAAAACATCATAGTATATGTAGGATACTGGTGTTTTAACACAATAATGGAATAAAGAGAGTGGAGGGGTGTATAAGGAAAATAAATAAAATGAGTTTGAGAGAAGACGTTACCTCTTAATCGGCTAAATCTTTTTGGTTTATGCCAGAAGGCTTCCTTGAGAACATTTATTCCAAAAGGGAGGATTCAAGGTCAAATGGAGGATTGTTTTAGGCTAATTGGTAATATATTTGATGAAATTAAATGGTTTTAGAGGTTTGAGTAATGGGTAGAGGTGGTGGCCTTTTATAGGGAAGGAAAAGGATTCATTTGGAATTTCTAGAAATAAGTTAGGTGTGAACATGTTATTACTTACAAAAAGTCTTACCAAATCAACCAAACTCAACAATGTAATGTTTATAGTCAAAATATAGACATAAAAGTGGTTTTGGACAGGTGTTTAGATCATTTAGGACCTTAATTTTAAGGTTTGATCCCTAATTAAGCTTAATTTGACCTTAACGGCTCTGAATAATTTTAATCACTTTTACTAATAATTTTGGTAAAAAATTAACATGGTATTATTAGAATATACATATTATACTGAATAAAATATTTTATTTTTTATTTTTTAAATTCACTTCACATAAGTGACAAAATTAAGATTAGTGTTAATCCCACAGACATGATGAAATAATGGGGTTTTAAAGTAGGAAAAAGATCTAAAGTAAGTTAAGATTTTATATTAATTTTCAAAATAAAATTGATTATAATGAATTAAATTTTATTAATATAGGTAATATTTATCAAATTTGACCTTAAAACATATTTATAATATCATTTATTATTAATAATTAATTATAGAAAAGGAAATTTTTAACTAAAAAACGGAATTTTCACTATTCATCAAAAAATGAAGTTTTTCAAAAAAATAACAAAAATTAACCCTAATATAATTTCAACATTCTGAATTCAAAAATTAATTTTATTTTATAAAATTCAATTTCTAAATTTTTCTAAAATTACATTCATTGTTAGAATAAGTTTATTTGAGAAAATGACTTTTTTAATCATAAAAAGGACTTTACCAAAAAATCATATCTTTTATTATAAATATGTTTTATTTATATAAAACAATTATAAACAATTTTTGAAAAGTAATTATTACAATTCATATTACTAATTTTAACGGATAGGTTATAATTATCTTATTTCAATAATTAAAACAAAAAAATGAGAGTCGTTTTGCAGAAACTCAGTGTTGCATGTATCATACTCCAAATCAGTGTTTCTTGTAACATACACCAAGTCGGTGTTGCATGTGAAATGAATATTTTACATAGTGCATTGAAAGATATAAATGAAAAAAATTAAGTTATTCCAAAAAAAAGGTCTGTAAAAACTCCGGGTGTAACATTCTACCCCCCTTAAAATGAATTTCACCCTCGAAATTCGTCACTCGGGTAAAGAAAAATGTGGATAATTTTGATTCATCATATCCTAAAGTACCCAAGTATATTCCTCTAACATGTTATTTCTCCAATAAACTTTTACTAGGTAGGTGGTCTTGTTTCATAGAACATTCCTCGATCAGTCCAGAATTTCAACCTGTTTCTCCTCATTAGAAAGATCCAACTCCAGTGGTATGGCCAATGAGTTTAGTACATGTGAAGAGTCATGTATGTATTTCCTCAGGATAAATGCATGGAACACATCATGAACTTGAGATATATTTCGAGGAAGTTCCATGTGATAGGCTACCATCCTGATACAGTCAAGAATCTCAAAGGGACCAATATACCTAGGGTATAGATTCCATTTCTTCCTGAATCTCATAACCTTATTCTAGGGTGAGATTCATAGAAACATATTTTAATGAAATTATAACTCTAGATCATATTGACGGTAATATTCATAGATTTTCTACCAAATTTGAGATAACTTGATATGATGTTGAATGGTTCTACCCTTCTCAACCATTTCCTTAGTGACCTTATGTCCCAATAACTTTCTTTCTCCAACCTCATACCAACATGTTGGATCTCTACATTTCTTCCCATATAAGGCTTTATACGATGCCATCTAAATTCTTGAGTGAAAGCTATTATTGAAAGAAAACTAAACTAGCGTAAGGTGATGATCACAACCACCTTTGAAATCCAGAGAACAAGATATCAACATATCCTCTAGGGTTTTAATTGTTCTTTCAGACTGTCCATCTTTTCATGGATGATAAGTCATGCTGAAACTCAATTTTGTATCAAGTTCTTTATAAAAACTTTTCCATAACATTGAGGTAAAACTTTGATCCCGATTTGAAACAATAAAATGTGGTACTACATGAAACCTTACCACCTCCTTAATGTACATTCTAGAAGGTGATCAAGAGAGAAATATTCTCTGCTAGCAATGAAGTGTGATGACTTATTAAGGAGATCAACTACCACCCTTATATAATTGAACCCTTTATAGGTTTTGGGTAGTCTAACAACAAAATCCATAGTGATGTTCTCCCATTTACATTCTAGTATGGGTAATGGATGAAACATCCCTTAGACTTTTACCTTTTAGCCTTAACTTACTGGGATACCAAACAATCAGATAAAAACTCTGCAATATCTCTCTTCATGACATCCCACCAGAAGTATTCTTTAAATTCCCTATACATCTTCATACTTCCATAATGAATAGAGAATGAAGAACTATGAGCTTCCTATAATAACTCATAATTTAAATTTGGCATGTAAGGAACACATACATTGTTCCTGAACCTTATCGTTCCATCTTGATCAAGGATAAACCCAGGAACATTTCTGACCTTCTTTTGCAGCTCTTCATCTTCCTTCTGCACCTCCTTAATTTTCACTTTGATAGATGGTTGAACATTCAATTGAGAAAGATAACATTTCCCCCTTCCTTTCGGATTTCTAGATCCATCCTTTTAAAATTAAGAAATATTAGATCTTTTGTGATCCTAATCATAGATAAGCTAGCATGATCTTTTCAACTCAAAGTATCATCCACCTTGTTCTCTTTCCTAGGGTGGTAATGTATTTAGTAGTCACAATCCTTTATCAAATCTAACCATCTTCTCTAGTGCATGTTCAACTCCTTCTGTGGGAATATATAATTCAGAATTTTATAATCAGTATATATATCACACTTTTCCCCATAAAGAAAATGTCTACATATCTTTAATGCAAAAATTACCACTGCTAACTCCAAATCATGAGTTGGGTAATTCTACTCATGAATCTTCAACTATCATGAGGAATAGGCTATAACCACATTATTTTTCATAATAGAACATCCTAATACTTTATTCTATGTAATACTATAGATTACAAACCCTTTTCCACTACAAGGTAGTGTAATCAGAGGTGCACTACTTAACTTGTTCAGAGGGTTATGTATTCATGATAAATTCTCCACAAAACATTTATAATATCAACCTAAACTGAGAAAACTATGTATCCCAGTAAATGTGGGTGGCCTAGACTAGCTTTCAATAGCCTCCATCTTTTATGGATCTACTTCTATACCATCTCTCGAGATTATGTGACCCAAAAATGAAACTTTTGCAGCCAAAATTTACACTTTGTAAATTTTTCATACAACTTCTCCTTCCTTAGGGTATTCATTACAATTCTCAAGTGATATTAATACTCTTACTTTCTCTTTTAATAGATAATAATATAATCTATAAATACTACCACAAACTATTCGGGGTAATCTATAAAGACTCTATTCATTAAATCCATGAAGATAGCATGGGCATTAGTAAGACCAAAAGTAATCACTATATATTCATAGTGACCATACATTATATGGAATAACATCTTGGGTATATCCTCCTTATTGTCCATAAATTTATGATATCTATAATTAAGGTCATTCTTGGAAAATTATCGAACTCTGTGCAATTGGTCAAACAAGTCATCATTACGGAGAAGAGGATACTTTTTCTTGATTGTGATCTTGTTAAAAACCCTATAATAAATGTAGAGTCACATTGATCCATATTTATTTTTCAAAAATGAACTGGTGAACCACAATGTGACACACTTGGCTGAATGAATCCCTTATCAAGGTTTTCATGGTGTTGCTTCTTTAATTCCTACAACTCAATCAAGGTCATTCTATAAGGAGTCTTTGAAATTGGTGTGGAACCATGTATAAGTTCTATCAAGAACTCAACTTCACGTTTTTGTGGATGACTAGGACACTCTTCTGAAAATACATCCACAAAATCCCAAAAAATATTCATATCCTCGATTTCGATCTTCTCCCCAACCATTTGAGATAAACAACCCTTTTGAATGGAAATTAAGACCCATAAACTCGATGTAATCTCCATAGTATTTTTAGATTTATCATCACATTGATGGATGATCATAGTAGGGTTTGAAATATCAAATATAACTTCCCTTCCTTAATAATAAATTTGGTATTTATGCAGATAAATCCAATCTATTCCTAGGATGACATCAAATATGACCAAAGGAAGAATGACAAGATTTTCAGGAAGCACATTCCCTCAAACTTCTACGAGAGAGGAATCATAGACTTGAGATTAAATCATCATAACATTAATGGTTTTCACTACTAATTTAACCACTAATTATTTTGGAGGAATATTAACACCCTTAAAAAATTATTTAGATACAAAAAAGTGGGTAGATCCATAATCATATATGACATTAGTAGTTCTAGAGTGGATTGTTAGTGTACCTTTCATGATGTCTTTATCTCACCACTCATCAAAAATAGAAATTTCATGAAATTTCCCCTTATCCCTTGGATTAGGAGGTTGATAAATTAGATCATTATCATCAACCCTTAGGTTTGGGAAATGGAATGAAAAATTCCCATTCTCCTTACACTTGTAGCACTGAACTATGGGCTGTGCATTTTTTTAATCTTTTTATCCATTATCAATTTGAGAAAACTACTTATCATCACCTCAGCAATAAATTTCCCAATGAAATTCCCTTCCATACCTAAAACATTTATTATACACCCTAAGGCAATTTCCTTCGTGCTTTTTTCCACACTTAGATCATAAAGAAAATTTCGACTTCTTTTCTCCATGGTTTTTAGATTTTCCTTCCATCTTACTCTTCTTGTAAAATCCATGAGATTGATACATGAATCTGACCTCCATTTCAACCTAGATTACACAATGCACAATATCTTCATATCTAATAAATTCTCTTTTGTCTAATGCCCTTATGAGAATTGGATTTAATCCACCAAACAACCTTTAAACTTTACTTGTAGGTTGGATGATAATTCCTAAAGTGTACCTTACAAGTCTCATGAAATTAGCCATGTAGGTACCAATAGAATCATCATCTATTTTCTTTAACTCAAGAAACTCTTTCTCTTTCTTGGTATGAAGAATTTTAGGAAAGTAATTATCGAAAAATAAGTTATTGAACTCATCCCAAACCATGGATTCAATCTCATCATGTTGCCTCATATTATTGATTAGAGTCCACCACTAATCTGCTTTACCTTCTAAGTGGTAAACATCCAGTATGAATTTCTCATGCTTCATACACTAAATAATAGAGAATATCTTTTTAATGGTAATAATCTATTATTTAGAAACAAGTGGATCAGGAGACCATCTGAAATAAGGTGGACGTTGCCTCATGAAAGACTCAATAGAATTTTTTTTCCTCTTTTGATCATTTGGAAGTCCACCATGATTCATATCTTGAAAAGTTGTGTAAGCATAGTAACGATGTTTTTAATTCAAGATCCAATAACATTCGGTTGCTTAGGAAGACAATCATTTCATTATCCATCTCAATATCCATTAACGAGATACCTTTAGGTTTCGACCATTGACTAAAACAAAAAGCATATAGTAAGAAATAGTTATCATAATGAGGAACAACATAATCATGAAAAAACACTTGTAGGATGTCTACCATGTGACACCTTGTATAATATATGACACCTTAGGTTTATCCGAGGTTATTCATAGTAAACTTAGTATTAAATCCTTTATAATTTTTCATGAAGAGTTTGTGAATTCCCAAGGCATATCACACGAGAGTGTCAAACTAGGTGTGTAGAGAGGCCTATTGTCATGTACCATATTACCCTGAGTCAAGTTCGAAACATCTTGTCATATTTTTTACCCATAAGTACATATATTCCAGAGCCATGTCCAATTATAGTATCCACACAGGGATGTATTCCTAGGAAACCACTCACTCTATCCTTCACCAAAATTCCCGGACATTTTTCTGTACTTTAAACTTATCCTTAGACATTTACTTAGCATTATCATTGGGTTTTTATCATCCTAGTTTAATAAGGTTAACTAAAATTTTTCTTTGATACCAACTATAGTGATACACACTTTACAAACAATAAAATTACATAAATTTTTCAGAATACTTAAACATTATGAAAATAAATTCAATAATACCATACTAGTCTAGTGCCTTTAGAAACATGGAATACATAAACACTAATACATAAGTGTGATATTTTATCTCTCACTATGTTCTTCTTGACTAGAACCCTTCTTAGACCCCTCAAACATAATACATATCTTCGAAATTTAGGGAAGGAAACCTAAAAATAGGTGAACTCAAATTCTCAGTAAGGTAAACATGGGATAAATATAATCATAATCATGAGCGTAAGGGTATGAGAATAATATTATGAAGACAAAATATCATACCCTATATATCAAAGATCATGACATAAAGATTGATAGTTCATAAGACATGAATCATAATTAAATAAAGTTAATAGGCCATGAAAGCATAACATAAGAATAACAAATGGAATTTTGGAAACACATAAGCAAATAATGTTTTGTATAGTATCCAAGGAATCAATACCAAGACCATATTATTGGAAAAAGTTTTTTACTGAACCGGGTGAACCCCCATTCCATCCATGTATTACTGAATTAAGTAAAATCTCATTCTAGCCCTGTATTACTGAACCAAGTAAACCCTCATACCAACCCTTTATTACTGAACCGATTAAACCCTCATTCCATCCATGTCTATGTCATGATATAGAAATCTTTACCCAATGCATTGGAGGGGGATATAGGTCCCACCTATCACATAATGAAATCATATATACATGTTCCACAAGATTATAAATAAACATATCATAACCCATGAAATTAAATGGGTACCATAAATATGTAAACATATCATAACCATTGGAAAGATATAGGTTTCATAATAATTTCATTATAATCATAACTCGTAAAAATAACCGGGTCTCAAAATCATATAACTCATTAAATGCAGCGGGTTTTAAAAGCATATAACCCGTGAAAGAGATACAGGTTTCATAAACATAATCCTATCAAAACATAATCCATTCAGAGAAATAATATGACTAGAATCATGTAATAATTTCCTTATAAAGGAATTATTAACACCAATGGATTTTATCTTATATGAGAAATAATTTTGAAATATCTTTTAAAAACACTTCTTGATTAAAATATCATTTCTTCTTTGAAAAAATGCTTTCTATTACATAACTCCATTTGAAACCATTTTTCATTGAAAATAGCTTTGAAAACTTATTAATTAATCTTTTAAAATAATAAAACATTTTTAAAATCAATTTTTCCTTGAAAATTATCTTCAAGTATATTTTGAAAACATTTTTGAAAACATGGTTTTTGAAGACAATAGATTTTTGACCGAAGAGAGTGGTGGTCAGATTTTACTAAGACATTTTATTAAGTACCAAAGAGTGGGAAAATGGTTCTAATAAATGATGATATCTTTAATAAACATATGATAATGAAACTCATGAATATATTTGAAATATGGATCATTATATTTCATCAAAGTATGTATAAACATAAACAATCTCGAAAAAAACAAGGAGATAGTCTCAATAAACTCATAAAACTTGGTGACTTGGGATCATACTATACATGTAAGAAAATGAAATTAAATGAAGCTTAATATATCATGAAAATAATTATATTAATTATATAAAATGTAAAATTAAAGTATATACACCTCTAAGAAGATTTTAGGTGCATAACAAAACATGAGTCTCAAAGAAGGAAAATTGAGACAAAACAGTTTTACCGATTTGGTAACTTTTGGAAGTTAAACCCTCTGAAATAAGAATTATATAATGGATATGTGAATACCCATAAATTTATTTACAAGATACATAGAATACAATCATTATCATTATATGTACCATACAAAAGGAAAGATTAAGGAACAAAGCTTGTATCTCACAGATATTAAAAGTGAGATGAAATTCCCCTGACCTTATGTCATGACTCTCTCCATACTCATACAAGAATTTTATATAATAAATATAAGTTTATTATACATATTTTACAGAATAATATTCTTATATATATTACCATATATTATTTTTTTATGTCCTTATATTACCCGCTTGTTAGCGATCCTATGTTAAGGTCTCACTTCAGGTAATATTCACTGTGTTCTTCACATGTGTCTTAATTTGTTATATCATTGATCCTTATACTTGTATCATGATTATAGAATGTATAACATTATATAAATATCAGTTATATCCATTATATGTGTATTATAATAATCTATATCATAATTAAGTACGTAATGGAATACACCATTCGTGGAGATGATAAGTTGTACGTATGCGTGAATGTTGTTTTCTATTTTTATTGTTGTATTAAAAGAAAGTATGTAAATGAAATATGTATGTATGTATGTATGTAGGTATGTATGTATGTATGTATGTATGTAGGTATGTATGTATGTATGTATGTATGTATGTATGTATGTATGTATGTATGTAGGTATGTATGTATGTATGTATGTATGTATGTATGTATGTATGTATGTATGTATGTATGTATGTATGTATGTATGTATGTATGTATGTATGTATGTATGTATGTATGTATGTATGTATGTATGTATGTATGTATGTATGTATGTATGTATGTATGTATGTATGTATGTATGTATGTATGTATGTATGTATGTATGTATGTATGTATGTATGTATGTATGTATGTATGTATGTATGTATGTATGTATGTATGTATGTATGTATGTATGTATGTATGTATGTATGTATGTATGTATGTATGTATGTATGTATGTATGTATGTATGTATGTATGTATGTATGTATGTATGTATGTATGTATGTATGTATGTATGTATGTATGTATGTATGTATGTATGTATGTATGTATGTATGTATGTATGTATGTATGTATGTATGTATGTATGTATGTATGTATGTATGTATGTATGTATGTATGTATGTATGTATGTATGTATGTATGTATGTATGTAGGTATGTATGCATGTATGTATGTATGCATGTATGTATGTATGTAGGTATGTACGTACGTATGTATGTATGTAAGTAAGTATGTATGTATGTATGTATGTATGTATGTATGTATGTATGTATGTATGTATGTATGTATGTATGTATGTATGTATGTATGTATGTATGTATGTATGTATGTATGTATGTATGTATGTATGTATGTATGTATGTATGTATGTATGTATGTATGTAAGTATGTATGTATGTATGTATGTATGTATGTATGTATGTATGTATGTATGTATGTATGTATGTATGTATGTATGTATGTCTTTCTGTCTGTGTGTATGTATGTATGTCTTTCTGTCTGTGTGTGTGTGTGTGTGTGTGTGTCTGTATGTATGGATGAATGTATGTATGTATGTATGTATGTAAGTATGTATGTCTGTGTGTGTGTGTGTGTGTCTGTATGCATGTATGTATAATTATTATATTAGCATCAATATATCATATATATCATATATATTCATTAAACCCGTCCTTAATACATTCTATGTGGTGTGTGAATGAAGTACATCGCTTTGAGGGGGTGGTAGTCCACACTTCCTCAAACGTGATTATTGTATTAACACGAAATAGAAGGTAAAAATGTGTTCATTTTAAAAGTAATACCTATGATTAAATAAATAGTAAATATAATATATGACATATATAAATATATTTTCCATCATAATGGCCACTATTTTTTACGGTAAAGGAGAAATGAGGAATCATCATTTCATGAGTCAGTAGTTCACCATACACAGAAACAGTATATTCAATATCCATTAGATGGAGGTGTGTGTAAGTGTAGGTCAAATACTTTTCATAAAAACATCCTAGTATATTTATTATACTGGTGTTCTCACAAAATAATTTAATAAAGAGAGTGTATGGGTGGATAAATAAAATAAAGGAAAGGAGCTTGAGAGAAGACGTTACCTCTTAATCGGGTAACACCTTTTGGTTTATCCCAAAAGGATTCCTTTAGAAACTTTATGAACAAAGGGAAACTTCAATTTAGAAGGTAGGATTGTTTGTAGTATACTTGGGAATATCTTTGAAGAAATTAAAAGGTTTTAGAGGTGTGGGGAATGGGTATATGTGGTAGCCTTTTATAGGGAAGGAAAAGGACTCATTTTGAAATTTCTAGAAACAAGTTAGGTTTGAACATGTTATTACCTAAAAAAAGTCTTACCAAACCAAAAAAACTCAATAATGGAAGGTTTATGGAATAAAAATGGACATAAAATGGGTTTTGAACAATTTTATAGGTCATTTGGGCCCATAATTGTAAAGTTTAGTCCCTATTTTGGCTTAATCTAACCTTAACTGTTGTGATTAATTTTAATCACTTTTACTAATAAATTTGGTAAAAAAATAAAATGGTATTATTAGAATCTAAATATTAGACTGAATAAAATTTTGAATTTTGGATTTTTGAAATTCACGTCATAGAAGCGAACAAATTAATATTAGTGCTAATCCCACAGGAGGGGAGAAATAACAGGGTTTTTTAAATAGAAAAAGTTCAAAAGTCAGTTAAGATATTATATTTAGTCTCAAAGTGAAATTGATTCTAATTAATTATATTATATTAATAAATTTAATATTTATATAATTTTTCCTTAAAACATATTTATAATATTATTTAGTATTAATAATTAATTAGACAAAAAGGCAGTTTTTAACTAAAAAGTAGATTTTTTCACTATTCATCAAATAATGAAGTTTCCTAGAAAAATACCAAAAATACACCCTAATATAATTTAGACATTATAAATTCAAAAATGAAGGTTATTTTATCAAATTAAATTTTTAAATGTGTATAAAATTTCATTTATTATTAGAAGTAGTTTATTCGATAAAACAATGTTTTTAAGTAGATAAAAGACGTTACCAAAAGTCATATCTTTTATTGTAAATATGTTTTATTTATATATAATAATTATAAAAAATATTTTAAAAGTAGTTATTACAATTCATATTACTAATTTTAATGAATAGGTTATAGTTATCTTATTTGAATAATTAAAACAATAAAAAGAGATGTTTCCTAGAAGCTTAGTGTTGCGTGTATCATATACCAACTTAGTGTTGCGTGTAATGTATGCCAATTCGGTGTTTCATGTGAAAGTAATATTTTAATTAGTTTATTTCAAGATATAAATGAAAATTTTTAATTTATTCAAAAAAATAGTTTTATAAAAACTTGCGGTGTTACATCCAGGATCTACCAGTATGATCCAGGCCTCATCCTTTATGGTGCCACCAGACACAAATTTGACCACACCTAAATTTTCACAGCTATTTCATTCTTTAGAGACATGATCATGCATGCCTTGAACATGATTTCCTTGTGTAATGGGGAGAATTATTTATCATTCTCTTAAATTCCTCTAGAATGTACTACTCCAGGAGAGGAGTCTACTGCCTTTCACCATAGTTGTTGGGAACTGGGAGAAACTCATCATATTCAAACTCATTCAGTGGGATGAAATCAATATAATGCATATCCCATAGGATCATTTCCACAACCCCATGGTGAAGGTGGAAAGTGTTGGTGTATGGAGACCAACAAATGAGGAGATCTGGTAGTATCTCCTGTTAACGATACTTACAGAACATAGACGTCCACATTAACTCATACAATCCGATATGGCACTGCTTATCCTCATACTATATGAATGTGTAGTCTAACCAGTACACCCAGGAACATTCTTCTATGAATTTTACTCCAGACCATAGGTCATATTCTTTCTACGACCATACCATTTGGTTGTCCTAGATACTACTCCGGAAGATTATGGCATTGTGAGTTGAGAACAATTCATCCTCAGGTTTCTCCTTGGTAACTATTTCATCTATCCACTTAGCATGTTACTGAAAATTTCCTCATTCTCCCAAGAAGGGTTTCCTTGAAAGGTGATGTTCTAGAAGGAGGAATAATCATAGAAACATGACCATGAGTGTCGCATATTGACTTTAAATCCTAGGATGGGAACTTCTTCCATCAATCAAAAATTGTACAATGGATGGTGGTTTCTCAGTTAAATATTTCATATTGGATTTATTCAGCATGACTAGAAGCACCTAGTATTCAGAATTAACCATCATAGATTGCGGGATCTCATGGTTTCCTGCTATTTCAGCCATCGAGGTGGAAGTAGAAACATCAATATCATCTTGATTTAGTTGGTTGGACATTTGAATAGAGTTTGGGAGTTTTAAGGAAGATGCACATAAGAATGGGTTCTCGATGCATAATGTTTAAAGCAACACAAAACATTGGAAATTTGCATAGAAAATATCCCCTTATTCATATAAATGTCTAAACAAAAGATAGATTTTCATGAAAGTTACAGACAAGGCTCAGGATGTCACACAAAGCTGAGTTCGAAAAACAAGAATAAATCTTGTCGTGTGAGAAGTCAGAGTACTATACAAGGGACTCTTTCCATATATATAGGTTTTTCCTATTAGATTACACTCAAAACACAATGTATTTGCGTGACTAGAAACTAGAGTTGTGTGACCACACTAAAATGAACCACACTCTTGGGAATTTTCCCTTGGAACTTGGCCTTCATGTCCCCTATTAGATTAGATTACAAGGGGGATTTTTTGGTTCTAAATTTTCCACACAGCCATCAAATGGACCATTTTGGAAGAACCAAACATGTGCCCCACATTGAAGGACCATTTTGGGATCGAGGATAAGGTTGCGTGCAAGATTAATGGTTGAATATGAATGTGTGGTTCCATTCTGAAAATTCATTCACTCTAAATTCAACAAGGAGTTTAATAGAGACCCTTAGTTCGAATGATTGAACAAGTCCCATGCGAGCAAGAAGAGAGTCTTGGATGTAATAAAGAAGTATTACATGAAACCCCAGCATGCAACTATCTAGTTGTTCACCAATGGAGAATTAAAATTGGAATTATTCTATAACCAATACCCAGCAGTAAAGGTCGAAAATGTTCACAACCTATTTCCATTCCCAAGAATTTTCACACTTAGGGAAGAGGATTTTAGTTATAAATAGGAGCTCACCCCCAGTGCCAAGAGAGGCGCTCCAGGTGAGTAAAGAACATTCTACTATGAATCACTCCCTCTCTTTCATGATAGTGCACAACATTAGATATAATGAACCCTTAAAGGTAGATAATTTTCATGATAGATTTCCAGTAGGACCAAACATTACTTGGATTGTGGTAGAGTTAACCTCATACCTAATCCTAAGGTTGGTTCGATTTACACAAAGATAAGTTTCCTTTATGTAACACTGATATGTGTGGAACTCAAAATATTTCCTGAAACTATTTCACATGAATCCATAAGTTACCCTTATTCTAAAGTTCCCTATTTAGGAAACTCTTATGCACAACATAATAAAGTTGTGTGAAAGAGCATCCTAATCCCCTACTTGGTGTTCCCTATGTTCTTAGTTTATCCATTACCATACCTATTTCTCTTAATAATAGGTACCATAATTCCCATTCTTCTTATTAATAGGGACCCAAACACTTTTGATTCTAACCACCACTCTTCCATTGTAGTGATAATTCATGTCACACCCATAGGCACGAAATATTGGTCACATAAGTCATAGAGGTAGAATCTTCAAGGGAAACTGTGCACCTATTTCAACAGGTATCTATTATGATGAATCCCTTCCTTCCTTAGCATGGTCCCCCATGAGTTGATATCCCTATCCATATTCAAGATGAACCATGTAAAACTGTTAATCTTCATTTCCTAATTGTACAATTTTAAACTACATGACAACATCCTCATAACATCATGTAAAGTTGTAGCCTTACTCTATGTGATGAGCACAAAATGCCCCATGTATGATCATCATGGGATGACACCATCACTCTCACCATGTGGAATGATCTACACATAGATGATATATCCCAAGAATAATCCCTAACTACATCATCACCGCTCCTTGCATTGCTTGGAAATCTTCCATGGGTAATCCACATACCATCTTCTTCAGAGTGATCTTATTGAATTGGGAATCTTCCACATAGAAGATACACATTATCCCTCATCAATTCTTCTTCTTCCACATGAGAATTATTACCAAAGTTCGTCAAACTACATGAATTGTTCTAGCCCCATGACTTTAAACTGTAGCATCGAACAACATGGGTTTTAATCCTCATCACTTAAATAGGGTGCATAGGATGCCTCCTCCCTAAGGTTGAATCCTAGAAACCATCCATCAAAGTGTGAAATATTACCTCATAAGGAAAAACCTCCCTAATCCACATCAATAGGGCGTTCTGATCTACAGTCTATGTTTTACATCTTCCTTCCCAGGGACACACCTCCTTGATCTGCCTTAATAGGTCATTCTAATCTATTAATCCAGGTTTAAAACCTTCCCTCTTATGGACACACCTCCTTTATCCACCTTAATTAGGCATTCTGATCCATCTCCACATGAAGCTAAACTTATTACCTTGTCCATAATACATACCCCATGATAAATATTCGATGATTGAGGTAAAAATCCTTGGAAAACTTATGCCCCTAGTATGAATTACCTCATGATCGACATAGGATGCCTTGGGTTCTACATTTAAGATTCCTTATATGATATTTCCTAAAAAGAGGAATAATTTTTAATTTCCCAATATACCAAATGTACAAATATGCCCAGATATTCCCAACGTGACAACTCTCTTGATTGAATGCTGCTGCCCAATCGAGATAAAAGCAGTGTAATTAACTGGAATCCACATTGAGATGGTACTGTGAATGATTTCCTTGAACATGAAATAATATTTGAGGAAGACACAAACTAGTAAATGATCTCCAAGGATTAATCCATTGAATGAGGAACCAAAGTCTCATCATAATGTTTAGATCAAGGATAATACATTGCCTATAAAAGTGATGAATGTTGTCCGCATTTCGAAAGTGGGAATATATGGAAATAAAAGTCATGTGCATGTTGCATTGGCGCCCTAGAAAAAGTGTCAAAACACATGGATAGTTTGGGGTAATTATTTTTCATAGTTATTATTTAATAATTTTACCCTAATTGTATTTATCTATGTCAATTTACATTAATTAATTCTTAAATATTTTCCCATGGATATTATTTTATGGTAGATCTGATTATTTATAACATTTTTTCAAATATTTTCTTTGATGATTGTATGATTTTTATAGTCATTCGACAAATAATGTGGGGTCATTTTTTCTTCTCTATCGTATGTCTCCTCTCTCTATCCATCTATCTTCCCTCTATTATTCTTCCCGAAACATTATCTTATCTTCACACAAGGAAGTATGAGAGATGGAGGTCTTAGGTGAGGGGATAGAGGTGTGATGGTGCTCAGTGATAGTGGTGGTGGTGACCTTGTGGAAACTTGTGAATATTGGATGTGGTGTATGGGATCACGTAGGGGCTATGAAGGTTGACCACATCATGGTTACTAGTGTGAGGAGATAATAGGTTAATATGTGTGGCTATTTTCAAGAAGGTAGGGTGGCATAGGGCCATTGGGAGTAGAGCCTCACCTATCCCTGACTATTCAATATAGTTAAATTAAATAGCACTCATCTCTCCATGTGACTGGAAATGTTATGGTTAACCCAACCAGTTAAGAAGATCATATAGGAGAGCTTATCAGGTGATAATATTGGGATAGGTCTTCCCTTACTTAATATAGTGTGGTATGGGATACATGTTTCGACACTAAAAACATATGGGACTCTGTGATCCTAGTGGGGCATGTCCAACCACCCCCTACACACCATATGGCACACTCGGGGCCTACCTCATGCCCTACTCCAGCCCTTAAGGGATATTTTTGATAAAATATCCATTGAGTGTCTGATTTTGGAAAACAAATATCATATCTTGAGTATTATTACATTTATATTGAAATAGTGTGGTCTATTTTTCATCAAATGACATTTATAAGGTGAGATAGATAGTCTTTGGATTTATCTCTATAGAGTTGACATCAGTGTCAGGAATGATAATCAGAGCATTCAGATATTCAATAAATATATATAATCTATTATGTTATTTCATAAGATAAAAAGACTTGATAATTTATAAAATATTTTTATTCAAATTATTTTATTTCTTTGATTTCATGTGTATCCAACAATTAAGAGTTCATACAAATCGCTATACACTATTAAAATATCATTATGTGATAGTTATCCTCTAGCCATTGGATTGAATGGTATGAATATGACTAACTAAATTATGAAAAATATATGGTTTAAATATGTATAAAATGACTATTTTGTGTATAAATTAATTATAAATAAAAATATGAAAAAATTGAAAGTAAAGTTGTATTTTTTAGAGAAACTACTTTTATGATCACTAGGTATCTTTATAAATAAAATTAACCAATATTGGTGAATGGATATACTAAAAAATTTATATTATATATTAAATAAAATTTTGTAACATTCATTTAAAATTTTATAAGAATGGGATAAGAATAAACCATGTTTTTTAAATATGTATTTTTCTAAAAAGTGGATTCGTCATGTTTTTGGCACGCCAATTTTTTAAATTAATTTATACCAATTATAGGTATTGAATTTGATAAAATGGATTGTATTTTTTGAAATGGGATTCTCATATTTAATAGATAGGTCCTTTTGTTTTCAGACAATATGAATAGTAAATGAGATAAAATTTATCACCTCGATAAAGGGTAAATCAGTTTAATATAGGTAAAAACTATGTGACAAGACCATAATGTTTTATCTTAATTATTATTGGATTAAGGTAATTCTACCCTTATAAATTTAAACAAAATTTTTTATAGTATAATGGAAAATTTTCCATGAAAAAAATATAATATTTAAATCAGTAAATGTTATAAAATGTGACACTCTTAGTTTTAAATATCTCTTATATGTAAACATAGGGATAAAATAAATTTATGTCTGAATATAATTTTCTATTTTTAGAATAATTAAATTATTTTCATGATAAATTTTTTTTTCAAGTTTTTACTAATTATATAATTACCTTAAATGATTATTCAACTACAATGCGTTATTTATTCAATTAATAAAAAAATAATGAATTTTATAAATATTAAAATTAATATATATTGGTTAAGTTATAGTATTATCTGAATTTTTTGTGATAAGTATGAAATATTTTATAGGTTTTAAGGTAGTTTATTTGAATTATAACCTTTTCATTTTTCCTTTTAAGTCAAATTATGTGAATTGTTCCTAAATTATAAATAATAATATTTTATGAATGTAATATTATATTAGATTGCTCATAAATCATGAAAATATTAAATAATTAAAAATATAATAATATATGGTCAAAATATAACCCCACTACCATTTTTAGTCCATTTCGAACCATTTTTCTTGATAATTTATTTAATATATTTTAATAATTTATGAAATTCCATGAGTACCCCTCCCCTCAATTATATAAGGGAACCCCTGCTTTCTCTTATACATGTAACATTGAGCATTATATCTCAACCAAAATATACCAAAATTTATTCTAAACACCCCTAGAATCATTCTTTCGGTGCTAGTATTCGCAAAATACCAACCCTATAGCCATTAAGAGGATATCTAAATGAGTTATTTAAAATAATAGGTAATCACTTTAACTGATCACTTTATTTTTAATTATTATTTTACCTCCACTAAATATGTTATATTATTTAGTAAAAATAAATTAAAAATATTTAATATAATTTTTTTATTATTATTATGAAACCACCTTTATTCAAACTCTTTTCCATCTAATGGGATGTGAAATTATCAGTAGTCAATAACTACAACTTTCAATCTACCCATGGTGATACAATTCATTTTTCATCACCATATTTCATGGATGGTTATCGTAATGGGTTTAAATTTTATATATGATATTTATTTCATAATTATTCTTATTTAAATATAATATCATATCTAACATCTCACAACCCAAACTATTGGAAAACAATAATGTTTCTAGTACGTACCTGTAGACCACCACCTCCACAAAGTGATGTGATTCCTTTTTTGTCTACATTTTACATAGATAGTAATAAAAATAATCTTATTAATAAATATTTTTTATATGATATAATAATTACTATGTAATTATAAAATATTATTTATCCTTATTTTTTTCCATTCGTTAAAAAGTGAAAACAATGTTCATGCATACATACAGACTATCGTTTCTATTAACGGTGTAATTAATTTTTTTATATATAACTTTTATAGAGGAATATAATTATGTATTTAAGTAAAATATATTATATTTATATAAAATTCTTCAAATTATATGAATATAATCAAAATACAAGGACAGTGACTAATTAAGTGAAACATACTTTAAAAATGAAGCATATGTCACCCAGAATAGTTGTTTAAATAAATAAATTGATAATAAATGGGTGATAAAATGAAATAAATAAATAATAATGGAATTATAGATATTAATATTTCTCTAGAATATATTTATAATAAATATATATTTATTATATAAATTTTTTGAATGTGTATGAAGATAGGAGAGACTTGAGGTAAGGGATTTAAGTTTCAATATTATTTTAATCAGGATGGCTTATACTGGAATATCCAATGAGGAAATTATATGATCCTTATATGATGAATACATTTAATTTTATTCTCCTCTATTTATTTATTCAGAATATATTTTTTCCTATCATTTTCCACTCATTGTGTTTTTAAGATATCAAAAAATATTTTTAAGAAAAATTCACTTTTTTTCTCTTCTATCTAAAATTCATTTTCATCCATATCTGAAATTTCTAAAAATGATATAAAGAATTATTTTAAGAGTATATTATTATTTTTAAATTCATTTTCCAATGATTTAATTAAAAAAACTAAAAGGAATCTTCTTGTCATTTTATGAATGTGATACTTATTGATTTTTTCTATAAAAAGTGTGGAAGGAATGGTTTCTTTTAACTTATACAGCCTGAAACTAATTTCCCACAACCATGACCACTAAATGATTTGAATATTCCTTTTACCATTTTACATAGTTATTTTTAAACAAATTTTTTTCAATAATATTTTAATTTTTTTAAATTTTGAAGAATGGATTTAAAAATTTAAAGGATATTTTCTTATAAAATGATTTTAATTGTATTTATATTCATCAATGAAAACAAAATTTGTTTTTTATTATGATTTACCTTGGATATGATCTAATTGTATTATCCTTATTTTTTATCTAGATAGTTTATGATTATAATGATGATATGTTTCAGAAACCCATTTATTTTCCATGGGTTATGCTATAATAAGATTATGAAATGTTTATTAATCCTACTTTATTTAAATGGGTTTTGATGTGATGATATGATTAATGTTTTAAAATATTCTGTTTGACATATTTATGGATTTAATGATGTGATGGGTGGTTATATTATAAACCAAGGATGGTGGTGATGTAATAAACCAAGGATGGGGTAGTGTTATAAATTAAGGATGGTGGTTATGTTATAATGAAGAATGATGGTTATATTATAAACCAAGGATGTTGGTTACATTATAACCAAATATAAGTGGTAATAGAATTATATAACCCCCATTCCATTGGGTAATGATTGATATCTCATGAGATAAACATGACTATAATGGGGAGTGAAGTCAGTGCAGTAAGAGACCTTTTCCACTATGATAGTCTTTGTAGTGAACCTTGACTATTATGATGAAATTGAGAGTGAACCCAATCCATTATGATATTTTTGGAAATAATCCTTAGATTATAAAGAAATTAATTTATATTCTTTTTTATATTACAAAATTCCTTGAATTATTCCATTTTTATGATCTCGTGACTCGTGTTCTTTGATTTTTTTATAATTCATATCTTAAGAACACCAATATTTTATTCCATGAATGAAGATGGTTATTTATGATATGTAGGGTATATTTTTAAAATTCCATTCTCATATTATTATTAAGTGATCACTAATATCTCTCTTACATACCCTTATTGGGCATCAGAGATCACCCTTTTTTTAAATTTTATTTCCCTAGGTTATGATTAAAGTTATTAAGTATGAAATGTAAAATAATGGTGTCTGTTATAAATAACATAATGGGAGAAACTTATGATCTAGTTTTTTTTGTGTCTAGGTTTCCAAATATACCAAGCCTATATGAATATATCATGTATTTTAATGTTATGTAATAAATATTCATCTAATAAAATGATATATCTATGTATGAAAAGTATGAGGCAACACACACTGTATTTTAGTGGATCCACTGATCAATTTTTCATTCAACAATTGATCAGGACCATTAGAAATATATTTTACATCCTCTAGTGTTTTGATCAAGAAGAAAACATTTTGGATGTGTATAATTTTTAAGGAGAAGAAGAAAAATAGTTATAACTTATTTAGAATACAATTCAAGAGGAATTAATTGAATCCAACGAATGAGATGAGTTTAAGAGAATATTTTTCTGTATTAACTTTTATCATATTCTATATAAAAAGATGGATAATGAATTTATTGAGCTAAAACAGAAGGATGAAAAATATATTAGTACCAATAAATTTAGTTTTAAAGGACATGAAATGTATGATTATAGTTTTATCATCATCCCTGAAATAAAAATTTATTGATTCATCGGTGGCATAAAACCAAGACTCCAAAACATGTTAGCATAAGATAATTTAGTATCTTTGAATAAATTATTCTATATGAACTCAAGGTAGAAATGGAAGTTGGAGATTCCCACTATTCCCATGGTTTTAACAAGAAAAGGAAGATTAATATTCATGATAATGTGAATAAATCACAAAGTGGAAAGAAATTCCAATATCATATATGCAATAAACATGTAAAGAGTAATCATAGTAATACATTTAGTGGGAATAATAAGTGTTTTGAATGTAGAAGGATGGTTATAGAGACAGTCAATGTTGAAAGGCAAAGAAATTTATGATTATATAATGGAGGAAAGGAAGACTCTATCTAATTCAGAATACATTACCCAATGATTCAAATTCAAGGCTTATGGGCATTATGAAAACCTATTCATGAATCCAAATGTTGTTAATTATCAGTTTCAAAAGTATCTTATACCCAAAGACAAATAGAAATATCATTAGATCACAACTTCTGAAGTGGGTTTCAAGAATTGAATGGTGAAAGGTACCCTTATCATCCAATCTATAACAATTAATGTCTTATTTTATTCTATATCTAACCACTCACTTATATCTAAAGAATATTTTAAGTCTATAACAATACTACCTATATGATTAGATATTGAATTATTAGTGGAAACCCCAAATGGTATAATTATTTCATCACAAGTACAATATTATTCTTCAATTTAAATTTATGGTAATTTTATTCAAAAAATATTTTTATTTCCTATTTGGTTAAATTTGATGTTATTTAGGGATTAAATTGTCCTTATTTACATAAATCCCCCATCAATTATTTAATAAGGAAAGTCAGGTTTGATATTATGAACCAAACTATGATTTTTTACCAGTGCGATGAAAAATATAAAATTCCAATGAAATTTACTTCCATTATATGAGTCATGATTCATATTCAAAAGGGATGTTTATCTTATATGGTTTGGGAGAAACTGAGCATCAATGATATGCCTATTGTATGGAATTTTTTTGATGTATTTCTCAAAGAATTTATTGTTATTCTCTAGATTCATGGTGTTGAGTTCTCAATATAACTTGTACTTGGTTATACACCTATTTTAAAGACTCTATATAGAATAGTCCTGATCGAGTTGTGGGAATTCAAAAGATGGTCTTGGAGAATCTTGATAAGGGATTCATTTGGAAAAGTGTGTAATCTTGGGATGCACTTGTTATTTTTTTTAAAAATAATTATGGATGAATAAAAATTTTCATTGATTATTGAGAACCTAACAAGATAAAAATCAATAACAACTATCCTCTACCCCATATTGATGACTTATTTGATCAACTAAATAGAGATCAATACTTTTCCAAGATTGAAAATTATTCTTGATGTCATCAATTGAGGGTCAAGAAGAAGTATATTCCCACGACAACATTCTATTCAAGGTATGTACACAATGAATTTATAGTGATTCCATTTTGTTGTACTAATTCCCTTACGATCTTTATATATTTAATGAATAAAGTATTTAAAGATTAACTTGATTAATTTTTGGTAGTATTTATTGATGATATTCTTAATTATTGTAAGAGAAAGTAATATAATGAAGATAATATGGGGATTATACTAAAGACCGTGAGGAAATATAAGCTTTACGAAAAATTTACCAAGTGTGAATTTTTTATTTGGAAAATATAATTTTTGGGTCATATAGAATCATGTTAGGGTATTTAAATATTTCCATAAAAGTAAGAATTTATTAAAAAATGGACCAAACTGACCGATGTGACTAAGATCCATATTTTTCTTGGTTTAGTGGGATATTATCTCCTCTTTGTGTAGAATTTATCATGCATATCTAATACAATAACCATGTTAATCTAAAAATGATCCATGTTCATTTGGTTGAATGAATGTGAGGAGAATTTCAAGATACTGAAGAGAAAGTTGGTCAGTTCACATATCCCCACACTACCTTGCAGTGAAGAAGTGTTCATAATCTACAATAATGAATCCAACAAGGGATTAGTACACATTCTCATGTAGAATGATATGGTGATAGGTTATGCCTCATGCCAATTGAAGATTCATGAAAAAAATTACCCAACTCATGATTTAGAGTTAGCAGATTAATTTTCTACAATAATGATATGGAGGCATTATCTTTAATGAGAAAGGTGTGATATATATGATGACATTAAAATTTTAAAGAATATTTTTATTTATAAATATTTGAATATGTGCTATAGAATATTGTTGGACCCAATTAAATATTATGAATAATCAATACATTACCACCTTTGGAAGGAGAAAAAGGTGGGAGATGCTCTAAGTTGAAGGGACCGTGTTAGATTATATATGATTAGTATCACAAATTATTCTATTTTTCTAAATTTTTAATGGATGAATTTTGAAATATTGAAGTAAAGTGAGAAATATTATCTCTCTCAAATGAGTACTAAACCATCTATCCAAGTTATTATTAAAGAGTTTAAAAAGAAATTTGAAAAATGAAATAAATATTTCTAGATTTAACCTTAATTGTGATAGATTGATAAGGTTATGTAATTGTGTATGTGTTTATTCTGTACTAGTTTTGAACAAGGATTTATAGAATGAGGCTCATTGTTCATCATTTTCTATTCATACTGGAAGTAAAAAAAGATTTATGGAGACCCGGAAGAGTATTTTTGGTGGGACAGTATGAAGAGAGATACTATAAAATATGTATTTTAGTTCATGTTATTCCAACAAGATATGTATAAGAGATATATGTCTAAGAGGATGTTACAACCATTACCCATACCAAAATGGAAATGGGAAAATTTAACCATGGAATTTTTCATCAAACTCCCCCAAACATCTAAGGGACATAATTCAATTTGGTTTATCATCGATTACCTTAAAAATTCAGTACACTTCATTGCTCTTAAATAAGATTTCCTTCAAGATTATCTTTCTAGAATATACATTATCGAAGTGTTAAGGTTTCATGAAGTACCCCATTCTATTGTATCAAATCATGATCTGAGGATTACATTGATGATCTGGTGAAGTCTTCTACAAGATCTAAATATAATGTGGAGTTTCATTAGGACATATCATCAACTGATATATGTTCAATCTGAGAGAACCATTCAAACATTATAGGATATGTTTAAATCTTGTTCTATGTAATTTTAAAGGTGGATGAGTTTAACACATTCCTCTAGTTGAGTTTCCTTACAACAGTATATTTCAATTGAGTATTAATATAAATACTTATGAAGAAATCTATGTAAAGAAGTGTATAACTACACAATGTTGGTATAAAGTTGGAGAAAGAAAGCTATTAGGACTTGATATAACTAGAGAAATGGTAGATAAGATTAGATAAATTAAGAAACACATAAGGAAAGCTAAAAGTTGATAAAAAATAATTCTAAAAATCATTGGAATAATTTGATATTTGAAGTTGGTGAGATGGTTTTTCTATGAATCTATCTATGGAATAATGTTATGATATTTGGAAAGAATGAAAAGTTGATCCCTATTAATATTTTCCATTTTGAGATTCTTGATTTAGTAGGGATGGTAGCTTATAACTTCTCACTTCCACCAAACCTCTCTTAAGTTAACAATGTGTTCCATACATCTCCCCTATGGAAGTACATACCTGATCCAAAAAATGTAATGCATGTTGAGGTTTTACCACTAGAATTATCTGAAGGAATAAAAAAATTGAAGAATCTACATGGGAACCTAAGGATATGATGAAACAAATATATCTTATTTTGTTTGTTTTTGACTAAAAATTTTCAAGGGATAAATTAAATTTAAATGAGATATAATTTAATATCCTGATAATTCATAATATAAATAAATATTCGTTTTCAAATAATTTTATTTCTTAAGTATCTTGCGCAACATGCAGCACAAAACACCGAGTTTAAATGATCCATGATATACTATTAAAATATTATTATGATATAATTATCTCCTAGTCATTGGATTGGTAGGTATAAATAGTAATAAATATATAAAAAAATTATAGTTTATAATGTAGAGAATAATTTCTTTAGGTATCAATTAATTAGAAAGAAAAATAGAAATAATTTGAAAGTAAATGGGATATTTTTCTAAAAAAACTATTTTTTTTACACACTATGTGTTTTTATAAATTAAATTAATCCCTATTGGTGTATGAATTAAAGGGAATTTATGTATAATAAATTCAATAAAATGTTTTAACATTCATTTAAAATTTTTTAAATATGGGATAAAAATAATCTATGTTTTATGCTTAAAAATATATTTTTTCTAAAAAGTGGTTTTGTCGTGTTTTTTCATGATTTTTGTAAATTAATTTATTTCAATTATAGGTAATGAATATGATAAAATTTATTCAATATTTAGAATTAATTGGTTCAAAATTTTCATATATAATCCTTTTATTTTTTGTCTATATGAATAGTTATCATGGTAAAATTTATCACCTCGATAAAGGGAAAATTGGGTAAGTCTAGGGAAAAACTATGTGATAAGGCCATAATGTTGCATATTAATTAATATTGGATGAATATAATTAGATATTTATCCTCTTAATATCAAAATTTAATTTTTTAGGGACACTTTTCCATTAAAATGTCCAGTATAATACTTAAATATAATAATGTAATAGAATGTCACTCTCTTAGTTTTAAATAAGGATTATTTTTTCCACATATGGAAAAAACAAGTTATGAAGGAATATAAATGCCTATTTTTAAAATAATAAAATTATTTTCCTGATATAAATTTATTTCTAATTTTTAGTAATTATATAATTACCATAAATTCTTATGGAACGCTAATGTATTATTTCATCAATTAATAGAAAAATATGATAAATGATTTTAAAATATTAAATGTAATATAAGTTGGGTGATTTACAGAATTCCATGATTTTTTTGCATAATTAGGACATATTATATAGGTTTTAATGGATTTTATTTGAATTTCAACTTTTTCATTATGGATTTTAAGTCAGATTAATTGAATGGTGTCTAAATTAGAAATAATGATATTTTATGAATTTAATATTTTATAAAATTACATAAAAATCATAAAAATATTAAAAGTGGAAAAGTGTTATAAGATATTGTCTAAAATATCATCTATTTTCCATTTATTGGCTTTTTGGAACCATTTTTCTTGAGGATGACATTAATATCTGTTGATATTTTAAGAAACTAGTACCTCGCCCGTGGATACTCATGGTGCTATAATTCAATTCTAATTTTCAAAAGTGTTTTAATAGTTAGAGTAGTTAATAATGAAAATTACTTAAAATATGATAAACTTACAGCTTTCATGATAGATTATAATGAAAAGAAATGAAAAATAATAACATGTATTTGAAAATATATATGAAAATGAATTAAAATGAAGTAACATGAAATAAAAAGATTCATAAAAATATGACATGTCATTAATAATTTGATGTGGTGTATTTAATATGTCATCATCATATTTAAATTTTATTTTATGATTGGAGAGAAGGATGAAATTGAAAGGAAAAAAAGAAAAAAATGACTGAAAGATGTAAATGAAGTGATGAGTAATGGCCTCAACACAATGTATTTCTTCTAGAAATAATGAACTAATATCACATATTGAATACCTCACCTTATTTGTATGATTATATCATGCATGAAACTATATATTTGTGTAAAAAAGTCCCCAAAAACCATACCAAAGATCAAATTTATATATCTCAATAATTTTATAACATTATGATTTTATCTAATAAATATTTTTAGTATTATTTCAAATACAGTCAATTTCTTTATATACATTTTATGATTAAAAAATACAAATAATTTATTCTTTTAATAAGAACATAAAGTGTAGATACAATAATAACAGGTTCAAAAAATTCTACTCACCATATTGTGATAGAAAAGGAAAATAGAAAACATGATGATAAGGAATGTTTCCTAAATAAGTGATTGATTTTCAGTCTATTTATCTATCTACTATCTTAAATTTATATTTATTATCATAATACAAATGAGTGCATATAAGGGTATTTATTTAAAATCCCACTGACTTAGATCCACTACCACAAATAATTGTTCACTGAATTACATCATACAATGCAGTTTCGATAAATCGTCCACAATAAAAAAAATATCATATTTACATTCCATTCTGTATATTTCATTGATATAGAATCTATATTTCATAAAAAAAATGTTTCAAGAATATAAAGATATCAATTTTTCCTTCATATCTTCAAGTGATGCTCATTTTCATCACAATTACATAGAATGAAGATCTTGAAAAAGTGATACACATCTGTTGAATGGTGGAGGAAGATAACGACAATTCATGGAATGTGGATAGTAATAATCAGATGGATCATTTGTGATGATATATTCATAACAATTTAAATATTAATAAATATTTCACTACTACATCATTCCACAAGGACCAATATCTCATATGGATACTACATTATTAATAAAACTATGTTATTGAGTAATCATGCTGCTAAAAGATTTATATAAACCTTTGATATATCATTTAATAATAAATAGTAGTCAATAGAAAAAACAAAATCAGTTCAATTTAACAGAAGAAAAATAATCCATATCACATTATAAGTAACACAATAAAAATTGATTATATCCCACATATTAATATTCTCCATTACCATGAATGGATGGTGCCCCCTGACTGTGGGTTGTACACCATCATGCCCACAGATGAACTAATTATAAGTCGCACTGACCTGTAGTAGAAACTGTTAATTGCCTTCTATTGATTCTACGAATCAGAACATTCAGTCAGTTGAAGGATAAAATATTTATGTAAAAAATGAACATACCATTTAATAAAAAACAACAATCAATATAGAAAAAAAATCAAATAAATTTCACTCAATAAAAATAATATATATCACAGTAGAAACACAATAAAAGTTATTTAGAGATGTATATCAAGTTTTACTAATACAAAGGAATAGTTTTTTATCTAATTCAAAAAGAAAAACACAGCTAAGAAATTAAAAAATGAATAAAATATAATGGAAAACATATGCTCGTGATATCAAATAATGAACATAATTTTATTTTATACAAAGAAAACATACATGCATGTACAAACCCGTACTGTGTTTTAACATACTTGCTTCCAAAATTAGGAATAAAAACATGCTTTGAATGAAAGACATGCAATTCTGGTGAGTAAAAGATATTATAGAATCTATTTTACCTAGAATATTTTGAATTGGCTGCATACTCACCCAAAAACCTCATCATTACTAGAGTATATGGATTAATTACTTATCATGTTGCAAACAGGATGGTCTAGAGAAATTTTAACTACAAGATTGTTGTTCTTGTGAAGATCCCTTACTGTTCCAAGTTAAAGAGGGACATTTGAAGTGTTGAACCAATTATTTTTCTACTCATTACTGAGTCTGTTGACATAAAATTTAACTTAAAAGATCCTATAGAAAAACCCACATTCTGTAAGTAGATCTATTACAACATATTAAATTTTAAGGCTTTATACTCATGGATTTCAAGTGCTTCATAAATGATCTTCATCTTACAAAAGGGCCTCTATAGTGTTTTTGTAATCTAGGGAGGGATCACACATGTATGATTAAAGGAACAACAAAAATCTAAAATAATTTTGCATGAATGATCACTTGATTTCATGTGAGGTTCTTGGAAGATTCTTCATTCACATCAAGTTGAGCATCAATTCAGGTTTAGTATCAATTATGTAGTGGTTTTTTTGAGGGTATCCATGAGTAGATGAAAATAACCACTTGATGTTCACTTCAAACTCCCTTTGGTTATGCTAGCAACAACAGGGTGAAGTTCTTTATAACTCAGAGAAGGGCGAAGACAAGAGGTGTATGAATTATAATGATAGGGAGACCATCTGGCCATAAAAAAATTAATTTAAATTTAAAAATTATTTTATTATTTTAAAATATCTTAGTGTACAGTTCCTAGATAGAATAGAAGCATACAGAATATCAATATTAGATAAAATATAGAGGATGAATTCATACAAGATTCAATGACATCAACTAATAATAATAACATTGTCCACTACATCAATTCAATTTATAGGGAAATAAGTCCTCCATGTCAAAAAAATATGAAATATATGATATAAAATCATAACTTGAACTAAACTATTGTGTTCTAAAAACTCAAATAGAGAACCCCTTTAAAATCTATATCTTATAAGTGAGACCACCTCATCAATATCAATGAAAAACATACTGGTTTCATGAAACTTAGGGTTCACTAACTTGAAAATAGAGATATAATGTCATGTTTGAAATTTGATCATCAAAAATACAAAATGATAAAACAATATTATATTTAATTTTAAGAAATAATTCAGTAAAAACACAAGGATGTGAAATTTGTTCAAAAATATAATATACCATCAAGATCCGCTTATCAGACCAGCTGATGATGATCAGATTTTAGTAAATCTGAATTTATTTAGGTAACAGCCAGTTTTTAACACCTTCAAACCTTGATATACAACATAAACATTGTTCTAATCTATGCTTCAATGTCACAAGGAAGGTCATAGAGTATTGTTTTCATAGAGTATAATCTATTGTTAGGAATGCAGTTGTGTCGAAAATGAAAATCATGGAATTATAGTCAGGTCTGGAATCTTATCTTGATAACAACAAGGGGTGAAGTTATTGACCAAGAAACACCATCTGAAAAGGCCCCCAACACCGCAACAATAAATGCATGGTTAAGATGGTTGGTCTTCTATATATACTCCGCAGGCGCTGAAACCTACGGATCAGTATTCACCATTTCTAAATTTGATGTTACTGTCATCTGGAACAATTTAAAAATATAAAGAAAGAGCCACGAAGATCTGGAAGATGATATGACAATAATGAAGACAATAAATTGAATGAAATAAATCATACAGTATAAAAATTTTAGTATGAGTTTAGTGTCTCTTGGAGTGGCTTGTAGTGTTGATGGAGGTAGGGTTACCTAATACCTTTGATGGAAGCATTAGTGGCAACACATTGTATGTGAGATATTTACCTGAATAGTATCAAAAATTCCCATTACAGAGTGCACTAAATCACATCTTGGATAATAGTGACCTAGAGCCTACACATTAAATGTATTTTACAGAAACCTTCAAATTAAATGGGCAATGTCTGACATAAAATTTAAAGAGGAATGTGGAAAACATAACAATCATTGAAAACAAAGTAATAACACGAACCTTGATGTTTTTTATGCTTCCAACAATAGTATGATTCGATCTTCAATAGGTTCATGAGGTGATGTCTAGATTTTTTCCTACCTATAAAACACAAGAAACTTGTTATTAAATAGTAAAATAACTAAAGGAACTAAAATAAAATTAAAAGGAAAATAATTTTTAGGTTTTAAACCCCAAACAGGGGATGTTGTTAACCTGTCCACAGCTGGAAAATTCCATCAAGTCAACCGTAGTCCATTTACAGGTGTGGTCATCAGAGTAGGAACTACCTCATATTGTTTCTATTGAGTGTTGATTGTAGTTCCCCTAGAACATCAACTTGAGTTAAGTCAATATAATTTCCATTAATACCTCTCATTAGCTCTCCCCGGTATGTACCCCCTTAACATCAACCGGACTACTTAAATGACAGTTCTTATACAATAATCAACCTAAACCCAAATGTTTAATGAGATATAACACAGAATCATAGTGGATTAAAAATGAAAATATGTGTGTGTATTAATAGGTATATTCATATACCCAGATTGTTTAAAATGAACATTATTTTAATGGGTATATACATATACCCAAATTGTATTAATGGGTATATACATATATAATGTTCTGTAAAAATAAACAATGTTCTGTAAGAAAAACCTTGTAGAAATGTATGGGAAGCATTTTTCTGTGATAAGAATTCTTGGTATTAGATTGAATACCCCATCCTCTTCCAGCCTTTGGAATACTGCATGCTGAAAGTAATGCAACATAAAAAATTAATAAATCTAGTAGGATAATGAAAATTAATAATATTTTTATGCATGGCACATTTGAATAAATAAGTTACACTATCAACGATGATTATATACCTTACATCAAGTTTAATTATCACCAACTCTTCCAAATTTAGTTCACCAGGAATTGAATATCTGGAGGAATTACATGTAGAGGAGTGCACAACTTCCTTGTTAACATCCTACTTGTGAATAAAATGCATAAATTGCAACAAACAGGATAGGAAATTAACATACATAACTTTTAATTTCATTGAATAAAGGCCTCTTTTACTTCTTCACTTCCTGGATCACACAATGAAATACAATACCTGCATCAAATAAAAAAATTGTGAATTAAACATTTTCACTCTTCTTCTAAAATGTTCAATGATATGTGGAAATGTGTATGATTTCGTTTATAACTCATAAAATTTCATCATAAATTATTTCTAGTTGTAAATTAATATAGTTCCAAATTAAATTATTAAAAATAAGTAGATTCATAGTGGAGTAATCAGGTTAATGATCAAGCATGGACACTAATTAGCATATGAAATTTCAAAAATAATCAGAGTATCTCCCTACTGAAATCCACGAAATATCAATATGAAAGAAGAATAAATCACCAAGGGATCAAGCATGTGTTATGAAAATAGTACCTCTCTGTTGAAATAAAACACATGATATAGGATATTTAATTAGGAATAATTGTAATAAGTGGTAATGATCCTGGATTTTGAGCTCCTACAAAATCATCCATCATGTTTACAAACAGATGCAATAATGTTTAAAAATAAAAATACATATCAATGAATATTTACTTGGACATATTTTGTAGTTAAACCTCATATCTTAGAGAGATTCATTCAGTACATACTAATACCCAAGATTAAACTAACCATATAAACCATGACAAAAAAATTAGACACAAAAATATTAACCGAGAAAAATAAGTACATGCAGTGATTGGTGAATCAAAATAAGATATGTATGGTATTTATGATTGAATAATCTTTATGTAGTTGGAAAAACTAATTATTGGAGAGAATTGAAAACTTCTCTAGAAAATTATGAGAACGCACCATTTGTGAAGTAGTTCATTGTATTACAGCCTGCAAAATTAGTATGAACATAGTGAAATGCAAAACTATAAAGTAGACATAAATGTTACAGAGAATCTATAGAGAAGAAAATACCATATTCTGGATGCGTTGAGAGCTAGTTGAATCTGTTCTTAGAAAAAAGTTTGACCCCTTCTCTATTTATGCATAGGAATAGAATAGGGTGATAGATTTCCAAATAAAAAACAGGTTTTTATGATGGTGAATGAAATCGTGAAGAGGGAGAGGGGCGTTCTTCACCATGGTAGATCTTGGAGGAGACAGATAATACTGATAACCCTAGGAGATGGTGAGGAATTTCTTGAGTGGGAGAGGAGGTGTTTGGAGGGATTGAGGGCAGAGAGAGGAAGATTAGACTGTTAGAGGATGGTAGTAGAGATCGGAGGATATGAATAATATGAGGAAACATAAGAGATGAGATGTCGGACTTCTGATGCGAGAATGGTACGATGATTTGAGTGGATTGTAGAGGATTACCTGATGTTCAGGTGGATAGAAATAACGAGGATAATTATGGTGGTGGTTTTTAGGAAGAGATAGATGATGGAAGGTGAAATTGTACTAGGAAGTATAGTTGATGATGAAAAATTATGAGGGGCTTCGGGTTTAGAGGCAATAGGTTTCAGAAACCCTAGATGATGGATAGGGAGAGGATCGCGTGCAGTGGTTTGTAGGGGGAGACGCGCGAGATGGATCGCGTTTTTTGGAGGGTGGATTGTTTTTTATGTACGTGGATGATTGGTGTAAGGGAGCATAAGATAAAAAGGTGGTGTAATCACATAATCATGGCACGTGGCTTAAAAAAAACCTAAGATTAGTATATTTAATAGATTCCAAGAGGGCCCCTCTCCTTAACTATAATAGGATACACCTAATTTTTCTTCTAAATACCACTTTGAGCCTTATATCTTGACAAAAACTGAAAAAATTATCTTATACACTCACATTCATTTTAGAGGATTTTTCTTCCAAAAAACCAATCCCTAAGGCCCTTAATAGGAGATCTAAAGGAGTTGTTTTAAAGAAGAGGTAATCACCTTAACCGGTCACTTTATTTTTAATTCTTATTTTACCTCTAATAAATCTGTTATATTACTCATTAAATAATCAATTAAGTATCCTAAATATACTAAAATTTTATTATGATAATTAAACCATCTTTATTAACTTTATTTTCCATCAAATGTGAAGTAAAAGTATCGCTCATGTGTAGGTATCAGTTATTGTCTCTGTATAGTGATACAACACATTTTTAATCATTATATTTCAATGATGGTAATCATAATGGGTATAAAGTTTATATATCATATTTATGACATAATTATTATTCCTTAAATATAATATCATTTATATATTCTTACCTTCCACACCGTTTGAAAACAATAACGCCGCTTGTGCATACCTTTGGACTACCACCTCTACGAAGAAATGTGATTCTATTTTTTCTATGTTTAATATAGATGGTAATAATGATGTTTATTATGAATATATATTATTTTATATGATATAATAATGATTCTGTAATGTTAAATTAGTATTTAACTTTCTTTTGTTCCATCCATTGAAAGTTAAAACATCGTTCACGCGCAAGTATGGATTATCGCCTCCATGAACTGTATAATTCATTTTTTCTATCTATAACTTTTATGAATGAATATAATTATGTATATAATTAAAATATATGATATTTAAATCTTTATTAAAATTATGGAAATGATAGAACCATAATCAATATACAAGGTATGGGACTACCAAACCAAAACATGCTTTTAAAAATGAAGTAGAAATCACCCAGAATAATAATTTTAACAACAAATTAATAATAAAAGGGTGATAAGATGTAATAAATAAATCATATATGGTTTTATAGATATTAATATGGTTCTCTAATATATTTATAATAAATTTATATTTATTATACAGGTTGTTTAAATGTGTACGAAGTAAGGAGATATATGAGGTAATAAATTTAGGTTTCAATTCTATTTTAACCAGGATTGTTTATGCTTGAATTTATGATGAGGAAATTATATTATTATTATATGATAAAAATATTTAACTTTATTATTCTCTATTTATTTATTTAGAATTTTTTTCCTTTCATTTTATTCACTTTATTTTTTAAGAAATTGAAAGAGTATTTTTTAGGGAAAATTGACTTTATTTTTCTCTTTAGTCTAAAATACTTTTTCTTATTCCATATCATTATTTTCTAAAAATAATTTTAAAGAATTTTTCTAAGATTATAATATGATTTTTTTTAAAAAAATTACTGATTATTTAATTTTTATTTTTTTTAAATGAATCTTCTTGTTTTTTCCAAATAAGGTACATTTTTGACTTTTTCTAAAAAGTGTGAAATGAATGTCTTATTTTAATATATACTTCACAAATATAATTTTCTAATATCATGAAATATAAATGATTTTAATCTTACTTTACAATTTTCCATAGTTCTTTTCAAAAAAAAATCTGTAATATTTGTAATTTTTTTAGATTTTAAATAAATGGTTTTAAATGGAAAGGATATTTTCTTCAAGAATGTTTTTAATATTATTTTTATTAATTATAAAAAATAACCTTTTGTGTTTCTTATGTTTTATTGGGAATATTATCTAATGTTTCAATAATTATTTATTATTTATGTTATTTATTATTATTATTATGAGATGTTTATGAAACCCATTTTTTTCTATTGGTTATGATGTAATGAGATTATAGAATGTTTATGAAATCTATTTTCTTTACATGGGCTCAGACGTGATGATATGATTAATGTTTTATAATCTTATGGATCACAAAAGTATTAATTTCATTCTATTATGGGAGGTTACAGTATAATCAATGGATAGTGGTAATGTTATAAACCTAGGATGGTGGTTATATTATAAACAAAGGAAATTTGTTACATTATAAAAAAAGATGATGGTTACATTATAAACCAAGGATAATTGTTATGTTATAATCAAGGATGGGTGGGCCCAAAATTAGATATACCTATAATTAATTGGGTAATTATTGATATCTCATGATATAAATAGGATTGGAATGGGGAGTGAAACCAGTTCATTAAGGGACTTTGTCTAATATGATAACATTGGGAGTGAACCTTAACTACTATGATGGAATTGGGAGTAAACTCAATAGCACTATGATAGTTTTTTAAATAATCCTTAGATACTAAGGAAATGATTTTATATTATTATGTATATACCACAATTCCATATTTTATTTCAATATTGTGCTCTCATGGCTCATGTTCTTTCATTTCTTTATGATTTATATCTTATAAACTTCCATGTTTTAGGCTATGAATCAAGATTATGATATTTGATATAAAAGGTATAGTTTTCAAATTTTATTTCCATGTTATAATACACTTATGGTCATGTTATTTTTAAGTAAACATTGATATCTCCCTTACTTACCTTTAGTAACAATATGAGATATAATTTCCTTATGTTTCCTTTCACCAAGTTATGAAGAAAGGTATTAAGTATGATATGTCTAATAAAGGTGCTAGTTATGAATGACCTAATGTAAGACACTTATGAATTAATTTTTTATGTTTCCATGTTTACAAAGATATTATAACTATATGCTTTTGGAATGGATCATAATGTAATGTAATGAATCTTCATCTAATAAGATGCAATATATATGTTTGAAAATTATGGATCTCTATATCAAAAATGTTCTCTCGTCTTTTGTGTTCTATCATCAGATGTGTACTCTCATATTCTTTGTACATCCTAGTATTTCTCAGTTCCAAACTCTTTAGACATTTTCCACTTGATGGGTCAAAATTTCACCTTTGTGACTCTAGTTGGGCAATGTGGATATTATCCATAAAGTTCATTTTCTCAGGGGGTGTGTTATAGTTCTCTCTTGGTTATACTAGGAAGAGATATGCCTTATAATATCTCTCCTTTAAATAATTCTTGGGTCATTATGATAATATGGGATAGTATATCAATGTCCAATAACCATTCATAGGAAAGGTTTGGGTACCCCTATGGGATTCTATAATGAGAGAGTGATTTAATTGATAATATAGTGATATAATCCCTCAACTAATGCATGAACTAATGTAAAGAGATAATTCACCTTAGTGGGTTCCTATGGTAGTATGGGAAAAGGATGATTGGACTAGATACTTTGTGGCCTATGACTCTATAGGCACCCTTAGGTATTCTCTATGATGTAACCTATACTTAGGATATAGATATCAATCATCTGGGACCTTTATGTATTTTGAGAAATCATAGTTTCTCATGATATATAAAAATTTATGGGTTAGAATTAGAATAATTGAGAATTATAATTTAAGAGAATATCACTATTATCTTTAAATATCTTCTTCCTAGGTACTTTCATATACCGCAGTTTTGAGCTTACATGTTTCCTTTATTTTCATTTTTTTGTTTTTTAATATCCTACTGAGTATATTTATGCTCACCTCTGCATGGGATTTTTACCCTAAATGTTGTGTCTATGCGGTTGATTCTAGTTTTATAGGTGGTATTGTATGATTTGAAGCTGGTGTGGCTCCTTTATAGTTTATTCCAGATGGTGACCATGGTGGATGCAGTGTTGGCATAACATAGCGGTACATAGAGGTGATACTAGTGGAAAATGTTCATGTTTAGAGCCAACATACTATAAGGACCTCTTTATCATAGAGACCTATATTGAATTTTTCTTTTTGTTTATTGGGAATACATATTTCACCTTTTCAATAATAGATTATATATTATCTTATATGTATTTTTCTTAGCATATAAATCATACATTATATAAATTGAAGCTTTTTTCTTTTAATTTCTACTTTTTTAGGTCCTATGTGGAGGTGTGAGTGGTATATATATTCATTAGGCTAAGCCTTATCATCATGTGTGACATTAATAATTGGTTCTAGTCAATACACCCTTACCTAATGGAGGTGGGATTGCGGTGACACTCTCGGTCTACCGCCACCTAGTGGGATCCCAGTGGGTTGGTTCATGTCAGTAATTCCCATGAAAGTCAAGACATGAAGTGTTGAATAAGATAATATAAGTTTGTAATGAAATTATGACAAAAATTTTAATTTCATATAATATTGAAATTAAAATATTAGATATACTAGATATTACATAATAGATATGGAGTAATATAAAAATATATTTAAGAAAAATGATTCCAAAATGTGTTATCTACTTTGATATTACTAGATGAAAGAGGAAAAAAATTAAATATGATATTTGGATAAAGAATTGGGTGACATATCCTATTAAAATAAATATATAGAGATGTTTTTGAAGATATTTTAATATTACAAAAAAAAATTAGTTTATTACGGTGTAATATATATGGGATGAGAGTTTCTAAAAGATATACTTGAGGAGGATGTTATAGTAAATATATCTAATGATAAAATTTTCACTCAATATGGTGTAATTATTGTCATTACATTGTGTTTTTTAAGGAACCATTTAATTTTATTATTATTTTTATTTTGGAGAGAGTTATAAATATTTTTTGATTTATGAAGTGATAATCTACTTCAAAATAGACATTGTAGAATAATTTGATAGAAGTTTTCAATAAGTGTAGTTTGAGGAATTTATTTAATATTGCTTTGATTCATTATTCTTATTCCAATTTTCTAATTCATTTTATTTGTTCTATTAATTAATTATTTATTCTATATTGATCATGAAGTAGTAGTCACCTTATGGGATAATGAAATAATTTTATAAGGATATATATAAAATTGAAGATTAAATTATTTTATGAATGATTGATTTTGGTTTAGTATCATATTAAGAAAAATTTTCATAATTCATTATATATTAATATTTTTAGCAATTTTTTAATAGATGAGGAACACTAAACTATTATAGAATTATTTTGGTAATAAGAGTGACCTTAATAATTATTTTTCTTATAATTCTAATATTTTTGAATATTTTTTAAAGAATTTTATTTTTTCATAAACAATTTAAATAGTAAGGATAATCTTATTAAAATTGGTCTAATGAATACCAATTAAAAGATAAATATTGAAAATAACTGAATCATTCCAATAAAAAAGTTAATAAAATGATATTTTTATCCAAAAAATAAATTAATTTACCATCCCTAATTTATTAAAAGGAGTAAATATTTTTTATTTTTTTTGTATTTATATTGAACATTAAATTTGAAATTGGAAGATTCAAAAATTTATGGATTCATATGATCTAGAATATTTGGTATTTGTAATTCCTTATGTCACATAATGGATTACTGGTAAGTGAATACCCCAAATTTTCACCCTATTAATTAGGTTTTAGTGATAATCATTGATATATCTATAAAAATATGAGGCACTACCTAAAATAAATAGCTCATTATCATTAAAAAGTAAATTAACTTGGATAATGAATAATAAAAATATTCAACCATATGAAGTTTGAGAAAATAATAATTAAAACCATAAAACACACACAATAATCAGTTAATAAGTATTCCTAATAAAATATCACATAAACCAAACAAATACTAGTACTATAATTATTGGAAAGGTAAATGGAAAATTTTTTCATTAAAAATAATATTTCTCTCAAGAACCTCTAAATTAATATAATGGGTCTTCATGGACACAAGTTAAATTTTGCAGGTGTCCATGTATGGGTGATATGTAATACTAAATATGGTCATATTGAGGAGTGTATTGATGCACAAATAACTGACAACTACGCATGAAATAAGAATATATAATGTGTATATGATAAATAGAAATAATCACATGATATTATCTAATAAAAAGGCTATGATTGAACCTATTTGGGATACCCATTGTTCACATTCATTACACTCACTAAATAAAAATTACCCATGAAGATTGAAACACACACAAACACACATTTATTTTTTTTTTGAAATTTTTGTAAATATCTTAAGGGACCATGTTATCTATGCCCTTCTAAAGAGTGATCAGACTATCATGGTTTGATCTATAATCCCTCTAATCAAAGAGAAAATCTCAATATATAACCCAATCTATCCATTCCCACTATATCTTATATGTTGATCTTATCCACTACACATTTGGATGGTATCAATATAAAGAAATAACACCTTGGAAAAAAAATATTGTAACGTACAGACCCGACCCATGGGTTTGGAAAGGACCAGAATGATACTAACCTTAGCTGGAATCCCTAGAACAATAAAGAATGACAATAAATATAAATGGATTTAAAAATCATGTGTGGTTATTTTCCCTAATGAAAACAACATAAAATAAGAAATAACAAAGATACACAAAATTATAAATGATACGAAACCAAGATGATCTATAATAGTATAAAATGAATATCAAATTAATAAAAAATGGAAAACAAAGAAGATATCTAAAATATAATGTTCAATAATTCTCATAGTATGTACTACTAAAGTAACCAAGGTGGAACCACTCCAGACTACAATATTTTACTGTCACCCCATGATCCAAATCTAGACATCTATAGACACAACATCAAGAAGTTGAACTAGTAACCTAAGAAAACTTCCCCTTACTTATGTCATGATAAAGATAATCAACATATGCACCAAGGTTCATATGCTAGGGGTGAGTATATAAACTAGTATAAAATCCCTGATAATTCCACTAATTTTCACTAAATTAATAAACATTTCAACTCACATTTTATTTAAAACAATAAGACTATATGAGGCATAGAAACCAGTGATAAATATATATATATATATAGCTACAAGTTAATGAAATAAATCATAACAGAAAAACACCAATGGAATGAACCCACGCTCCCATGTATAACACTAATAAATTCAACCACTCCCCAAAGGCCCCCACTAAACAGTCTTACGTGCAACTGGTATCCACATCACTAGTTAAACTTCATCACTTAGAGGCATAAACTAATGTTCCAAAAGATTTATCATCAAAACCATGTATAACCCATATAGACATTTCTATATTATATGAATTCAAACCCAACATATTCATTCCATGTTTTAACTCCCAAATAATTTATTTTAAAAATTGATCTTAATTAATCATTTAATCATCACCTTGTGAGCATCACAAAAAATTCAAGATTTTAATATCAACCAATAAAATGGCGTTTATAATAGATATTTCACAAGTTTTTTTCAATAAAATTAGAATTTATATGTTTATAAAATAATGATACTTCAAATTCTAGGAGAAAGTGGAAGAAGAGTGGAATCCACCTACCTATGATGTGTTTGACATGAATAATCACACCACAATATCATATAATTAGGACAACCTTTAATTTCATTTAATTTATTTAAAATAAGATTGATCAAAACATACCATAAACCATAGATCATGTCATGGAAGTTTTGAACTACGGTTCCTCTTTTGATAAAATGTGAGAATAAAGGAGAGAGAGAGGAAAAATGAGACTCTTACCTTAGATATCCAATATCCAATGATATTTTATCTATTTTAATTGAGAATAATATGGACTAAGAACATTAAAAAACTTCTAGCGATGTTTCATGGGTTGAGAGACAATGAGAAGATATGAGGAATAGGGGTTTTAAGACATTTTATGGGTTAAAAATCAATTTTTTTTAATTTAAATAACCATTTCTCAAGGTTTAACACACATTTTAAAAAACATCCCCCAACCATAAGGATATAATATATCCCAACAATTACCAATTTTAATGGTTTTTACAATGTTTGGACAAATCATGCACATTAACCTAATACTCCTCCATCTCTCACATATTTACATTGAGAAAACCATATAGTTTTCCCTAATTGTGTACAAAATTAATTCCTCTTTAATCCTTCCAAAAACATCCCAAAATAAAATTAGAACTTGTGAAACTAAATAAAAAAATATGTATAGAATTT